>OZ030026.1:40256420-40831420 GCA_964023405.1 Apodemus agrarius | reverse complement strand
TTATTTTCTGTCTCGAAGCAAAGTGCTGCCGAGTTTGGTGAGTGCGTACTCAATCCCTTTGAGTGACAGGTGTGTGGATGAGGGACTGTCACCTCTCAGGAGAAAGAGGGATGGATATTTTTTGTATCTAAATAATTTATTCACTGCTTAGATCCCCAAATTAAGGTAGGGGGTGGGTAGTGAGGTAGTTTTTCTCTGTGGTTATTTCATACTTTTGGAAAATAATGAACAAGGAACTAAACACCCGGAGAGGGAGCAGGGAAGGAAAAATCTGAGTGGTATTGCCACCAGGGTAACAGGCCCATGGCTCTGACAGCTGAATCCAGGGGGCAAAGATAGGATGTGCAGTCGTTAGTGGCTAATCAGTAATCATAAACACTTTGTGATGTGTGTGTGTGTGTGTGTGTGTGTGTGTGTGATGTGTATGTATATCTGTATGTATGTATATGTATGCATGATGTGTGTGTGTAGGCGTGTGTTGGGTGTGTGTGATGTATGTGTGTGATGTGTGTGTGTGTGTGTGTGTGTGTGTGATGTGTGTGTGTTTGTGTATTGTTGTTGTCATCTTAAGAATCTTTGCCCCTCCAGCTAAGGAACTGACTTCAGCTCAGAACTTAAAGGGGATTTTAGCTGAATAAATATGTCAGGGTTTCTATTGCTATGATGAAACACCATGACCAAAATTGAGGGAAGAAATGTATGACTTGTTTACTCTTCTGCATCTATGGTCCTCTAAAGAAGTCAGGATAGGAGCTCAAGCAGGGCAGGAACCTGGAGGTAGGAGCTGCCTCAGAGGCCATGGAGGGGTGCTGCTTTGTGGCTTGCTCCTCTTGGGTTGCTTATCCTGCTTTCTTATAGAATCCAAAAAAATGCTAGCTCAGGGTGACCCCACCCACAACTTGACTGGGCTCTCCCCATCAGTCATTAACTATGAAAATGCACTATAGGCTTTCCCATAGCTCACAGTCCAGTCTTATGGAGGCATTTTCTTGACTGGGTCTCCCTCCTCTCAGATGACACTAGCTTATGTTACATTGACACGAGACTAGCCAGAACAAGCAAAATCAAGCTGCTCTGTGTTTGCTCTTTGGGTGGCTAGATGTGGGGCACAACCCTGCTTGCCAAGTGTCATGCTGGAGGATCAACTGTGTGGAAGAGGACTGTCACAGTCTTGAACTGTAGAGAGCATCAGAGACAAAGATATGTCTCAGTGGGTTGTAGAACTTATATGATACAAAATAGGCGTTCGCCACTAAGGGGTCAAATACAGAGGCCAGAGGTCAAAGTCATGCTGGACCTTTAAGGAATAAGACAAAAAGAAGGTTTCTAAATGGGAGGAGGGTCTACAATGAAGTATTCCCAATGGCAGAACCTAAACCCGGAAATACATGACTTGGGATGCATACTAGAACTGGTATCTCTATTTAAACATCCATTTCTTAATTGGAATACTTCTAAGCAGTCCTTGACCTTGGCTTTTTCTAGAAGTTCTTCAATTGCAGCTGCTTTAATTAGAGTCACTTGAGAAGTTTTATTTTTATTTATTTTTTATTTTCTATATTCTTTGTTTACATTCCAAATGATTTTCCCTTTCCCAGTCTCCCCCTCCCCATAAGTCCCATAAGCCTTCTTCCCTCCACCCATTCCCCAATCAACTCCCTCCCACTTCTCTGTCCTGGTATTCCCCCACAATGCTGCATCAAGCCTTTCTAGGACCAGGACCCTCTCCTTCCTTCTTCTTGGGAATCATTTGATATGTGAGTTGTGTCTTGGGTATTCAGAGCTTCTGGGCTAATATCCACTTATCAGTGACTGCATTCCATGTGTGTTCTTTTGTGAATGAGTTACCTCACTTAGTATGATATATTCTAGTTCCAACCATTTGCCTAAGAATTTCATGAATTCATTGTTTTTAATTGCTGAGTAGTATTCCATTGTGTAAATATACCACATTTTCTGTATCTATTCCTCCAGTGAGGGACATCTGGGTCCTTTTCAGCTTCTGGCTATTATAAATAAGGCTGCTATGAACATAGTGGAGCATGTGTCCTTATTGCATGCTGGGGAATCCTCTGGGTATATGCCCAGGAGTGGTATAGCAAGGTTTTCCGCAAGTGTCGTGTCCAGTTTTCTAAGGAACTGCCAGACTGATTTCCAGAGTGGTTGTACCAACTTGCATTCCCACCAGCAGTGGAGGAGTGTTTCTCTTTCTCCACATCCACTTGAGAAGTTTTAAAATCTCAGTTACCCCTGTACCACTTGCAAATTTATACCTAGTAGATTTGAACACAGATTGAGAACTATTTCCAGATGTTTCCCTGGGCAGGAAGTAGAGACTTCAGTGACCACTAGAGGCCAACAGGAACATTACCAGAACCAGAAACAGCTCTTGGCCAGGAATTCATAGCTGACAGTTACTATTTATGGAACGATTATCTGTGCCAAGTACTTTCTTCATGAACTCATCTGATCCTCACACAAAGTCTGTAAAGAAGATTTTATTAACTCTGTTTCAGAGATGAGAACATTAAGGGCCAGAAAGAACCTGACTTTGAACCCAGGTCTTTGATTCTTGGGTCAACCTAATAGGGCTATTGCATTAATATCAGTAGAGTTAGAAGCTATCATAGTATTAACTCCAGAGTTAGACTCAAATTTAAATTCTTACTCTGAAATTTAAGGCTGGATGATTAGGACAAATTACTTAATTTCTCTGGCCTTTAATATTCTTACCAGTACAATGGGAACAGAGTGGTTTTGAGGCTTAATGGAGATAATTCTCATGGGATACTCGCTGGCTCTAGCTAAATACTAAGGAAGGTGCCACCATTATTAAAACTGGCCCAGAAAGCAGAGACAGGATAGGAAATACAGCTATCAAGCTTAGCAGCCCAGATAGGAAGGGCCGACAAGGTATTTTAAGGTAAGAGGGCACATGCATAGCATAGCACCTCATAGGAACAAACTTTCTGTACCATCCTGTGAAGTGTGGGAAAGCTGAGACGGGAAGGAAAATGAATCAGTGATGTTCTGAGATCCTCCTTTCTCCTTCCTTTGGTCCCCAAAGCTCCCCCCACCCCCCCACCCCCGTACTGTTCCTTCCTCTGCCTAGTGTGTGCTTTGCTGGCTGAGATCTAATGTTTGGGTCCAATTTCAGGTGATAATGGCTTAAGAAGGTACCCCCTCATAGGAGCATTTGACCTTTGCTAAGAGATTCAATTAACCCTCAGGACCTGAAGGAATTAGTCTGTCACGGTGTAATTTAAGGCCCCGCAAGGGGTCCTGGGAATTTAGTGCTGAGTGGGGCAGGTTCCTTTGGTCAGCCAAGACAGATCACTTCCTTGTCTGTTTAAAGGACTGTCATGAAGGTATCTAGATAGCCAGGCCCACCTCCAGTTTATTTTAGTATTGTCTAAAGTCTATGGTTGTCCACAGGGACACAATACATTCTCAAACTTATTTTGTAAGACTGAAATTTAAAGATCATATTTAATTGGCACCCTTTACTTCTATATAGGTATTCATGAATGCAGAACAGCTTCGAGCACAAAGTTTTTAAAAGGTTAAAAAACTTGAAGTGCCATATAATATTTTGTAAGACTTTAAATTTTTTTGCCTTCAAAATTAATTTACTCATTTAGCAAATGAATATTGTCTGCTCTAGGAAATTTCTGGTGGAAACTTGAAAAGTTGAGAGCAATCAAGAATGACTAGGGTTTTTTCCTTCATAATCTTTTTTGAAGTCATTTCATCTTTACTGTAGGCATGCTTTTAGCCAAAAGGATGCTTGCTCCTTTGGATATATATGTTGAGGATTGCCCAGGCTTTAGCTCCAGACTCTATGGGCTCTTTGTATGGGTGCTTAAATTCTCTGTGTTAAATGTGATAGGAAATAAAAGAATCAACCACTGCCAGGTAACATTTAATTCTTGAGATTTCAGCAAATGACTATGAAACATCTCTCTCTCTTCCATGATGTAGGACCTCATCTGGTGACTCCTGATAAACTTGAAGCTCTGAGGCTAATATTAGCTCACCATCCATTACTCAGTTGATTTGCAAGGAATAGTGTGTGGAGAATGGCCCTGGTAGCTGTGTCAGTGTATGTTGAGGCTAGCACCACACTTAAAGCGGAGGCAAAAAGAATCTTCTATGGTAGTAGGTCAGAGAATAGCAATTTGACATTTCTGACTGTGCATATGTAGAGTTTTCAATTTGGGGTCCAATTCGTTCCTGCTTATGGCTTCGATGTTTTAATCTTGGATAAGTTTGACAGTTTGAGAAAGCAGAGACTCTGGAGACTGGCTGTTAGAGCTTTAAAATCTGAAAAAGGGAAAGAGAGGATGGCATAATGGCAATCAGAGTAGCTGGCCCTAGAATGAGGGTAGAGAAAGAGTTGGAAAGGCAGAGGAGACAAGAGGAGAGGAAATGATGTCATGCAGGAAAGCAGATGCCACTCTTCCTGGACTCCTGCTGAGCCTTGTGGTTTATGGCCTTTCTGCTGTATCGGATGCTCGCTCACTTGAGATTTATTTACAGTGGCTGAGCTTAAGTAGCTCTGCCCATACACTCCAAAGATAAAGATCAAATGAGAGGTATACCGCAGAGAAGAATGTATAAGAGATCAGCACATGGGCTGGAGAGATGGCTCAGCCGTTAAAGGCTGGGCTCACGACCAAAAAATATAAGAGATCAGCACATGGGCTAGAGAGATGGCTTAGCCATTAAAGGCTAGGCTCACGACCAAAAAATATAAGAGATCAGCACATGTCTTGGCTCATGTGCTGAGTCTTTCTTTGAACTGCTTTGTGAAATGTGGGCAGTAGGGGTAGCCTTCCTGTGCTAAGCACTTGTGGATAGGATGAGAGATGCACAGACCTTAAACACATTCAGATATAGCTCTGTACCTGCTCTCTTTTATTTTATTTTATTTTATTTTATTTTTTTAATTTTGAGCCAAATGGCTTTACTGCTCCCATTCTTTAAACCATGACTTATTAGATGGAGAGGACGGCATTATACAATTTGTAGAGTTGTTGGTATGGAATAGCATCAGCCTACTTAAAATACTTGTGATGATTAACTTGATGTGTCGACTCATCTGAATTAAGCAGTTCCTGGGTATTTGCTTACTCATTATTTCTGCCTGTTTAACTGTGAATGTATTTCCAGATGAGTCAGGCAATGGGATCAGTAGACTAAGTAAGGTGGATTGCTCTCACAACATTCAGTTGCTGTAGGTCTTGGTGGAATAAACAGGTAGTAGTAGAGAGGCTTCAGTCTCCATATATTTGAGTGGGAGTCAGGGCGTTAGTCTCCTGCTCTTGGATAGGAAGTATCACTATTGACATTTCTGGTTCTCAGTTCTTTGGACTCAAACTGGAATTTACATGATCCGTGGGATGGTTTGAGTAACAAATGGACTCCATAGACCCTCTGGGAGTGGCACTATTTGGAGGTGTGGCCTCATTGGAGGAGGTGTGGCCTTGTTGGAGGAAGTGTATCACTGTGGGTAGGCTTTGAGGTCGCAGATATTCAAGCCACAACCAATGTGGCATTGTTCCCCGGCTCAACCCCACCCTATAAGCTTATTCAAGCATCCAGGTCTATGGGGGCCATACCTAAACATAGCATAATGCAAAATACATTTAGTCCAACTTCTAAGTCTGTAACAGTCTCAACAGTGTTATAAGTCCAAAGTTCAAAGTCTCTTCTGAGATTCATCCAATCACTTAACTGTAATTTCCAAAGCAAGACAGGGAACCAGCTGGGCAAACTCTAAACTCTGCATCTCCATGTCTGATGTCAAAGTGGTCTTCAGATCTCCACTCCTTTTTCATCCTTGTTGACTGCAACTAAGTTCTCTGGAATCTCAAACATTTTGGCATCTCCAAGGCAACTTCAATGTTATAGCTTCTTTCCATTGTTTGGGATCCGTCCACACATGATCTTCTGGGCTCCTCCAAAGGGCTTGGGTCACTTCTCCAGATCTTCCCTCTGTAGCATTCTAGACTCCTGTTGATTCCACTCACTACTACTGCTGTATTTTTTTGTAATCATGCTATGGCACTGGCATCTCCAATACACTGGGGTCTTCCAAAGCAACTAGGCTTCACCAATAGTCTCTCATGGACTCTCTTCATGCTGCCAAATCTCAACTTCTTTGCATGACCCCTTCAGTCTGAGGCTGTCAAGTGCAACTGCAGCTTCACCTTCACCAATGACCTCCCCTTGGCTTCCCACAGTGCTGAGCCTCAGCTGCTCCTCAGGACCCCTCCATACCTTCAAAACCAGTTTTGAATCCCTGGTTTTGAAGGTGATATGTAAGAATCACCGAGATCCCAAAACTCGGTGATTCTTACATATCACCAAGTCCAGCTGCAGCACAAGATACAACCTTGGCTATCTCTGGAACACAGCTTCCTTTGGGCTCTCAAAAAACTTCCCAGAAGATTTCACCTCAGTGATGCTGGTCTCTTAATCACTGCTAGTTTCTTAGCTCCAGCTAACCAGCATCAATTGTCCCAGTAGTCCTTTCTATTCTTGACTCTAAAGCTAGAACCACATGGCTAAAGCCTGCCAAATTCTGATGCTTACTGGGACTGGAACATGGATCCCCTTACTCCATTATCAGTTTTCTGTTTTCTAAACCCCTCACTGCCTAAGCTTGACTGACCTGGAACTTGCTCCGTAGATTGACCCTGAACTCAGAGATCTGCATGGTTCTGTTCCCAAATGCTAGGATTAAAGGTATGTACCACCAATGCCTGTCCTTAAACTTTTCTTTATCTGAAACTTGCTCTGTTCCAGGCTGGCTTTGAACTCAGAGATCTGCTTGCTTTGTCTGCTGGAATTAAAGATGTGAACAACCTTCCCTCGACCTAGCTTTAGCTGGGTGGGATCTTATCACAAAGTCCCACTCCCTTAACCTGTTATCTTGTGGAACATAGGATTCAGCTCCATTTTGCTTCTTGGTGCTCCTTCAATACTTGAACCATATATTTTATAGTTTTCTTTTCTAAGCATGCTATGCTTATTCAAAATGCTCTTCATGAGTCTTAACCAGAGAACAAACTTCCTTTGTCAATGTAATTAATGCAAATCTCTTTACCTTAGCCACAGGTAGACTCCTCAGACTAGGGCAAAAAGCAGCCACATTCTTCACAAAAATAACACAAGAACAGTCTCTTGGCCACATGTTAAAATTCTCCTCTGAAACCTCTAGAGGCAGGCTTCCACAGTTCAAATCACCTCAGCAACAAAGTCTTCCATATTCCTACTAGGATAGCCCTTTAAGTCCCACTTAAAGGGTTCCATTGCCTTCCAAATCCAAAGTCCACAAATCCACATTCTTCTAAACAAAAACATGGTATGGCCTATCATAGCAATATCCCAGTTGCTGGTACCAACTTCTGTCTTAAGGTTTTATTGCTGGGAACAGACACCATGACCAAGGTAACTCTTATAAAGACAGCATTTAATTGGCGCTGGCTTACAGGTTCATAAGTTCAGTCCATTATCACCAAGGTGGGAGCATTGCAGCATCCAGGCAGGCATGGTGCAGGAGGTGCTGAGAGTTCTGCATCTTCATCTGAAGGCTGCTAGGAGAAGACTGACTTCCAGGAAGCAATGACAAGGGTCTTAAAGCCCATCCCCACAGTGACATACCCACTCTGACAGGGCCACACCTACTCCAACAAGACCACACCCCCTAATAGTGCCATTCCCTGGGCCAAGCACATACAAACCATGACAACAATTATGGGCTAAACTTCAGAGACTGTAAGCCAGCCCCAATTAAATGTTTTCTTTTATAATAGTTGCTGTGGTCTTGGTGTCTCTCTTCACAGCTATAGAAATCCTAACTAAGACAATTAATTTTCTCATTTTGAAAACTTTACGCTTAGATGGAAAGACATTAAAGGCTTTCCTGGGTCTCTAGGCTACAGAGGGCATATTGTAGAATTTTACAAATGACATAATTATGCCAATTAAATCACAAGTCTGTTTTTAGGTTTATATAATACATGTGTCTCATTGATTCTAGTTCTCTGGAGAACCCTGACTAATATACTTAGTAATCTATATAAATGCTAAGTGATCATTGCAAAATGGCCATTGTTGGTAGGAAGAGCCAAAGAAGAGACATAAATAACTTAGTTTTGCTTGAGCTGACTCTAATTCTGAATGCGTTTAAGTTGATAAAATTTATGATCCCCAATATTTACATATACTGTGGAGGTGTCATTTTGAGAGAGAGTCCCATCTGACAAGCATCTATTGAGTGCCTATAATGTGATAAGGACTGTGTGTATGCAGGCCTGCATATTTTAATTGTCACAGAGAAGCAACCAAGACAGATCTACATAAAACTAACTCAACATTCGACAAGCTAACTAACCCATAGCGAGACGTGCATCAAAGTGGCGCATAT
Source organism: Apodemus agrarius (assembly GCA_964023405.1). Lineage (NCBI taxonomy): Eukaryota > Metazoa > Chordata > Mammalia > Rodentia > Muridae > Apodemus > Apodemus agrarius. The sequence goes on along the minus strand of OZ030026.1, from coordinate 40,822,986 downwards.
GGAAAAATGGTTAACAGCACTTAAAACCTGGCATGATTGGTCTTAATTATGTTCATGAAATTAGAGTGGCATGGGGGACAACAGTGCATAGAATTGAGGAAGCGTAGGTTGCTTATCCCACTCTACTGGCTGGTTTTGTGTGTCAACTTGACATAGGCTGGAGTTATCATAGGAAAAGGAGCTTCAGTAGGGGAAGTGCCTCCATGAGAGCCAGCTGTGGGACATTTTATCAATTAGTGATCAAGTGGGGGAGAGCCCCTTGTGGGTGGTACCATCTCTGGGGCTGGTATTCTTGGGTTCTATAAGAGAGCAGGTTGAGCAAGCCAGGGGAAGCAAGCCAGTAAGGAACATCCCTCATGGCCTCTGCATCAGCTCCTGCTTCCTGACCTGCTTGAGTTCCAGTCCTGACTTCCTTTAGTGATGAACAGCAGTGTGGAAGTGTAAGCTGAATAAACCCTTTCCTCCCCAACTTGCTTCTTGGTCATGATGTTTGTGCAGGAATAGAAACCCTGACTAAGACACCCAGACATGAGTGTTTCAGTCTAGGCTTGGAGGAGCAAGTAGAGCCGGTTTACTCAGAGAAGGGCCAGCACACTGGTACGATGAGATTGCTTGGTGAGGAGAACTGGTGAGTTAAGTTTTTGAGCAAAGTTCAGCCCAAGTCAGAGAAGACTGGGAAGGTAAACGAGTGCAAAACCAAATGACATCCCTGAAAGGACAGGGTAGCTCAGGAGAGCTAAATGGAGATTTAACAGCATTCAAATTCATGACATTAGATGATTTTTAAGTTTGGCAAGGGACAGGAGGAGAAGTCCAGCCTGGGAAAGTAGGAATTGGCTTCTGACATTGAGACTGGGCATTTCCCTCTTTTCTCATCCTGGAAGCACAAGGGGTTACAGTATTTCGGGTCTACTGCCTTCCCTGACATCACCTGGGTACACTTAGCAGCACCTTTCTGTTGTTGTTGTTGTTGTTGTTGTTGTTGTTGTTGTTGGCATGGGAGGAAGGGAGATGAAGCAGCTAGATTGTGTTAGTAGGGATTCATAAAAGCCATAATCATTAGCTAGTCCAGGACCTATGAACTGGGCCATTACGGAAGCATTAGAGGAAGGCTGTTACCCAGGGAGTGAGCCCAGAGCACATTCTAGCAACGACAGGTCTGGGGTCAGAAGCAGCTCATTGAACTGTAGACATGCCTTGCCCAGGGAGTCAGCCATCCTGTGTCCCATCCTTTGGTCCTTTGGTTGGCAGTGATTGGGAACTGGGTTAGGATGAGCCTTTCTTTTTGGCAGACAGTCAACAGTCGTCTCCTTTCCCCTTTTAAAAATGCCTGTAGAATAGGAACCCTGTTAGGGAAATTAGTTAGCAGCTGCTGTACATGAATGTTTAGAAAATTAATATTACTCACATTATACACCGTGGAAAGCAGAATTTTAATGAAGCCCAGAAACTACAGGCACATTGACCCTTTCCCCTTATCAGAGACATCTCAGAATGCCTAACTTTCCTTGAGAAAACTTTCTCATTTCTACTCGGCTTCTATTGGGCCATTAATGACAAAAATAGCACATTTACAACCCAAAGGAGCAAATATTTCAGAACATATTGTACTAAAATATGACACTGTCAGCCAAACCATTATCTACATTTATTTCTCATTATTAATTCGTAACAATTAGCTATTCTTTGTTGCATGGTAATGGGCTCTGCTATACTATAAAAAAAAACGCTTTAAAGTCGTAAATGTCAGACTTGGTCTGAGCTGATTTTGTTAGAGACGTTTGCTATGTGTCCTTCTCACTATTGGGAAGGTTCCTGGAACCTGGGGTCCCCTACCAAAGTCAACCCAATGGCCGCAGATGACTCTGGGAAGAAATAGGAATTTAAGTGGTGGGATCAGACATGCCATCTTAGATGCACAAGGGAGAAAGACACAGAAAGAATCCCAGGGAAAGGACAATGAGGAAATTTGATTGAAGAAGGCAGAGCACCGTGAGAGCTGGGGGAAAGAACGGCGCTGTTGGGGAGTCCTCAGATGTGCGCTGTTGGGGAGTCCTCAGATATGTGAAGGAAAGGCGTAGGCAGTGTCTTGCCAGGTGTAGAGCTGGGAGATGCCCAAAGGCAAAAGGACATGGCAATTAAGGCGACTCAAGAGGAGGAAGAGAAAAGGCATGCTTTTTCAGATAGGGAAACCATCTTTTATGTGATTTGTAACCTCAACCCTTGCCAAATATGGTGCTGTCTGGTATTAGAGAACCAAAAAGATGTTTTGTGAAAGAAATTCAGGGTAACAGTAGAGAGATGTGAAAGGGGTGGGAGAAAGACGAAAATCAAGAACAACAACTAAACCAATGGAGGACTACACTTGGAGGCACCCATGGCTCCAGCTGAATGGGTAGCAGAGGATGGCCTTGTTGGACATCAGTGAGAGGAGAGGTCCTTGGTCCTGTGAAGGCTCGATGCCCCCCCCCTCCCGTGTAGGGGAATGCCAGGACAGGGAGGCAGGAGTGGGTGTGTTGGTGAGCAGGGGCGGGGGGAGAGTGGGATAGAGAGTTTTCAGAGGGGAAATGAGGAAAGGGGATAATATTTGAAATGTAAATAAAGAAAATACCTAATAAAAAATTAATAAGAAAAGAACAATGAGCTAAAAATGACACATGGGAAGATTTGTTGAGCTTCTGTAGAGATATTTGCCATGTACCCAAGTGTTATAGTCTCCCATATCCGTTGCTTAAATGCACTACCATTCACCCGGCGATAAGGTATGAGTGTGTGCACCCACACTCAGATGTCCATGATGGGCGTGATAGGTAAGCAGAGTTCTTTGTCTTTGCTATGACTGCTACTCATACTAAGTAACCGCTGCGTGTGGGCACTGGGTGATTTTAATTCTGAAGCTGGTTGTGTACAATGAAGCTTGTTACCCATAGCTAGCAAGAACAGTTCTGAAGGACTACTCTGGCTATGGCTCAAATGGGAAGACCATCTGAGATCAGGCTTGGAGCTTGAATCAGCCCTGGGGATTATATGTGTGCATAAAGAAACTGTCAAATGTTGCAAGCTGGAGCTTCCTCCTTCAGCAGCATTATCCAAAGACCTGGTCAGTGATCTCCTTTCAGAGAAGCCTGGAAGAGGGATTCCATCTCCTTCCAAGAAGAACAGATCTCAGAGAAGAATTGTCTACAATCCTACGTGGACATATTAGCTAAAGGGGTCGGCTATGTTGATAGAGGAGATGACGTAAGTACCATGGTGGCACTGTGTGCACACCTGTAATGCCTCAGCCGCATGTGGAGACCCTATCTGAAAAGAATGTGAAGACAAAGACAATGATGAATGGGAAGACGAAGAGGAAGAGACAAGATAGGAATGCTGTCATGGGACAAACCTAAGGTAGAATTGCTACTAGGTCACTAGGCCACAGAGTCAATTGGCCTCTCTAAGTCTGTTTCCTCAACTGTCCCTTAGGGGCGTCCAACATCTACCTTACAACATTGTCAGGTTTAACAACATTACCTGAGTAGTGTCTACATGTCCTAGAAGTCTGCAACTTATTTGGAAGCAAATTAAAAATGTGGCTTGATAGACGAACACCCATTGAGATGGATAGGAGGCTAGACATGAAAATACAACTATAGCAAAATCATAGAACCCAGGAGGTAAGGATACATGTGCTTACTGCAAATCACTAGACTTTCTTGTAAGTTTATTAACTTTTGAAAACAACAGAAGCAATTAAGGAGTAGTACTGAGCATATTAACAGCAAATAATAATAACTATAGAAAACCAGAAATGACTCATCTTCTATCACATTTCTCTTCCCACACTTATCTGGGGGTCTGGTGATCTTGATGCTCCTAAAACACTTGCAGATGGGTCTCTCCTGCACTTATTCCTTCTGCTTTGCCTAACTCCTTTAGCTGGTACGCTGGCATCTCTCAGGTCTTTGCTTACATTCTGCTGTCTTGACCCAGCACCACCCACCACCCATTTGCAATTGTAAACCTCAACCACTGGCATCCTCTTACCTGTCACTGAGTTCTATTTCCTCCTACTTACCAAAAACCTCCCTCACAATATATTTTATATATATATATATTGATATATATTGATATATATTGATATATATTGTCATCTCTCCTTACAAGGATGCAAAATCTACAAAGACAAGAGAATTTGATTTGGTTACTATTGTGTTCCCATTGGCAGTTTCAATATCTGTAACCTAATTAACTTCTCAATAGCAATTTGCCGAAGCAGAGATGGAAAAGAACTGTCTTGGCTGACCTCTAGCTCCAGCTGGGATGAAGGCAGCTGTCTGAGCTGGGCTCCTGCAGAAGCAGATCTTGATAGATGCATTTAAAGTGTAAAGGATGAAAATAATAGTTATTTTTTTAAATTTTTATAGGTTCCTTATTGGGCCAGATCCCAAGAACAAAAGATAGACTAACAATGGAAAATAAACCCAAGTTTATTGAGTGTACATATTGGGTATCTAGGGAATAGGCTCTCAAAAGGTAGCTTCAGAATCTAGTTTGTGAGGCATTTTTAAACAAAGAATAGTGTATTTTTAGAGGAGACATAAGACAGAGGAAAAATGAATTGTGTCCCTGTTGGAGGAGGAGGAGGAGGAGGAGGAGGAGGAGGAGGAGGAGGAGGAGGAGGAGGAGGAGAAAAAGAAGGAAGGAGAAGGAAGAAGGAAGAAGAAAGAAAGAGAAAGAAAGAGAAAGGGAGAAAGAAAGAAAGAAAGAAAAGAAGAAGAAGAAGAAGAAGAAGAAGAAGAAGAAGAAGAAGAAGAAGAAGAAGAAAGAAGAAGAAGAAGTTGTTGTTCAAATGGTGTTAAGTGGTGTGGCTCATGATGAGGGTAGAACACCTGGACAATCTGCTCTGTGGAGGAGACTTCTGTGAGCTTCTAAATTAGGTTCACAGCTAGTTCAGGGCTTAACCTGAATATTGCTAGATTCTAGAGAAGGACTTTAAAAAGTTTGAGGGTCTTTTATTTCAAGCTTATATCCAAGCTTAATCTTATTTCCTAGACACCAGATGCTCTACTAGTTAAACAATTCAGAGGTTGTTAGTTTATAGAGGAAAAATATTACTTATTATGCTAAATTTAAAATTGCATATTCTTTTTTAGCAACGAGCCAACAAATATTAGTGTCACACATAAAATAGGAGCCATTGGCATAAAATGGTATCCATAGATCTCAAAATGAATGCGCTGATGGAAAAAGAAATCTAGCATACTGGAGAGGTCCAAACCAGAATTAACTATCTCATAAAGCCTCCATGTTTCACCAATTGCTGTTTATGATTAAAGCTAATAAGCTGGGCCAAAGGGAGAGATATAGTTCCTTACAGCAAAAGCAAACAAGCCAAAACACCATTCCCAGAAGCAAAAGCTTATGTGGAACTTAATAATAAAGTCACCAAACTAGAAGGAAACCCTAAAGACTTATGGATGCCCTGGCATCTCTCCCAGAACCACATCTAATTTTTATGTATATAAAGTTAAACTGCTCAATTCAGTGACTTTCATTCAGGTACTTGATACTGTGGTGATCTGGGAAATGATGTGGGGAACTGAGTGCACATCACTTGTGGGTTTTGATTGGTGTGGCTCATTAGGAGGAGTAGCTAAGATCTCACTCTGGGCAGATAGGCAGACTAGCTCTTAGCCTCCTATGATTAGCCCTCCTGTTATTCACTCTGCTTCAGGATAGATGGTGGCTTTAGTGATTTATTCTTTGGCTATACAATGGGAATTGTAATATTTCACCCTCTATCCCTGGCACCCACCCTTTTGACATTTCCTGATATAAAAATTAAATGGAATAAAATATGAAAAGTGCTTTTTAATACTTATGATTAGCACCTAATAAATCACATCAATTGATGATGGGCAGTCATTTATTTTTTCAGCAAACATTTATTGAGCATCAACCATGGCTAGGAGCTAGCCATTTTTCTTGCAGTTTGTCACTGAGCAAGATGGGCCAAAGTAATAAAGGTGTTGATTCCTGCCCTTAAGGTGTTGACAGTCTAGTGGGAGAGATGTAGCTAGAAAACAAGCATTTGATACAGCAGATATGTAAGTTGCAATACTGATTAAAACTGAGAAATGCTGTAGAAGAAGAAAAATGGATTGATAAGTGCCAGGAGGATAATACTTGTGATTTGATTTATGGCAAAAAGATGGACTTAATAATGAAGAGGGCATGGGCAATGGATTCCAGGTAGAGGAAAGAGTCAGAGCAGAAGTCCCAATGACCTACCTGATACAGAAGTCCCAATGACTCTACCCGATAGAGAATTCCCAGTGATTCTGCTTGACACAGGGAATAATAGTAAGAGAGTTAGTTGGGCATTGTGAAGTTAAGCAAATGCCAGCAGGCGGGAAGAGGGACAGAGAGTTAGGGAGGGAACTGTTGGGGGGAGAGAAACAATTTGATCTTGTTGGTCTCAGTCTGTCACTGTGAAGACTTTTGTTCTCTGGTGAGAAAAATGACAAGTCACTCTGAGGTTTTGATGCCAAGCAACTTGACCTGTACCCCACTTGAAAAGATCACTTTAGCTAGTCTATTGAGAATGGACTCTGGAGAGGAGATAGATGCGAGAGATCTGTATGATGGTGATGGAGAATCACTGACGTAAGGGACACTGAGTGACCTGGCTTGATGCATGGGGCAGGGCTTCAGGGAGGTTGTTTTATGATAGGTGCTGGGAAGTGGTTGGTCACATTTCAAAAAGGTGGTTTCCTCAGAGGTGGATGTGGAGCTGCTTGGAAAACTATCAGCTAGTTTTTTGCCTTGAAGATCTGAAAGTCTGGAATTGTCACCAAATGAAGAGAGATGATGTCTTAGCTGGGTTTTACTGTTGTGCACAGGCAGCATGACAAAGTTAACTCTTATAAGGACAGCATCTAGTTGGGGCTGGCTTACAGCTTCAGAGGTTCAGAACATTATCATCAAGGTGGGAGCATGGCAGCATCCAGACAGACATGGTACTAGAGGATCTGAGAGTTCTACCTCTTCATTTAAAGGATGCTAGAAGGCTGGCTTTCATGTGGTTAGGAGGAAGGTCTCATTGCTCACGCCCACAGTGACATACTTCCTCCAACAAGGCCACACCCATTTCCTAATAGTGCCACTTCCTGGGTCAAGCGTATTCAAATCACCACAGATAAGCTGAAGCAAACAAATGGTATTTTGGCAACACTGGATGTGTTCACATAGAGATGTCCGCTAGACAACCAAGCAAAGTTGAGAATTTATCAGGAGCTCAGCAGAGAAGTCTGGGGTGGAGGTGTATGTTTGGGAGTTGTGGAGTCACAGAGGTTATTTCAAGACTCCCATAGGCTGGACTCACTAAAGGGCTTAGTGAAGTAAGATGGAGGGCTAAGGGCTAAGCTCTAGAGCATCTCCCTATCCAAAAGAATATAGAGAACAAGACAAAGAAACCAGAGCAAGAAAGGAAGGTGAAAATTCAGGAGTGGAATCCTGGGTGATAATGAAGACCGTGCCTAGAGGAGAATGCTGTGGTTACAGGCCTAGTGAGATGAGGAGAGAGATATGACCTACTAGTCAACCAATGTGCTGAGCGGAGCAAAATGGGCAAGTATGAGATGAAATCTGATTGGCCTGGACCATGGAGGGGGGAACCAAAGTCAGTGAGCACAGGCAAAAGGCTTAAGAGGTTTGATTTTGAAGAGGAAGAGGAACAGGGGAGATGGAGAAATAGCTTAGTGGGTAAAGTGCTTGCTTTACAAACACGGGGACCTGAGCTCAGTCCCCAGAACCTATGTGAAGAAGCCAGGTATACAATGTGTATATTGCCATCTCTAATTGGACTCTGTGAGTTTTATAAAAGTACGAGTAAACACATTGAAGTTGGAAGGGAGAGATTGGGGAGGAGTTAGAGTGGAGTGTGGGGGGTGAATATGATTAAAACAGACTTCATGCATATATGAAACTCTCCAAGAGGAAATAAAATATTACATTAAGAAATCTAGGTACGTAATGCACTCTTGCAATTCCAGCCGTGGGTGGGCAGAGTCAGCTGGGACTCTCTGGCAAACCCGCGTGGACAATTCAGTGAGCTTCTGGCCACCAAGAGCTACTGTCTCAAAAATAAAATAAAAAGTGGCCAGTACCCAAGGAGCAATAGCTAAGGCTGCTCTCAGGCTTGCACATGGCACCTACCACATATGTGCACCTACTCACATGTAAACATTCCTCTCTCTGTCTACCCCCTCACACACAATGAGTGGTGAGGGAAGAAGAAAAGGGGCAAAAGTGGATGTTAGGTGGAGGGAAAGGTGAAATTCTTTCTCTCCAAGAAGAACACCCTTCTCATATACTGAAAACAGTTCAGTGGGAGCATACACTCAGATGATGCTACAGCAGACCTGTTTCTGAATGGTCCATGAAGCCATTCTACCCCTGTGTTGGTCATATCTGGAATTAACTAAAATAAAAAAAAAAAAAAAAAAAAGCAGGGCGCACCTGTGAAAGAACTTTGTTTAATTTGAAGTAGGTTGATCCACTTCTAATCTGGACCTTTGAGATAGGAAGACACAGCCTTTGATTTGGATCTTGAGGCAGGAGGACACACCTTTAATCTGGGTCACGCCTTCTGGTGGAAGAATCTATGTGGACATGGGCCACATCTTTTGCTGGGAGCCCATAGAAGACCATGGAAGAAGGAAGCTTTTGCTCTTTGCCTCCTTGTCTTTCACCTTGCTAGCAAGTCTATTCCTTCACTGGCATTAGGGCCTACTTCTTAACAATTCCAGTGTCTACTAAAGACAAGATGAGACATCTAGCCTTGTGGACTTAGCAAGTACTGGGTTCTTGGACTTTCTGTTCATACCCAGACATTATTGTATTAGCCTAAGTCATTCTAATATATATATGTATATATGTATTTTCTATATATATTCTAGAATTTTATGTATTCTATTCTTTCTATATACTATTATATTCTATATATACATATAGAATATTATATACCCAGAATATATATGTATTCATATATATGTATACATACACACACACATGCACACACACACACACACACACACACACACATATTAACAGCTCTACTACTCTAGAGAAACCTAATACAACTCTCCAATCCCTCTAGGGGCTTGGTGGTTTTCTGATGATCTCCGTTGAATCATTAGAATTGAAGTGTGGTTCTATGACATGCTTTCTTGGTGTAAAGTACAGCATGGATCACCATGCCAGCACATGAAACAACTCCCTTTTCAGTGGCCACAGGATGGATTGATACACTCACTTATTCATTTTTCTTTTGTTGGAAATCAAGGTGAACTACATATGTTGATGTGTTTGGCATTACAAAAGATGCCACAACAGTCTTTTGTTCCTGTGCACTCATAATATATATATGCGCCTAGGATGTATTTATTTGTATTTGTATAAATACTTCTATCCTAGGAGTCTAGAAACAGAGACACTGAGTAGAACGGGAGATTAGTTTATAGGCTCAATGGTTTGGCTAGCTGGATCCCCAGTGCTGACAGCTGTGTAGCTGCTCACTGAGAGGGCATCACAGGGAACGTATGTCCCCATGGACATGAAGTGTTATTTTTCTATGAGCCTTAAAACAATAATCATTTTTATTTTTGAGATTATACTTAAATTACATGATTTCCTTTTCCCGAACCTACCAATGTAACCTTCCATGCTCTCTTTCAAATTCATGGCCTCTTTTATTTATGAATCATTATCACATGCATATATGTGTATCTATGTACACGTTCCCTTAAATGCATAGCTACAACCTGCTCAGTCTGTATAATGTTACTTGTTTTCAGGACTCACCATTTGGTATTGGATGACCAATTGGGTTGCCCTTCTATGGGGAAGACCATTTCTTCTGTTCGGGTCTCCAAAGTTTCTGTCTCTATTTTCCTCGCACGACAGACCATGATAGGATTACTTTAAAAATCACTGTTGGCAAAGTTGCCTGGTATATCTGGGCCTTTATGTTCCTTCGGATTCATTACCAGTTAGTAAACATTAGCAAACTTTGGAGACAGTACTAAAATGAAGTAGTGAGGTATTGTGTCTCCTTAAGAAGGGCCAATGGCATTCCGGCGACAAAGCTGCAAAGTGTTAACAGCATTACTTAAAGGTCACCAGATGCAGGATTAAATTGTCACTAATCTATTTTTCATGCCAATGTGAAATTGATAATTCAAGGGAAGCAGGTTTTCTTATCAGTGAATGTCACAGTGTTCAATAATTATTGTATTTATTATTTCCCCATTCAAAATTAAAATTCTGATTGGCGAGGAAGCCGTTTATGAGTCTGGGGAGAGCTTCTGACATTTAATATAATCCCCCAATAAGTCAGATGGGGACTTGTTTTGATGAAAACTGCGGACAAAGCGCTATTAAACTAAATGCGAGGAAGACATTATTTTGTAAATAACTATGGTGATTAAAGCTTTGTTTCACATCATTAAAAATGTGTTACCCCATCTCCATTACTTCTCATTAACGTGGTTCAGCAAGAGCGGCCTCTCAGTTCACAGCAACACAGAGAAAGAAAAGTTTCTACGTTTAGAGGCAAACTTAAATTATTCCGGAAATCTGCTCAATACATCATAGAAGGATGAGGTACGTCCGCCTGCTGGTTCTTTAAGAGTATCCTTCTGTCCTTAGCAGTTACAGGCTTCTGGAAGTTTCTAATAGAATTTGCTCTATGATTTATGTAAAACCACTTCAGCATTGTCCTGTCCTTGTACCAGCGAGGTCTTACTGACCAAGTGAGAAGTTTAAAAAGTCAGTACAGTCTCATTCAGGCAACGTGACTTCTGCCAAGCATCCAGTCCCCAACTGGGTCAGCATTATTGCTCATACAATTAGTGATGGCTGCCCGGGATGGACCCCCTGCAGAACCCACTCTCCCAAGTCCATCCATTTCCTCTTGCCCAGCATGCCGGCGCCTGGCTCATTTCAGCTTTCATTAGCCTCTGCAGCTTCTGGCCATGAAGGTGTGGCTCACCTAATCCCACACATTCTGTGGAGCAAAATGAAAACTTACCCCATGCAACTAGAGAGTCCCCATTCTTGCCACTGAAGAATTTGACCGGAGGCTGAAAATCTTGGTTTCTATATCGGAAGGCAGTCATCACTAAACTGATGTTTTGCGTAAGGAAGTTTCTCCTTGTGAAAAGGGTCAAAATCTACTCTAGCTTCTGTCCACATGCTTCGGTCTAGTTCATGAAGACATGCGGTAGCCCAGTTAGGGGTCAGTTGGGACTGAGAGTACAGCTGTAGGCCTGGTTGAGCACCGTGAGACTGTGAGAGGAACTGGTTTGGGCTAGAAAGCAACAGACATCACCTGAGCTCAATCATACCTTTGGTGTTTACCGTAGACAAGTGTCTCACATATTATCTCAAGTAAAAATTGTTCCAGAGCAACTGTATATAGTGTTTAAGATTCTTTTTCTTATGACCCTGGTCCAACCTCCTGCAGTGAAGGTTGTCATGCAGGAAGAGCAAAGGGACTCCCACCACCTAGGTACTCTGACCAGAAAAAGAATTTGTGTATCTGTAATGCCAGCTAAGGGCATTACGAATCATCATTCTGGCTTCCATATGCTTGCTCTTAGGTAACCATAGGACCTCAGAAGGTATAGAACTATTCTGGTCAACCCAACCTAGTAACAACCCTCATACCCGTCCTGGGCATATGATCTGAGACAGGTAGTTTCCAAAAGGAAATTGTTGTGTTGTATATAGAAATGAGAGGTGAGGTTCAGAATTGTTCAAATTAGCAGATTCTTAACACCAGTGTGTCGCTAAGCTATGGCCTGGACTCCTCAGAGCCTAAGTAAACATAGCAGCGTTGTGACGCCCACTTTCATACGTACAGAAGACAATGAGATGTAAAATGTATCTGGCTTGTGTTGCCTACCGCTACATCACTGTGCCTGCATATCTGACAAAAGCGACTAATGCTGGAAGGGTTTCTTTTAGCTAAAGTTTCAGTTGCTATGTGTGTGGAAGGCATGGGAAGAAGTTCAGTTTATCACAGGAGTGAATGGCAGGGACTGTTTACATCATATTGAATCACAATGCTGAGTGAGGACCTGGGGCCTGGGCTATAACCTTTAGGGCCGATTCACAGTGAGCTACTTCAGACAGCTAGGCTTTACTTTCTAAAAGTTCCTTGACCTTCCCACACAACACCCCCACTGGTGAACAAAAGCATAACACATGAACCCGGAGATGACATTTTAGATCAAACCACAACCCAGTTTAGACAGCCCATCTGAGAAAGCTAATTAGTAGAGGTATTAAGAAATAGTTTCCCGAGTCCAGCCCTTCTGGGAACAACCTCCATCTTGCTGACAGAGTCAAAACGGAGTTCATGTTAGCAAGCTCTGGAAGCAGCTTCTGGCCTGCTTCTGGTGTTTCATGTCTGCCTGTTAACCAGTAAAGGATATAAAGAGGGAAGATACTGTCATCCCGTTGTCTAAACTAACACATAAATGTCGTAAATGTGTTGCTTGTCATGACATTGACCACACACAGGTTACCCACTCCTTTGTCCCCTTATCTTTCTAAATTCTGAACCAGAGTTCTGGAGGGGATCTGATTGCAAAAACTGAATCCACAACCCTGAAACCAAGTGACCTGGATAAGGCCCAGTCACCAGCCTTAACTTCCTTGCTTAACTCTTGTGTCAAAATATAATTAGTCAATGCAATAGCCCACCCCTCTCCTCTTCCCCTTACTTATGTTCCCATTCTCTAAAAATGTTCTACTATTGCCCTTCAGATACATGGTTCAGATCACAAACTGGTCTCACTTCCCCTGAGAGTACAGAAAATAAAGCTTTGGTTTTTAGGGTACTGTCCCTAAAATAAGTTTTCTCAGCTTTCACTCTGAACCCAAGAGCGGGAGAAATTAAAATAAAGTTACACACACACACACACACACACACACACACACACACACCACAATAAACTGTTGAAGGCCCTGTTAGTCTTTGCATCAATCACTATGGCAGAAACACCGAACAGACAACTTGAGCAGGGGAAGAGTTGGTTTGTCTTATGGTTTTGGAAGTTTTAGGCCACTGCACTTGAAAGAAAAAGTTGGTAATAAATGAGGGGTTAGAGTCAAAAGGAATTGTTATTATATTTTTCTTGTAAAAAGGTGCCTGTTGTGCAGGAAATAGTCCTTAGAGACAGAGCAGAATCTCACAGGAACATGTGCCTCGTTGAACATGGGCTACTTCCTGGAAATCATTAGAGGGAGCAGGAAGAAATAGGGTTGATAAATCAATAAGTTAATAAACACAGACCAGGACCTGTGTTCTCCCAGCTCCCTCTCCCTCCTAGTCCCCAGCTAACCCTTTATTTTAAGACTATACGATATTTCTGGCTAGAGTTGAGTTTTGTAATGAGTTCAGAGGACGAGTCACTCCATGAAGCTTAGAGGAAGCAGTCTTTGTAGGTGAGAGATGGCTTGGGTCTGTGGTGTAGAGGTTTAAAAATGGCAAAGCTCTGTTACTTGAAAGGTTGGTAAAAAATATACTTCTAAACTCTGGCCTTAGAGTTCAAGGCCCCAGACCGTCAGACTGTGAGGAAAGCCGACAGAGTTAAGTGTGGAAGTAGAAAATGTCCTGTGAGCCGCTTACAGGCATTTGTCTTGGAATTCTACTGGACAGCTATTCTTTTTAATTTAAAAATTTTAGTTTTGTGGGCATCTCTAACTGACAGAAGGACTGCTCATCCCGCACAAAGTCCCAGGTTCAGTGCTCAGTTTCAATGAATAAATGAATAAATAAACAAGGGATATAAAATTAGCTGTCTTGCTCTTAGTACTAAGAGGTCTTAATATTTTTTATCTAATAGAACAAGCCACAGCCTAAGAATGACAACACTGATAGGTCTTGTGGCTCATCCCCTAGGCAGGAGGATTGTCATGAATTTCAGGATAGCTTGGGCTTTATGGTAAGCCACAGGGCAGTCTAAGATACCATGTGAATCTTCTTAAGAAGAATGAAAACACTAATAAAATAACTGTAACTCGATGAGCATATCATGAACGTATTATCTTCTTATTTGGTTACAATAGCATCCCTTTGCTGTGGGTAATGTGGTTTTGTCCCTTTTATAGAAGAGAATATTGAAGTCTGGAAATGTTAATGCGAAGACTGGACAGCACCAAAAGTCCAAAAGTCACAATTTGAACCTGTGCTCATCCTGAATACTGAGACCCACTCAGATCAGCAGTACTGGGAATTCTCCTACTGACATCTCTGAAGGCTTAACCTCTACAAAACATTAAAGACAATTGCTTATTTTCAACCTTCTTTAGGCAGTTTCTCAGTTTTCTGAGGTGATCCAGGGTAACCAGCTGTATTTAGCTACTCATTCTCTTCCCCACAAAATCCTCTCACCTTTTTCTCTGTCCTCTGCTGGGCACAGCAGAACCAACCTGAGAGAGAAAATAGGAAGACAGTGGGATCCTTTATCACCTCCTCACCACCCTCAAGGACCAGGAAAGTGGTTATGCCCTGCTGGGTCAGACTCACAGGCTCTGGATTTCTGTTTTTCTATGTTAATTAGAAAGTAGAATTTTAAGAGCCAATTTTGACTAAGAACTCCGCCGTCCAATTTTCTCCTGGCCTTGATTGTGAGCGGCCTGATCAATATTAAATCTAATTTACAACGATGGCCCCTGTGAAGCTGGGAAATGTTATGTCAACATCCCATAATGACTTGGGCTTCCCGAGCACACTTGTTATCAGTGGCCACATCTGCCACCAGTGCTGTCTCAACTGTCCCTGCCTTTCACACCACATCTGTGACAACGCCCCCACAGGTTCTCCTGTCTGTCTTCCACTCGCAGACACCGCACCATGTCAGTCCTAGTTGTCTCACTGCTGGCTGATGAACTCCTAAAAAGAAGAACACAATTAATTTTTTTCCTCCTCTTTCACAACTGATGAACCAAAGAGAGAAATAATTGCGACTCCGTTTTAATAATGGCAAATTTTATGAAATTTCCATAAAGACAATTCGGAGAGGAGTTTGGGGAGTCTTTCTCCACAGGGGGCCCAACTGGTTCGCATTGTTTCATAATGTTTATGTTATTATATTTCCATGCCATTTACATCCTATTGTCTCCAGGGCAAGTTCTTGCGACTCATTTGCAAGGCAATGAATAAAAGAGTTGTAAGGAAACCAGGCTCCTATCTTGGAGTCTTACCTCATTGGGGGGGATGTGGTTCACTGAAGGGAGAGAGACTCCAAGGTTCCAGAGAGTCTGCTGAAAGCTGGGAGGTAGCTATTCCTCATGTAATCCTCTTGCTTCTAATATCTTTGGCCTCTGTTGTTTATGAGAAAAAGTCAAAACTCTTCAGTTCATACTTACCTGCTTGGCATAGCGCATGCCCACTGCTTGCTGCAGCTGACCAGCCTTTCCCAGTCCCTTGCTATACTTCTGCATCACAGGAATCGGACATGTGCTGTCCTCTCAACCTGAAGATAGTCCCTTCTCTCTCTTCCCCAGGTAAGGATTCCTCCTCTTCCTTGGGTCCTTTCCTGAAGGTTCCCTCATCAGGTCAAATCTTCCCTTTGTAGGGTCCATTGTGTGTTAGTCAGACTTTCTATCAAATTCCCATGATAGTTTAAGTGAAGAGGTATTTTGGTTTCTAAATTTTTAGTTCATGGTCAACTGGATCTATCTCTTTGGGTTTGATATGAGGCACAACATGGTAGTGGGAAAATGTCCTAGGGCCTAGCAACTTAGTTTATGGTAGACTGGAAGCAAAGAAAGGGAACACAAGGAGCCAGGGCCAAGGGATAGCCTTCAAAGATGTTCCTAGTGACCCACAGCCCCCAAGACACTGTGACTTACATAATTTACCAACTCAAATAGGCTATTCAAATTTGACCGTGAGTTCGGTTGAATCTCCTAAGGTCTGTCTGATTATGGAAACACCATCATAGGTACACCAGAGGCCTACCTTTCAAATCTCCTGGTGTCTTTTAGTCCAATCGGATGGATGCTCAAGATCAGTTGCCATCACCTGTCTTCCCTGACTCAATTGCTTCTTAGTATTTGTCCATGCGATTATGTGATGAATATCTTTGCCTTTGCTAAAATGTAAACACTATCAGATCAGGGGCTTTGTCTGGTTTAGATCACCTGTTTACCTCCTTCTGAAGAGCAGAACCTGAAGCCAAGTGTCTTAGGGTTTCTATTGCACAGAAGAGACATCAGGGCCATGGAAACTCTTATTTCATTGGGGCTGGCTTATAGTTCAGAGGTTTAGTCCATTTTCATTATGGTGGGAAACATGGTGACATGTAGGCAGACATGATACTGGAGAGGGAGCTGAGAGTTCTACATCTGGGTCCACAGGAAGCAGGAAAAGAACAGAGCCATTAGGCCTAGCTTGAGATTCTGAGCAAGGCCACACCTCCTCCAACAAGGCCACACCTCCTCCAACAAGGCCATACCTCCTCCAACAAGGCCACACCTCCTCCAACAAGGCCACACCTCTCAATAGTGCTAGTCTCTATGAGCCTACAGAGTCATTTTCATTCAAACCACTACACCAAGCATGATGCCACAATGGGTTGTGATGTCATTCCTGCTGAAAGAAAACTACTCTTTCTGTACCCTTGGTTTACTGCTGTGATAAAGGAGAATGTGGCAGAAAGCTCAAAACTGGGTTACTTCTTTCTGAGCTGAAGGCTTTCAGCAGACCTAGGAATATGAGCTCCCTTTCTATCACTCAGTATATGTTTGTTAGATGTCAGCTATACTTTTGGCATTGTTTCAGCTCTTCAGACATAATAGTGAGCTCGGACAGGAGAGATCCCTGCCCTCATGAAGCTAATACTGTAATGGGCAAAAGCCAATTGAACATGGCAAAAAGTACATTTTGGGGATGTTATATAGTGATAGCTACTACGGGGAAAATGAAGGAAGGATAGGGAAGGAGGAGTTGAGGGATGGATACTGTGGTGAGGGAGAAATTCACTGGGGTGGTAGTAGCATTGTTAGGTTATGTCATTGGCATGTGACCATCAGAGCGTATGCTTACACAAAATCTAGATAGTATAGTTTAGTTCCTCGTCATCTCCTCTTTATGTAGTTTCAAGGCTGGTAAGTATGAGATGTGTGGAGCTATGTGTTGTAATACAGCACACAGTTTTATAGAAGCTTTCTTTTCAAATAGGAGCAAACTCCGAAACCATTGATCAAAACTACAGTAGAACAAAAATTCATATTCTAGTGACATATTTGTCTATTATCACTATCGGCATTATGTACTATATATAATTCTATGCATGTACTATTCTTTTGGTTGTGAGTATGCTTATGTGCTGGGTATGTGCATTCAGAAGGTGTCTACATGTGTGTATGTATATATGTGTGGAGGCTAGAGGTTGATGTAGGCTATCTTCTTTGTTGCTTTCTTCCTTATCCTTTTTAGAACAGAGCCTTTCATGAACTTAGAGCTTGTTGATTCCTCTAGGCTGGTCATCATTGAGCTCCAGGGATTTACCTGTCTCTGCTCCTGTAGCATTGGGATTGCAGGGATGTTCTGACTTGCCAGGTTCTTTATATGAGTACCAGGGATCTGAATCCAGGTCCCCATGCTGGTGCAACAAACACTTTGCCTACCAAATCATCTCCCCAGACCTGTTTTTTATGCTATTGCTCGTTTAGTTTGTCTGTTTACATCAGTGTCACCACAGGTACATGGCTAATGCACTGAGCTGAGGTCACTAAGTGATAAGGATTTTTCATCTTTGTTACAGTCGTATGGTGTCACCAACAAATACATAGCCTGTTTTTGTCCAGTACCAACGTCATGTAGAGCACAAGTTTACTTAAGTAAAGATCTTAGTAGAATGGGGTAAGGTAAGCTCAATGATTATCTGGGAAAAGAATACTGGTCAAGTATAAAGGCTCTGTTGCCAGAGCACACATATACAAGTAGAACCTAGTAAAAAAATCCTTGGACACTGGAGAACTGCTCCTGGAGGGAAGGTATCTTTGGCTTTGCCCCTTCTCTTCGCTTTGTGCTTCCTGACTGTGGGTGAGCGTTTTTGTTTTGCTGTGTGTTCCTCAGTATGATATGCTTGCAATGCCCTGGGCTCAAGCATGAAGAATCAAGGCAACTGATGATACGTGGGAACCTCCAAAATGGTGTGCACAAGTAAGATTCTCCCTACAATCTCAGGTATTTTCTAATAACAATGGAACGCTTACTAAAACAAGCCACTCTCTGCTTTCTTCCAGTTGAGTCAAATTTTCATGTTTTTGTTGGTACAGCATGAGCATTATGGTCTCAGGTGACAACTTTTTTCCTGAGTTGGGGAAAAAGCCCAAGTGATCCAGGGTTTAAATTTCTCCACTCCTAAAGCAGCTATGGAGATGACCCTGTTCAAGATAGAATTTTGCCACACACTGGCTCTCAATGTTTGGATGAGTCATCTAATATTAATAGTAATTAATTGTTACTGTTGATAGAATATTTAGTGTAATAGGAACTGTGTTTGGTTATCGAAATACGTTTTCTTAATTCTTCTAGCATGGCTAATGGCAATTATCATTTTGCAGGTGATCATACTATTCAGAGTTCAGAGCAATTACATATCCCACACAAAGATGTGTTCACTGCTGTGACCTCTCGTCTGTACTCTTGATATCATCCCCACTGAGATACCCATCTAAGCCTATGCCTTAGAAACGAACAAGATTTCACAAGGTGAGATGGTAGTAGGGTCTTGGGCATATAACAGGTAAAACAAAAGATGGGTTAATGGTTCTTAGAGGGAAGGAGAAGGACCAAGAAGGAAGTTAGTGAGGATTCTGTGCCCAAGGTGTAGGTAATGGTGAGAACACAGAGACTAGGAGGTTGGAATCTCACAAACAAGATAAAGATAGGAGTAGGACTTGCATCTTTTTTTTTTAATTAAATTAAATTAATTTATTTATTTACTTATTCACTTTACATCCTGTTCACCGCTTCCCTCCAGGTCACCCCTCCCACTACCCTTCCTCCATCCCATCTCCTCTTCTCCTCTGAGTAGGTGGGGACAACTCCCAGGTATCCCCCACCTGGCACTTCAATTCTCTTCCAGGTTAGGTACTTCCTCTCCCCCTGAGATTAAGGGCAGCCCAGCCAGAACATACTCCTCTTACAGGCAACAGCTTTGGGATAGCTCCCACTCCAGTTGTTAGGGACCCTCATGAAGACCAAGCTACACATCTGCTACATATGTACATGGAGACATAGGTCCAGCCCGTGTATGTTCTTTGGTTGGTGGTTCAGACTCTGAGAGCTTCAAGGATCCAGATTAGTTGACTCTGTTTGTCTTCCAGTGGAGTTCCCTCTAGACCTGCAATCCTTCCTTCTACTCTTCCATAAGAGTCCCCAAGCTCCATCCACTGTTTGGCTGTGAGTAAGACTTGAATTTTATTAGGCTATTGGTGCTCAAAAGATCATGATGCACCTATCATATCAGTTTAAAATAAAAACAAGAGAAATATATTTTTTTTTCGAGACAGGGTTTCTCTGTCTAGTCCTGGCTGTCCTGGAACTCACTTTGTAGACCAGGCTGGCCTCGAACTCAGAAATTCGCCTGAATCTGCCTCCCAAGTGCAGGGATTACAGGAGTGCGCCACCACGCCCGGCTTCAAGAGAAATATTTTTAAATGTAAAGAGGTTGATTGCAGTTCTCTTTATCTCATGCCTGAAAATACAAGGAAAAAAAAACAACAACCCCATACCTAATTATCAGCCACAATGGGATATAATTGCTGACTTATGAGAATCACAAACAAGCAGGTGGTGATGGGAAGATACCTTTGGGAACCGAGCTTTTAAATGTACAAGCTTTTTTATTGAAACCACCACATCCCACTACCTGTCTCCCGTAGGCTTGTGACCACATCATAATTCAAAGTGCATTTACTCCAACGTCAGAAGTCCCATAGTCTTTTAGTCTCAATACTTTCTAATACTTTCTAAATGTCCAATATTTCTAATGTCTTCTGAGACTCAAGACAACCTCTCGATTGTAACTCCCTGTAAAATTAAAAGAGCGATTACATACTTCTAACATACAATAGCCCAGAATATACATTACTACTCCAAAGGGAGGAGTCAGTATTGTGAGGATATACTGAACCAAAAGCAAAACCAAAAACCAGCAGGGCAAACTCTGAATCTTGTAGCTCCATGCCCAATGCTGAAGGGCTGAGATGGCTCTTCTTATCCAGCTCTGCTACCCATATCACACTACTGTCCTTTGGCTTGATCCCACTTCCCATGCACAACCCTTGGTAGCTATCCTACAGCTGTGGTACATCTAACAACTTGGAGTCTCCAGTGAAATTCAGGCTTAACTTTTACAGCTCCGTAGGATGGCTTCTGGCTCTCTCAGGGCTTTCATGCCGGGACTAACCTGCCACATGTTGCCTGGCAACTGAAACTCTACTTAATAACCAGGGGAGAGATTCCACGACCCCTTTACTGGTGCATCCTTCATGACTCTAAAGCCAGAATCTTTGGGATAGCACTAACAAGTTTGACTGCCTGCTTGGAATGGAGCCTGGCCCCTTGAACCCCATTTTTTCTTTTATATGTATATATGTGTATATGTGTGTATATGAGTATATATGCACACATGTATATATATACATATATATATGTATATATATATATATATATATATATATATATATATATGCATATATGCCCTGCCAAGATATCACAAGAATGGTCTCTGACCCAGGTGCTGTTGAAGCATATATATGTATACATGTATACATGTGTAATGTATGTATGTATATACGTATATATGTATATATGTTATGCATTTATTTTAAAGTATTTTTATTGGATATTTTCTTTCTTTACATTTCAAATGCTTTGAGCCCCATTTTTGTCACTTTCATTTGTTGTTTTACAGGAGCATAAAATTTCTTAGGTCTTTTCCTTTCAGCGTTTGGGTGTTTATCTGTGTGACATTCTGCCTTGATGGCAGTGTTTCTTTGATTCTGCTCTGGCTCTGGGCTCTCTTTAATTTCCTTATCACTTTCAACACGACCTTGGCTTCAACATTAAGTTTCCTGGCAGTCTTTTCCTTTCAAACTGTACATTTTATCATTTTGCCCCACTTGCTCCTTTTCCTTGTAAACCTGCATTTTATACACTGTAGACCTGAATGAGAATGATTACCAATAATCACATGACAGAGTCAATATGAGGCTGTCTTAAAATCTTTTCTACCAAGGAAATAAGTCCATTCTTTTTTAACTCAGCCTCAGGCAAGGTCTTAGGAGAGGGTCAGCAAATAGTTACATTCTTTGCCAAGATATCACAAGAAGGGTCTCTGACTCAGTTGCTGTTGAAGCCCTTGCTTCAACACCTTTGACACCTTTTGAGCTGGACCTCCACAATCTACATCGTTCTCAGCATTACTGTCTTCTAAGCACCTACTTGTGAAAAAAAAAAAAGGCCCCCATGCGCTCATAGATTTGACTGCTTGATCACCAGGGAGTGGCACTATTTGAAAGTATTAGGAGGAGTGGCTTTATTGGAGAAAATGTCACTGGCTTTGAGGTTTCAAGGGCTCAAGCAAAGCACAGTGTCCTTTCTCTTCCTGTTGCCTGTAGATCAGAAATAAAACTCTCAGCTACTTCTCTAGTACCATGTCTGCCTGCATTCTGCCATGCTTCCCACCATGATGTCAATGAACCAAGCTTCTGAAACTATAAGCCAGCCTCAGTTAAATGCTTTCCTTCCTAACAGTTGCCAGAGTCATAGTGTCTCTTCACAGCAATCAAACGCTGATAAAACAGCTTGTTAATCACTGTTTACAGTGTTCAATAGCTTTCTTACTCCAAAGTTCCAGGATCTTCTACATTTCCTCAAAAAAAAAAAAAAATCCACTTGGTCACGTCTGTCACAATAGCCCACAGTTTCCAGCTGAACTTCTTTTCCTTTTCTATTGCTCTAACAAACCACCATGGTGAAAAGGCAGCTTATAAAACCAATCATTTAATTGGGTTTAGGGTTTCAGAGGGTTACCGTGTCTGATGACAAAGCACAGGTGTCACAGCAATAATCAAAAGCTCACGTTTTGATCCAAAAGCAAGAGGCTGAGGGAGAGTACTGTGCAAATAGTGCCAATGTTTTGAAACTCTAAGGCCCACCTCCAGGGATACACCTCCTCCAACAAGGCCACACCTCCAACTCTTTCCCCAAAAGTCCACTAACTGGGGGCCAAGTGTTAAACATATGAACCTATGGGCCTATTCTCATTCAAACTACCATATTGCCTCCCCCCAAATGACAAGAAAGCAAAGGGCTCAGTTCTCACAGTTGGTCCATGAGGAGGGTCTATCTCTGCACAGAATCCAAAAGTGAGGTTGAATGTTCAGTGTGGTTGGATAGCTTCCTTAGCTGATCTGAGGAAACCATGGGACACCAAAGACACAATCCACATACCAAATGATGTCCGACAAGAAGGAAGGAGTGGACCCTGGTGCTGGAAAGGCTCAAAGCATCAGTGTAGGGGAATACCAGAACAGGGAAGTGGGAAGGGGTAGATGGGGGAAACAGGGGGAGGGAAAAGGGCATGTGGGACCTTTGGGGGGCAGGGAACGAGGAAAAGGGAAATAAAATGTAAATATAGAATATATCCAATAAAAAAAAAAGAGTCCCAGAGACAATTTTTTGGGTGTTGAGTCAGATGATTCTAAATGCAGCTACAGATCTGATTTCTGTGTCTTTAAAAATGCCTTACCATATAAGGTACTCTTCGAATCAACAGCTGTGTTTTAGAGAAGAAATTCTACAATTAATTTTCACTCTAGTCTTTTAGACACTTCAAAAATTCAGAAATGTTAAAATGTGAAAAGTATAGGAAACCCCAGAGTATGTATCGGAAGTATCCTGGCTATACTGCGATGATTAAGACTATAAGTTTAAAGTGGGCATGTAGGGAAGCACTTGTATTGAACACTGACAAAAAGAAAGGAAGCAGATGGTGTCAACTTCCTCTTTAAGGTTGCATTTCGGTTTCCATCTGGAACATTCTCCTGGGGGAAATGGTTGCCTTTCCTCTTATCAATGAAGATAAGAGCTGAGGATTTAGGATCAGACCTTCTGATATCATGAACCTGATAGATGTGTCAAGTTCGGAGTTCTTACAGAGGAGGATGGGACCCTTGCTTTATTTAGTGTTTGGGTTGTCTTATTAGCACTGCTCAGGAAACTGGAGGATCTCATCAACGTAGGATCAGCCACTCAAGGTTCCCTACGGTGGCAAAACTGAGGTTGTGTTGAGAGGAGCTAGATGTTCAGTCCACCGTAATAAGTCTAAGGCGCTCTTAAAGCTTGTAGCGTACAGATCTCCATTTCAGAAGATAAACAAAGGAATATTAGTGTGAGAGGCCAAGAGGGCAAAGTCAAGCTTTTCCAAGAGGGTGCATCTGTTACCAGACTTCTGTTTTCTTTTGAGCCAAAGTTAGGCATTCTAGTCAAATGGAAAGTTTGTCAGTGGAAATATCACACTTTGACACCATCCTGTTGCCAAGGTAACTTCAGAAAGAACCATTTAAAGCAAATTACCATTATATGCCCCCAAGGACCGTAAACTACCAACAGAAAACTTAGTCATTAGGATGATGTTGTATTATGTTTTCATTCCGCATGGCTCAATTTTCTTAATAATCAATAGCATAAATTTCAATTATCACAAAATTAGTGTTTGAGTAGGCAGGGAACACATTTCTTTGCAAGAAAATGCTGTTGCAAAAACTTGGTAACATAATGGAGGTTATGCATATGCTGGAGCTCTGTCTAGTTCAAAGTGCCTTCCCTTCAGTGACATGGATGCTATTTCACGTACTCTTGAAGACTGGGAAGTTGGATTCAGACTCATGATATGTTGAAACCCTGGGCATGTGTGGTGGGGCTCTGGCTGCCTGAGGAATCAGGAGGTTTGCTTGATGGAGGTAAGGGGTGTCCTAGGCTACTTCTCCTGTTTTGATGAATAGTCTCATTCAAAGGGTCTCCAGGGGTTTACCATGGCTTGCCTCAAACCCAGGGTATTTGAGGTGGAGACATTGGTTATGCAGCATTCGTTGGCATCATGGCGCTGTAGATCCACAAAAGACTTTTCATGACAGACTAATAAACCTTCTGAAACCTTGACCACTTCTTTTTTTAAAACTGTAAGAAAGAAATAAAAAAGCAAAAGAGAGCGAGGGAAGGGAGAAAGGACAGAAAGGATAGAAATTACACACAAAAGGCGGGTGGTGGTGGTGGTGGAGACAATGAACAGTTATTAGGGTTTCTCCCTTTCAAGTTAGGAGTGAGATCTATGAACCCGGGATGGCTTTTCTTTCTTATTCTCTTTGAAAGTACAATCAGATGTCTGTTTTCACTGATTAGCATTGCAAGCGCCTTACATTTCACAAAGTCCCTAAAAGTCTTCCTTAATTCAAGCTAAGACACAGGAGACACACAGGGCATCCTTGATGGGGATCCAAAGAACCCCTGCACTTGTTCAAAACACAATGAGCTTAGGCAGAACACGGCTCTACAGGATCAATTTTCCTCACTGAATAGCATTTCTGGCTCCTTCTTTTGTGTGTCCTTTTAGAATAAGAATGCATGTTGCCCTTATTAATCCTGTGGAATTACTTTCCTCCTAGTCCTTAGGAAATCTCGCAAATGCAGACAGTTTCAGAGAGTTAGCAACAACAACACAAATCTACTTTCCACTTGAGCAGCTCTAAGGTTAGGTCAGCAGAAAAAAAAAAACCCACAGTAGCTCTGTTGATGAATATTTTATAAGTTCCACCATCTAATAAAAGATGTATTTAAAAATGGGAAGGATGCTGGTTAAGAAAATATTCTATTATTTAATTATGATGTAGATGAAAGTTGAATTTTGGATGTAATAAAAGAATCAAGCCCACAGACAAGCTTAATTTAGGCCTTTGGACACGTTTTGCCCAGCTCAGTACAGATCTTCTATCATGGTTCCAATTGCTGACTTGTATAATCAATGAAGCAAAGGACTGACTACAGAGTTTGACCCATGTGGAGATTATTTAGTGGCCTCAATGGACAAGAGAAATCTTTAAGAAGCTTCTAATTAGCACACCCAGTCAATGGAATTGCAAACCTCTGTATTTGAATCAGGGCCAGAAGAGTATAGGCCAACAGAACTCCCCAGTGACATGTTGGCAGTATGTGGAACCCATTACCCAGAATTCAGAATCACACTCACCGTGACCTAAACTAACGATGTTGATGTTGATGATGATAACAACCACAACAACCCTACACATAGCAGCAATCATTTATTGAGCACTTAATTTTTTCCAGGCATGGTGCTATGTGTTTTATATGCATCATTTCTTGTCCTTACCATCACTCCAGAAGGTAGGAGCCATTCCATCATTTTTAATGGCTAAAGGTAAATGAAGCCCCAGTTCTTTTAGATAAGAAGTAACTGACTGGGATTCTAGTCTGACTCCAAACCCAACAGGCTTTTCTGGAATGGAGGTCTCAAACCCCATCTTTCCAACAAAAATCGTATTCGTGTGTGTGTTATGTATGCACTGATGTCAGGTGTGTACGTTTCATAGCATATGTGTAGAGGACAGAGGACAACCCCAGGTGTCAACCCTTACCCTTAACATCTTGTTTGAAAAAGGGTTTCTTGTTTCTCACTGCATACATGAAACTAGGTGGCCCTCAAGCTTCTGGGAATTCTCAGATTCCTACTACCCTCTTCTTCCTAGAGCACTGGGCTTGCAGATGTGTGTTACTGTAACAGACTTTACCTGGGCACTGAGGGTCTGACCCCAGATGCTCTCCTCACTCAGCCAACGCCCTAACCTCAAGCTATAGTTCTTTTTCAGTGTACCTATAAACACATACATCATGGCGAACACGCAGAAGAAATTAATATACTAATTTGGCCACTAGTCCATGCTCCTTAACCCTCTGGGAGAAGACACACCTAGATTTTTCTGCTGCCCCTAAGGGAGTGTAGTAGCAAGAATATATGGTCGGGAGTAGGCAACCTATTGTAACCTCAGCTTCAGCTCTCCTCAAATCCCTTCCCTTTTCTTGGTGCTAGCTAGCGGCTTCTGGAAAGGGATGATTGTAATACTTGTGCACTCTCTTTGCAGGGTTGTAACTGCAGAGCAGATGTGATAATGTACCTGGAAGCTTTTGGGAGAGCTTCAAGTGTTATGTAAATGAAAGGTGGTAATTAAAAACCTCCGGAGAAGGGCAGCCCATCTCAGTCATCAATTATCATGTTTTCTTCTTTGTCAGGAAACCTGTATTTTCCGTGCTTTCGCGGGTATAGAGATATCTCCGTGCAAAAAAAATTTTTTTTTTTGTCTCAGAAATGTGTGAAGGAAAGGATCATCCTGACAGCTCAAAACCTATTTGTGATAAGAAATAACCACATATAAATTGACGAGAACAAAGGCAGGTGCTTTCTCGGGAGAAATTGTGAAAATTCATACCTTTGGGTTTATTATTTATTTATTTTGTCTGGCTTTTACATTTAGTTATAAGAAGATGGAATATTTAACTGGTAGAACACAAAAAGCCAGTGGTCTAAATAAGAAAGTGATATAAAATTGACTAAAAGAACCACAAAGAATTCTGGGGGAAAGTCATAAAAATATGAACCCTGAGCTGCTTAGTAGTGCTGTGCCAGGCTCTGAGGCCTTGGGCAGGGCAGACAAATCTGAGCCTGTTCTTTGTTCTGCACATGAGGAGGGGACATTGGTGTTGTGTTTTCTTTTTAAGAAAAGGAGCCAGGAAAAAAAAAATCAAAACAACAACAAAAGGCAGTGGTGGTACACAACTTTAATCCTAGCACTCGGGAGGCAGAGGCAGGTAGAATACTGAGTTCGAGACCAGCCTCGTCTACAGAGTGAGTTCCAGGATAGAGAGGACTACACAGAGAAACCATGTCTCAAAAAAAAAAGGAAGAAAGAAAGAGAGAGAGAGAGAGAGAGAGAGAGAGAGAGAAAGGAAGGAAGGAAAGAAGGAAGGAAGGAAGGAAGGAAGGAAGGAAGGAAGGAAGGAAGGAAGGAAAGAAGAAAGAAAAGGAGCCAGGGAAATGTTTGATAGAGCTAGGAATGGTGAGGTGGGAGGGGGTGCCTCTGTGGACCCAAGCTGAAGCATCCTTTCCCCCTGAGGGACCAGCAATGTGATGGATGTATATATTATGAAAAGGAGTATATTTAGGGCATGGGAAAGGCAGTTGAGAAGGGAGTAGAGGCAGAGAGAGAGAGGGAGGGAGGGAGGGAGGGAGGAAGGAAGGGAAGCAGAGAGAGAGGGAGGGAGGGAGGGAGGGAGGAAGGAAGGGAAGCAGAGAGAGAGGGAGGGAGGGAAGGAGGGAGGGAGGGAGGGAAGGAGGGAGGAAGAGAAGCAGAGAGAGAGGGAGGGAGGGAGGGAAGGAGGGAGGAAGGGAAGCAGAGAGAGAGGGAGGGAGGGAGGGAAGGAGGGAGGGAGGCAGAGAGAGAAAGAGAGAGAGAGAGAGAGAGAGAGAGAGAGAGAGAGAGAGAGAGAGACTCTGCTGGGCGGAGCCTAAAAGGAATGCTAACAACTTATCTTTTCCCAAAGTGAAGGTTTCTGACTTCACATGTGATTTAAGGAGAAGTCTCTCTATGGCATGTAATGCCCACTGTGGCTTTTCCAACTGTCTATCCATGGAAGGGGAATCAGGGGAACGGAGGAGAAGGGAGTTAGACTGAGAGAGGAGGAAGTGTCCCTTGCGATGGAGACATGCCTGTCTTAAATAAACGTCTCACAAGGACAGAAGATAAAGAAATAAATAGGCATTACACACATACACACATGCATGCACACAGACAATATATATATTATACACACATACATATATATCACACATATATATATATTGCACACACATGCATGCACACATACAATATATATTATACACACATACATATATATCACACACATATATATATATTATACACACACACACACACACACACACACACACAATCTGTATATTAGTTACTTTTATCATTGCTGTGACCAAGAAGCAGGACAGGCTGACTTGGGCTCACAATCTCAGATGGCTCAATTCCTCATAGCAGGCAGAAGATAGCAAAGAAAAATCATTGCATTTTTATATCTTTTTGAGGAATCTCAGCAATATTCCTGAATGAAAGGCCAGGCGGCACTAGGAACGAGTGTTTCTTCCAACATGGCAGAGGAGCAGATGATCTTAGCGGAGCATCTCAGGCTTCTGTTTCAGGAAAGCCGGAGCTAGAATCTCAACCCTGCTGCTCAGGCGATGCTTCTGTTTCTGTTCTGCACATAAACCACGCAGTGTTGTAGGGATTTTTACTATAGACAGTAACAAAGACTGGCTGGGTCCCCAGCCTAGAAGGCGGAACACTTGGCTAGTACATACAGTGCCCAGGGTTTGATCTTCAGCACTGTAACAAAACAAAACAAGGAATCACAGTGACATTCATGCCATGTATACAAGGCTTTCTAGACTTTTTCTCATGTAGAATTTCTGCCCAAGATACATAGGGAAAACTTTGAGCTTTATCTCTTCACATTTTTTCTCGCCAAGGTTGTTAAAACAAAGCAAACTGGACTCATCCGGTTGTTGGAAAGGTGGGTTTGGATAGAGGTCACACAGCACCTGGCTTATCAGATTTATTCAAGGAAGGAAGTCTGCAGGATCCACAATATGAAGCATGTGGAAGAATACTGAATTATGGCTGAAAGCACTCCCTCGGTAGGTGTCCTTGAGACAATGTGCGCTGAAGGTGGTCTTAATTAACTGTAGAAATCTGCGTGCTGGCAAGGTGTCAGGAACCGTAACCTTTGTCTCACCGCAGTCCAAAACTTTCCAAAAGTTTGAATTAAAAAGTAAGTCTTTAGACCCTGCATCTAAATTCTACAATTTATTCTCAGATTTATGTCGTACTGTCAGAGAGCCTTAACTTAACTCAATTGGCTCCTCGTTGGGTTTGTTTTCAATAATCTAGGCTAAGTGCCTTGCTAACAGCTTTTGTTGAGGAAAGTAAAATAACAAACAAATCAAAAAAACCCAATAACAAAAACATAAAACAAAACAAAACAACACAATAACACCACTACCACCAGCACCACCACCATCACCACCATCACCACTACCGACAACAACAACAACAACAACAACAACAACAACAACCCCAACAACCCCCAAACCTCAACTACCCTGGGAAGTTTACTGTTATGGCGAGGTAGGAAGGCTTCTCTTTGCCAGAGAGTGCTCCTTTCATGGTCCTGTTGCTCTCACATCTCTTCACTGTATTGTGGGCGGATGGATTATCCAAACATAGTCCAGTGACATTTAATGACAAGAATACTTTGCGAAACAGGCAAAGTTTAAGTGATTTCAGCATGCTATAGAGGGTTTGCACACAAATCTAGATCAGATTGATGTGTTTATAAAAAGATAAAGAAGGGGGGAGAGCCGGGCGTGGTGGCTCATGCCTGTAATCCCAGCACTTGGGAGGCAGAGGCAGGTGAATTTCTGAGTTCGAGGCCAGCCTGATCTACAGAGTGAGTTCCAGGACAGCCAAGACTACACAGAGAAACCCTGTCTCGAAAAACCAAACCAAACCAAAACAAAACAAAAAAACAAAAACAAAACAAAACAAAACAACAACAACAACAACAAAAACTGAAAAAAAGAAGGGGGGGTATATGTTCTATGGACATGTAGTCAGGTATAGGGGAAGGGGTGGCCTCTGCGGATCATGCTGAGGTATCCCTTCACCCTGAGGGACCAGACATAGGACAGTATAGTATAGAATAGAGTTTATTCAGGGAATGAGGAGGAAAGTTAAAAGGGTAGTAGAGGTAGACACACACACACACACACACACACACACACACACACACACACACACACAGAGAGAGAGAGAGAGAGAGAGAGAGAGAGAGAGAGAGAGAGAGAGAAGAGGCTGGCCACGAGCACGTGGAGAGATGGGGGGAGGCAAATGGGGAGAGAGCCGGAGCAGGAAGAGCAAGAGATCTAGGAGGGGGCAAGCAGCCCCTTTTATAGTCAGTTGCCAGGTATCTGTGGGGTGGAACTTAGACAAAATGCTAATACAGATAACTCAGGATATTCCTAAACCCTATGATACACATTATATGGGATAGTGTATCACTCTTGGACTCATGGTGTGTTGCTACTATGTATCCAACCCAGTTCCCCGGTAAAAGAAAGCTCAACTCAACGGTTAACAAAACAAGCTACAAGCCTAGACTGGGCAGGCCTCCCACTCTACTACTCTGTTTCAATCTATTTTATCCCACTCAACTTGCAGTTTCTCTAGGCCCCGAGCTTCTCTCCCTGCCGCCTCTCTGGTTCTCTTTAACAGTTTCTCTTCATTTCTTCCCCTTTCTTCTCTTAGTTTCTTCTCTCCTCTCCTTGCTCCTCCTCCTCCTGTTTTATACCCCGTAGCTCCTCCCCTAGACTCTGCTCCTCCCACTTTCCTCCTGCCCAATCATTGGCTCAAGCCTTTATTTGAAAAGTCAAGGTGGGGAGACCGTTCACAAGGCAACTCCTCATCTGCAGCCCCTCTGAGGAGTGGAATTAACATCAAAGTACGATCCCAGGGCTATCCACAACAATGGTGAGCAAAAAATTGGAGGAAATCAGGCAGGAGAGACAAGGATTCAATAAGACTTGCCATGGCCAGTACAATGCAGGAGACTTTCACAGGAACACCCCCTCTTTAAACAAGTAGGAATAACACTCTAAAGATAGATAAATAAAACAGTCATATAATCATATTCTTTATGTGCACTGGTATGCACCTGTAGTCTCAGCTACTTGGGAGGCAGAGGCAAAAATATCTCTTGAGCCAAAGACACAGGGATTTGCCTTGGCAATACAGTGTGATTTTTATCTAGAAATGAAGTAAGAGGCTGCTCAACCATAACAAGCACATACTGTTCTTGCAGAAGAATCAAGCGTGAATCTCAGTACTTACAATGGGGCAGGTCACAGCCACCTGCATCTCTAGCTCCGGGGGCTAAAACACCTTCCTACAGACTCCACAAGCAAGATGCTCCTGCATGACATATGGCTTTAATGAGGTATATAATCTTGCTATTCCCTTCCACAATAATCTTAA
This sequence comes from Apodemus agrarius, assembly GCA_964023405.1. Taxonomy (NCBI): domain Eukaryota; kingdom Metazoa; phylum Chordata; class Mammalia; order Rodentia; family Muridae; genus Apodemus; species Apodemus agrarius. The sequence goes on along the minus strand of OZ030026.1, from coordinate 40,791,741 downwards.
CATGTTCTAGGTTAATTAAGGAACCAAATCCATATTTCTGTTCAAGGGAGTCCAGATTCTTCTGAAGCATCCCTAAGGTATATGTCTTGGCTTCTTGAATTTCTATAGGGTCCTTTAATTCTGTTCTTATACATTCAATATACCTGTTGCCATATTTTTTAAATTTATTTTTTTTATTGAATATCATCTTCATTAACATTGCCAATGGTAAAACCTTTCCCAATATTCCCCCTCCCTTACTGTTGGCATATTTTTTGGCTATGTTATTGTGTTCTTATATCTCCACCTCCCTTCCAATTCTTACTCCACCCTAATCCCTTCTAAACCCTCAACACTAGGTAAGAAAAAGGAGGTGAAAAGCTATAGACCTCTGTCTGAAGAGAGCTATTTAGAGATCATAGGTATGTGCATCAGGATGTGTGTTGGCTACATGCAAATACTAGGATAGTTTACACATGGGACTGAAGCTTCTGAAGTTTGGGAACTGGCAGGGTGTTAGCTAAGGAGTTCAGGGACCATCCCCAGGTGGCTGCAGAGGAGTGACCCTAAAGAGACCCCTTCTTCTGGAAAGGAAAGGTCTGGAGCCAGTAAACACAGCCTCCTGGGAGTGGGGGAAGGTCTGGAGCCAGCTTCTTAGGGGTTGGAAAGGTCTGGAGCAGGTAAACACATTCCACAGGATGAACTGTATAAAGACTGAGCAAACAGGTTGGGGGGATGTCACCATTTCTCCTTCGGGTGCAGGATGACCCCCACACGCATTGGAATAATAAATTCCTCTTGTTTCTTGCATCGATTCTTGGCTCCGGTCTTGTTTACTCTGGCTTCCCAGAAAGCCAAGGCTCTCTGGAGTCTTACATGTCTATGTGAGACAAAGTTTAAGTGATTGCAACATAGTATAAATGCTCTAGAGGGCACACAAATCTAGATCAGTGTATTCCTGAGCCCTATGATACATATTATATGGGATAGTGTATTACTCTTGGACTCATGGTGAGCAAAATGTTGGAGGAAATCAAGTAGGAAGGAAAGGAGACATAGAATCCTTTAGACTACTTCCTGTTGATGAGAGCCATTGGTTTCCTTGTGGCAAGTCCGATCTCAGTTGTCAGGATATCTAATTTCTTCTTCTTGTCTCTTTTGCTCATGACCACTTGTCAAACCACAGCAGCAGGAAACGGGAACAATGTTGACCACTGGCCCTTTTGGGGTTCTCTCATATATACCCTCTCCAGAGTTCCCAGAATTAAACTATCTGCAGTTGACAAAAATCATGCCCCTATTAAAGCACAAGACAATCATAGTTAACAACTGTGGGCAAAGTGAAGGATCCCTGTATCTCACACCTGAGATTAAAACAAAAACATATTTGTATAACATGACTGGGTTTTTTAAAGAAACCAAAATACTCACTGAATATGCCCATTCTGTTCCCTCAGCCTATAGGAGCCTTCCAACATTTGTCTTCTTGAATTAATTCTTTTTGAATTAATCCTTCTAGAAGCTTCATCTTAAATGTTCACCATCTCTAAGAGTTCTGCTCCCCAAAGCCAATATTACATCTTCCTTCCTTGCTTACTTCCAACTGCAAAACCTTTACTAGTTTACAATTGCTTTAAATACTTTGGTTCTGTTGATATGTCTCTTTGCCACTGAAGAGTGTATGTGACAAACCTTCCACCTGCAAGTTGTCCTGCCTGAAAGATGTGTTTGGGTAATGGTGACTCAGAACTTGTGAAAGCCAGCAACCAATGGCTGTTCCTGCTTGAGGTCCACGCCATGAGAGGGAGTCCATGCCCTACACTGCTTGGAAGGCCAGGAACCAGACAATGTCGAGAGCCTAGAGACCCAGGACAGAACCACACAAAAATGTCTAAAAAAGTCAATGAAACGATTCCTAATGATATTCTGCTACACTCATAGACTGTCGCCTAGCCCAATCATCCTCAGAAATGTCATCCAAACACTGATGGGAGGAGATGTAGAGACCAGAGATGGGAACCTGTCTGAGTCAGGGTTTCTATTCCTGCATGACCAAGAAGCAAGTTGGGGAGAAAGGATTTATTCAGCTTACACTTCCACATTGCTGTTCATCCCTGCAGGAAGTCAGGACTGGAACTCAAGCAGAGGCCATGGACGGGTGCTGCTTACTGGCTTGCTTTCCCTGCCTTGCCCAGCTTGTTTTCTTACAGAACCCAGGACTACCAGCCCATGGATGGCACCACCCACAATGGGCTTTCCCACTCTTGATCACTACTTGAGAAAATGCCTTACAGTTGCATCTCATGGAGGCATTTCCTCAAGGGAGGCTCCTTTCTCTGCGACGACTGCAGCTTGTATCAAGTTGATACACAAAAACAGCCAGCACAGAACCCTTTAGAAGAGGGAGAGAAAGGATTGTAGGAGCCAGAGGAGTTGAGGATAACACAAGAACATGACCCACAGAATCTACTGCCCAGGGCTCATAGGGGCTCACAACGACTGAAGCGGCAATCATGGAGCCTGCATGGGCCTGAGCTGGGTCCTCTACATATACATTGTGGAATGTGACATACATGATGTGGTTTGTTCACCTTAGGTTTTATATGTGTGTGTGTGTGTGTGTGTGCGTGTGCGTGTGCGTGTGTGTGTGTGTGTGTGTGTGTGTGCGCGCGCGCGTGCGCTTGGGGTTTTGGGAGTTGGAGGTGGTTGGGGGTAGGGGGTGGGGGGAAGGAGGGGGGATTTCAAGCAGTAGGAGTGGGGCTGTTTCGAATTCTTTTGTTTGCTCTTGGGACCCTTTTCCTTCTACTGGGTTGCTTTGTCCAGCCTTGATTTGAGGAGCAGTGCCTCTTCTTATTGTAACTTGTTATGCCATGTTCTGCTGATATCCCTGGGAAGGATGCCTTTTTTTTTTTTTTTGGAGGAAAATAAAGCAGGAGTGGATATGGGGAAGAGGGGGAGGAATGGATGTACAAGAAACTACAGTCAGGATATAATGTATGAGATGATGATGATGATGATGATGATGATGATGATGATGATAAATAGAATACATGTCTCCTAACAGTGGGTTTTCCACTCATATTCATGACTGCAGTGCCCTGGGCAGTACTGGGACTATTATTACCTTGTTTTTGTTCTTTTTTTTTTCCATTCATGCTGCCACCTTCTCCTCTTCATTTTCTCCCCCTATCCTTGCCTTAAAAATGGCGTGTCAACTATCAGAGTGAAGCCCTGAGAGGAGTTGGAGCACCAGCTTTGACACAGTCTGAATTTTTCTTTCTTTCTCTTCTTGGAAGAAGATGCCATCCTATGATGGAAGCTCTTGTTCAAAAGTTCACTTCTCTTCTGCTTTTGTGTGACATTTCCAGTCATGTAGAACACGATTAGCTGTCTTTTCAAGTGCTTCTTTAGGCCAAGTCTATTAATGAGATTTTGTTTAGTCCAGCTCGAGTCAGAGCCAAACGTGCGTGCTCACAGATGTGCATTACAGGAGTGAGGCTTGTCTGTTAAGTGGCTGCAGCATCTTCAGGGCCGAGGTAATTTTCCAAAGCCGATTTTCTTAGTGTTCAGCAAAGTGGAATGTAATTTTAATTTGCAAGAAGAACTTTGGCTTCCATGAAACATAACTATCAGCTTTTTTTTTCCCTCCTCAAAGTATTTCTTCACAATGATGCCAGGGAGGTCAGAATGAAAGTGTTAAGAGATACAAACAAATTTAATCGAAGGGAGACTCAACAGAAATTAAAAAGTTGGTCTTGGAACTTAAGTTGAGAAAGTGAGGGTGTGGTGGGGCAAAACAAAAAAGTTCAGTCAATCATTTTTATTTAATCATAGCCACATAAGTTAGGATAAATGTGAGCTGACAATATCCCAGGAATGTATATTTAAAGATGTCACAAAGCCAATTTGAATAAAGTTTTAGTTCACCAAGCATTCAAAGATATCAAAGACATTTATCTCTTTGCAGAAGATACTTTATGCAGAGGATTCAAATTGGCAAAACTTTTTAATTGGTTCCCTTCGACACGGCAACACATAAAAAGTTTATGGAGGCAACAATTCATTAGGCACTGCAACATCAGACCAGAGCATCAACTATTTATAACCCAGCCTGCCATTCAGACAGGCAGCCGCATCAGGACCAGATAGGGAAATTCATCAAGGGTGTAGATTTTTGTTAACTATTCATTTCCTTTTGTAAAGTTGACAGCCTTACAAATAATTGTTTCACCCTGCTCTCCCCCACAGTTAAGATAATAACTGTAAGCAAGTATGCTATGCAGATCCTTGATATAATGGAAAGGTAATGGACTCCACATGCACAATGGAGTGATCTGAGCTCCATCCTCTATCCTTTCCCCCCTCCTTCCTCCAATTAAGATCCCTCTGACTTGTCAGGGGTACAGTTCCTACAGGGCTTGGGAGGCAGCATGCTGCTATCCTGTCTGGCTCTTCTCTAAAACGCTGATTTGGAAGTACAGAGTTTAGAGGAATTTGAGGATGTTTAGCTTTCTGTCTGACTAGGAGCGAGAACCATATTTTTCTGTGGCCTATGGAAACTAGGGAATCTTCTTGGCATTTAGCAGTGGGAAACAGAACAGACCATGGGAGCCATTGTTTGGTGAAAGAGTAACCTGGGGAGGAATAGGTTAGCCAGGACTACTACTACCCTTGCAAGCTCTAGGACAGGCGTTTCCACATCTGTCTCCTGCATGCCCACACAAATCTACTCCCATACACAGGTTACATAGTGGCTTGAACTCATAGCACAGGGAAGGGGGAGACAAACCTACTCAGAGAGTTCGGGGCTAGTGAGAGTCCCTTACCTACACACACACACACACACACACACACACACACACACGAAGGTATGGAGGCAGGCAGGAAGGCGCGCGTGCACACACACACACACATACACACATGCGCACCTACCCACCCACCCATGCGTGAGTGATCGTGCCAGCATGGATTTCCTATTTTTCTTTAAAATTTTATAACACCCCTTCTCCAGCACCCATTCACTGCTGATCTCTCTCTCAGTGATGGCTGGGAACCTCATGAGCAGCCACTGTGTATAATGGGGCTGGGCCAGTTCAATCTTGTACAATTAACATAGTGGAGCATGTGTCTTTATTAAATGCAGGGGAATCCTCTGGGTATATGCCCAGGAGTATTATGACAGGGTCCTCTGGAAGTGTCATGCCCAATTTTTCTGAGGAATCGCCAAACTGATTTCCAGAGTGGTTGTACCATCTTGCAATCCCACCAACAATGGAGGAGTGTTCCTCTTTCTCCACATCCTCGCCAGCATTTGTTGTCTCTTGAGTTTTTAATCTTAGCCATTCTGAGTGGTGTGAGGAGGAATCTCAGGGTTGTTTTGATTTGCATTTCCCTGATGACTAATGATGTTGAACATCTCTTAAGGTACTTCTCAGCCATCCAAATTTCTTCTGGTGAAAATTCCTTGTTTAGCTCTGTACCCCATTTTTTAATAGGGTTATTTGGTTCTTTGGGGTGTAACTTCTTGAGTTCTTTGTATATATTGGATATTAGCCCTCTGTTGGATGTGGGGTTGGTGAAGATCTTTTCCCAATTTGTTGGTTGCTGTTTTGTCCTTTTGACAGTGTTTTTTGACTTATAGAAACTTTGTAATTTTAAGAGGTCCCATTTGTCAATTCTTGATCTTAGAGCATAAGCTATTGGTGTTCTGTTCAGGAACTTTCCCCCTGTGCCCATGTCCTCCAGGGTCTTCCCCAGTTTCTTTTCTAATAGTTTCAGTGTGTCTGGTTTTATGTGGAGGTCCTTGATCCATTTGGAGTTGATCTTAGTGCAAGGAGATAAGAGTGGGTCAATTCGCATTCTTCTGCATGTTGACCTCCAGTTCAACCAGCACCATTTGTTAAAAAGGCTATCTTTTTTTCACTGGATGGTTGTAGCTCCTTTATCAAAGATCAATTGACCATAACTCTGTGGGTTCATTTCTGGATCTTCAATTCTATTCCATTGATCTACTTGCCTGTCGCTGTACCAATACCATGAATTTTTTTTAACACAATTGCTCTGTAGTACTGCTTGAGGTCAGGGATATTGATTCCCCCAGAAGTCCTTTTATTGTTGAGAATAGTTTTAGCTATCCTGGGTTTTTTGTTACTCCAAATGAATTTGAGAATTGCTTGTTCTAGATCTATGAAGAATTGATTTGGGATTTTGATGGGGATTGCATTGAATCTGTAGATTGCTTTTGGCAAGAGGACCATTTTTACTATATTGATCCTGCCAATCCAAGAGCATGATATATTTTTGCATTTCCTGAGGTCTTCTTCGATTTCTTTCTTCAAGGACTTGAAGTTTCTGTCATACAGCTCTTTCACTTGTTTGGTTAGAGTCACGCCAAGACACTTTATATTGTTTGTGGCTATTGTGAAGGGTGTTATTTCCCTAACTTCTTTCTCAGCCTGCTTGTCCTTTGAGTACAGGAAGGCTACTGATTTGCTTGAGTTGATTTTATAACCAGCCACTTTGCTGAAGTTGTTTACCAGCTGTAGGAGTTCTCTGGTGGAGTTTTTTGGGTCACTTACATATACTATCATATCATCTGCAAATAATGATAGTTTGACTTCTTTCTTTCCAATTTGTATCCCTTTGACTTCCTTATGTTGTCTAATTGCTCTCGCTAGAACTTCAAGTACTATATTGAAAAGATATGGAGAGAGAGGGCAGCCTTGTCTAGTCCCTGATTTTAGTGGGATTGCTTCAAGTTTCTCTCCATTTATTTTGATGTTGGCTACTGGTTTGCTGTATATTGCTTTTACTCTGTTTAGGTATGGGCCTTGAATTCCTGTTCTTTCCAGGACTTTTAACATGAAAGGATGCTGAATTTTGTCAAATGCTTTTTCTGCATCTCATGAGATGACCATGTGTTTTTTTTTTCTTTTAGTTTGTTTATGTAGTGGATTACATTGATGGATATTGAACCATCCCTGCATCCCTGGGATGAAGCCTACTTGATCATGGTGAATGATCAATTTAATGTGCTCTTGGATTCGGTTGACAAGAATTTTATTTAGTATTTTTACATCAATATTCATAAGGGAAATTGGCCTGTAGTTCTCTTTCTTTGTTGGATCTTTGTGTAGTTTTGGTATCAGCGTAATTGTTGCTTCATAGAATGAGTTGGACAGTGCCCCTTCTGTTTCTATTTTGTGGAATAGTTTGAAGAGTATTGATATTGGGTCTTCTTTGAAGGCCTGATAGAATTCTGCACTAAAACCACCTGGTCCCGTACTATTTTTGGTTGGGAGGCTTTCTATAACGCCTTCTATTTCCCTAGGGGTTATGGGACTATTTAGCTGATCTAATTGGTCCTGACTTAATTTTGGTATTTGGTATCTGTTTAGGAAATTGTCCATTTCCTCCAGATTCTCCAGTTGTGTTGAGTATAGACTTTTGTAGTAGGATCTGATGATCTTTTGAATTTCCTCAGTCTCTGTTGTTATATCCCCCTTTTCATTTCTAATTTTATTAATTTAAATACTGTCTCTGTGCCCTTTGGCTAAGGGTTTATCTATCTTGTTGATTTTCTCAAAGAAGCAGCTCCTGGTTTTGTTGATTCTTTGTATGGTTCTCTTTGTTTCTATTTGATTGATTTCAGCCCTTAGTTTGATGATTTCCTGTCTTCTACTCCTCCTGGGTGAATTAGCTTCTTTTTGTTCTAGGGCTTTGAGGTGTGCCATTAAGCTGCTAGTGTATGCTCTCTCCTGTTTCTTTTTGAAGGCACTCATGGCTATGAGTTTTCCTCTTAGCACTGCTTTCATTGTGTCCCAAAGATTTGGGTGGGTTGTACCTTCATTTTCATTGAATTCTAAAAAGTTTTTGATTTCTTTTTTTATTTCTTCCTTGACCAAGGTGTCATTGAGTAGAGTATTGTTCAGTTTCCATGTGTATGTGGGCTTTCTGTTGTTTTTCTTGCTGTTGAAGACCGCTTTTACTCCATAGTGATCTGATATGAGGCAAGGGATTAGTTCGATCTTCTTGCATTTGTTGACATCTGTCTTGTGACCAATTATAAGATCGATTTTGGAGAAGGTACCATGTGGAGCTGAGAAAAAGGTATATTCTTTTGCTTTAGGATGAAATGTTCTATATATATCTGTTAAATCCAATTGGTCCAAAGCATCAATTAGTTTCACTGTTTCCCTGTTTAATTTCTGGTTTCCTGAACGGTCCATTGAGGATAGTGGAGTGTTGAAGACACCCACAATTTTTGTGTTAGGTGCAATGCATGCTTTAAGCTTTAGTAAAGTTTCTTTCACGAATGAGGGTGTCCTTGCCTTTGGAGCATAGATGTTCAGAATTGTGAGTTCTTCCTGGTGGATTTTCCCTTTGACCAGCAAGTAGTGACCTTCAGTGTCTCTTTATGACTTTAGGTTGAAAGTCAATTTTATCCGATATTAGAATGGCTAGTCCGGCTTGTTTCCTGAGACCATTTGCTTGTAAAACTGTCTTCCAGCCTTTTACTCTAAGGTAGTGTTTGTTTTTGACACTGAGATGTGTTTCCTGTATGCAGCAAATTGTAGGGTCCTGTGTCCTTATCCAGTCTGTTAGTCTATGTCTTTTTATTGGGGGAATTAAGTCCATTGATGTTAAGTGATATTAAGGAATAGTAACTATTACTACCTGACGTTTTTGAAATTATTTTTTATATTTGAGTGGCTATCTTCTTTTGTGTTTGATGAGAGGAGGTTTCTATCTTGCTTCTTCTGGGGCGTAGTTTTCCTCCTCGTGTTGGTGTTTTTCCCTTATTATCCTTTGTAGGGCTGGGTTTGTGGAAAGATACCGTGCAAATTTGGTTTTGTCATGGAATACCTTGTTTTCCCCATCTATGGTGATTGAGAGTTTTGCTGGGTATAGTAGTTTTGACTGAAATTTGTGTTCTCTTAGAGTCTGCATGATATCTGCCCAGGATTTTCTAGCTTTCATGGTCTCTGGTGAGAAGTCTGGTGTAATTCTGATAGGTCTTCCTTTATATGTTACTTGTCCTTTTTCTCTTACTGCCTTTAATATTCTTTCTTTGTTTAGTACATTTGGGGTTTTGATTATTATGTGACAGGAGGTATTTCTGTTCTGGTCTAGTCTGTTTGGAGTTCTGTAGGCTTCTTGTATATTTAGGGGCATTTCTCTGTTTAGGTTGGGGAAGTTTTCTTCCTAATTTTGTAGAAGATATTTGCTGGCCCTTTAAGTTGTAAATCATTCCTCTCATCTACACCTATAATCCTTCGGTTTGGTCTTCTCATTGTGTCCTGGATTTCTTGGATGTTTTGGCTTACAAGCATTTTGCATTTTGCATTATCTTTGATTGTTGAGTCCATGGTTCCTATGGTATCTTCGGCATCTGAGATTCTTTCTTCTATCTCTTGTATTCTATGGTTGATACTTGCATCTATGGCCCCTGATTTCTTCCCAAGGTTTTCTATCTCCAAAGTTGTCTCCCTTTGAGATTTCTTAGTTTTTTCTACTTCTCTTTTTAGATCCTGGATGGTTTTGCTCAGATCTTTCGCTTGCTTGTTTGTGATTTCATGTAATTCTTTAAGAGATTTTTGTGTTTCCTCTTTCATGACTACTACTTGTTGACCCACATTCTCCTATATTTCTTTAAATGATTTTTGTATTTCCCTGTTATTGGCTTCTGCTTTTTAATCCATATTCTCCTGAATTTCTTTACGTGTTTTTTGTGTTTGCCTTGTAAGGGCTTTGAACTTTTGATCAATTTTCTCCTGTATTTCTTTAAGAGATTTATCCATGTGTTCTGCTATCAGAATCCTCACCAATGATTTTATATCTGTATCTTGATTTTCTTGTGTGTTGGGGTATCCAGGGATTTCTGCTATCGGGGAAGTGGGTTCGGATACTGCCATATTGTCTTGATTTCTGCTAGTAACGTTCCTACGTTTGCCTTTTGCCATTTGTTTATTTCTGGACTTAGTTGGTTTTGTTATTACTGGTTGGTGTTTAAAGCTCCTGAGAGCCTGGCGTTTGGTGCTGCTGTCTCAGAGGGCGTCTGCGCTCCCAAGGTGGAAACTGGAAGGTTTCCACCACTGGGCTCTGAGTTACTTCCTCAGCTCTGTTGGGCTGGATTCAAGTCTCCTCCCTGCTTGCCTCTGGATACTTAACTGGCCTCCAGTGGTCTCCTCCTGGTTTGCCTGTTTAGTCTACCAGCTCCAAGATGGTGGCTGGTCTCAGGGCTCTGTCTAACCACAGGATTCCCTGTAGGCCCGGGGCTCCCTGGCTGGGCTGCTGAAGCCTAGGCAGAGGCTCTCCCAGTCGACAGGGCTCTGTCTGGTTGAGCTGTTCTCCCCAGGATAGTGTCCAACCGTGGAGCTCTGTCTCACCACGGGCTCTCTGTGTATCTGGAGCTCCCTGGTTGGCCTGTAGGGTCCAAGATGGTGCAGATCCTGGACCTTGGGTCTCCGTCTATCTACAGGACCTTCTGCAGGTCAGATGTTCTCCAGCCTGTCTAGACAGCCATAATCCTGTCCAGCTCCCTGGTGCAGAAGGCACCCAGGCAGGCTATACCCTGGGAAATCCTTCCCTCTGGTGCCCACTGTACCTTGCTCTGTTACCCGCTCGAAGATGGTGGCTGGTCTCAGGGCTCTTGTTTGATTTTTTTTAAATCTATTTTTCTACGATTCTACTCAATTTTATTTGACTTTGCTACTACTTTTTACAGAGAGAACAAACAAAGTGTGGAAAGGCAAGCATTATAAAAAAAAAAACTAACCTGTGCTGGAGTAACCCTGTAACTTAGAGGCACTTTTCCTTTTATTTAGCTGTTAGGGCCTTTTAATGACAGATGTTGCGTCTTTTCACCTCTTATACACAATGGTCTGGAGATTGGGACAAAGGTCATTAGTGTGATTGGGGCTTGTAGCATTAGCTCAAGAGGATTGGGGCTTCGTTAGAGGAACAGAGGTGAGAAAGCCTTCAGCTGTTAGGCTGACGGTAACCAGAGTCAGCATCTTCTTTAGATATTACAACCATGGCCCATAGACACTATCATATGACTTTTTCCTTAAAGATTTGGGTCAAGCGAGGAGGAGGAGGAGGAGGAAGAGGAGGAGGAGGTGGAGGAGGAGGAGGAGGAGAAGGAGAGAGAGAGAAAGAGAGAGAATATGAATATGTTTTTCATTTACACATACCTTACTTTGTAGCTGGAATTTCTCGGAGAATTGCTGGCCTGTGCCTAGCTTCGCGGGGTGACATGTACCTAAGAATGATGTAAGAAGTGATATGGTAGGATGGATGGGTTCCGCTGCTTCTTATCCTGTCCGTCATATGGGTGTGACAGAACACAGGAACTACTGTGTCAATCTGAAAGGAGGAGGGGCAGTGTGCAGGATATCCATTGCACAATTAGTTAATAAAGATGGCAACAAGAAGAACAAAAGTGACGACTGTTTATTGAATGCTTGCTGGGTTCTGAGGTCCACACTAAGTGCTTACATTGCATTTTGACAACGAATCCTTATTTTTTTCTTCAGTATTACAAACCTTGTCTTTAAACAGAGAAACTGCGTTTAGAAATAGGGTGTAGTTTAAGTCACACAGTGAGTGAGGAGGAACTCAGAATTCAGACCTTAGACTGGCATCACCCAGCCTCATAGCGCATTTGGAAGCAGTCCTCAGCCATCCTCCTTGGCTTCTCATAGCTTTGCACAGAAAATAATTTATCTGTTGATGGTATTCTGTGTCTCTTTGCTCTAGGGTTATTTTCTGGTTATTTATGTATCACATTAGAGTCCAGGGCAGGTCAGAAGTGCTGAGGGATGCTTCCACCACTCTCAGAGGGTCCATCATGGATAGAGTTCTAAGCTGCCCAGAGGAGAATTCCCATGAGAATCCCCACCCCTGCCTGTTTTTCATCTTTACTTAAATTCTCTGTTTTTGCACTTGGTATGCCCCAAGCTCACCCTCTAAATATTACTTTCATGGAAGATTTTGTTTTTGGCTCTACGGGGAACCCAAGTAAGACAATGACTTACTTGAGGAAATAAATCTTCCTTCTGTTGGCTGAGGACAGAATGAAAATGGTGTTCAGAGTGAAAAAAAAAATCAATAAGGATGCATATGTATGAAGACGCCAGAACGCGGAAACTTGCACGTTGTTCTTGTGCAAAGCCAGAATGGGGGTCTGCAGAGCATCAGGACCACACCCCCTGCCTTCTGCACAATGGCTGTGCAGAAAACACTTTTCCCCAAGTGTTCACATGTGTCTCTAAGCTGCCTGGGTTCAGAATTAGGCCTTCAAGTTGCCTAATAGTGTGAGAGCATCTCAGGAGTAATAAAAATAAAGTTTAAACATGGTCATACGCTGCGTAAACACTGCCCCAAACCGACAGGACCTTATGAGGAATGCTTCAAAGGAAAATAAATGAGCTCTCTCCATCTCATTAGGGGTGTTCTGCTCCATTTGCATTTTTTTGTTGAACACTCAGAGGCTGCCACACTGTAGCTGAGTCATGGCTCTAGTTACCTTCAGCTGATTAACCTGTAACTGGGTAAAGATATTTAGACGACCAGGCAAGCAGAAGCAGGTCTGAAAACAGGGCTGAGTGCCCGTGAACGTCCAATTTCCTTCAGATCCTTTGAGTTTACTGTTAGCAAATAGAGTACATTCAAATGGCCTTTCATTAGATGGGATAAATGGGTACATCTGTAGGGAGGAGAGATCAGTTTGGAGTAAAAGACTACAGATGACACTGGAGTCCTGCTGATAACGAAAGCAAGAAATGATGCCTACACACACTGTCATTCCCAAAGAGGCGCATCACAGCCTTGCACATGGTATTTAGTCTTCTGAATAGGACTTGCCCTTTGCTAATGGGATAATGGCTAATATATCTCCAAGATTCAGTTTAAAATCATTCACTCCTTCCTCATCTGCTTCCTTCTTCTAGGATCATCAGCGTCACAGTTCTGAAAAAAGATTTACAGCTCCAAAACGTCCTCATGTGTTCTTCCTTCCTACTAATGAGTTGTATAAAATAAATATGATTTTTTTTGATATTCCTTTCTGAGTGTCAGGAAGATAGAATTTAGCAAGAAGCATCCAAGAACTATTAATGCTGCAATTTATTGACAAAACACCACTTCGTTTTTTAAGTGCCTCTTGCCATATTTCTTCATCTCAAAGGATTCATTGTATTATTTCCTTGGCTGTAATGGCTGGTTCTAGTGTAATAGGCTTATTTTGATATTTTCTCCACAGTTTAAGTTATTTCCATAACAGCTAACTCTACCTCTGAATGATGCTCAGTAAACAGGAAAACAGTGGGTGTCCTGTTTTACTTCTCGCTTCTCAGCACCATAAAGGCATCATTTTAGCGTTGACAACCATGTGTAGCATCTGAATGGTGACTTAGACAAGAGCCCTTTCCCCTCAATCTGAGGAAAACTGTGGCTTCCCGGCTAACCTCCACAGCTCTTAAACATATTTCAACTATCCCTTACCACAAAAGCTTGAACCTCTAAGATGTGTCAGCAGTATCCTAGATCTGTGCAAGTTGTGGAAGATGCTAACCCCGCAGGAATAGGTAAGTGCTTATAATATTGTGGGGTGTCTAACTCCTGGGTAGATGGGAATTTGGGTGTTTGGTCTGAAGAATAAACATTGCTAGAATTCTTACTTCTTTGTATTTCCCCAAATATCATAGCCTGAGCCTAATGAATCACTCTGGATTTTACTGATAGGTATCTCAATGGATATGATAAACTAGGACAACAGATTTATTATTTTGGATAGCTAAAAAGGGACAACAAGAGATCTGAGAAACTCAGTGCAGCCACTTGCAACCGGCAGATAAAGATGTAGTATGTTCAGAGAGGAATATAATTTCCAGCATTTCTTGGGGAGGGGTGTGGAATGGAGAGAGGAGATCTGTGATTCTAGGGAAGCATCAGGGTAAGTTGTTTTTAACTATCTAGCTTCACAGGACCTGCACGGTGTCTGCACTGTGTTCTGGAAGGTTTCAGTGGATATGGAGATCTCCCCCGCTCCCCCCGGCCCCCCCCTCTCTCTCTCTCTCTGTGTGTGTGTGTGTGTGTGTGTGTGTGTAGTGAATGTGGAAATTGTTCAGTCTCCATTATGGTTGGTAGTCACCAAAGGATGATTTTATAGTTTCACATACCCAAGATCCCAAGATTTTGAGGGGTTATAATTCAATAGACATTAAAAGAATTTATTTTAGGGGGAGGAAGTTTTTGCAATTAATTGGACAGCCTTGGAATTTCATTTTATTGCAAATATAATATAAGGAAAATTAAATGTTATGCATATGTTCTTTCTCCATATCGAATCCATTTCTTAAGACACTCATTCACTAGAAGCCATTGTTAATACATTTGGCTGGCGTGGGGGATCTGAATCATTCCTTAGGGCAGTTAGTTTTTCTGGACCTTAGAGGGAGAGGCTTCAGCTCAAGAACTCACCTCGTGAGGTCAGTGGCAGTAGCCTTATGTTGTCCTGTTTCTGCCGCTGGTGGCTGATTTATTTTCAGCACTCAGGCCACACTGATCCTTCTAATAAGGTCACATCATGTCACTCTGCTACTTAAAACCTCTGGTGGTAGCTCATGTCATTAACAGTAGAAGCACACTTCCAAGTTACGGCCTGGATAATATTACCAGAGCAGTTTGTGGCCACAGATCACGCGATCTCTAGTTTTCCCGGCTTGAGTTTCTCTTTAACTTCTACCTATCACTCCACAACACATCAATTTCCCATTGTGCAGAGTAACTTTCCCTGTAGCCATTATATTACTTATTGCAGAACTAGTTGTTCTAAGAGGAGATGTACAACTCCAGTGGCTTAAATAACACAGTTCAGCTTTACATCTTGATGCCACTGTCCCTTGAATGTGCTCCTGGCCCAGCCATCTACTGTTGGGTTGGGCTTACCAGGAATTCAAGCTTTCTCCTCTTGGGGTCTTCCCTCATCTATGTTTTTTTAAATACCCCCAATCAGATGGAAGTTGGTGTTATGGCCTTTGGTGCTTACGCTCTGTTTGCTAAAGTTCAAACATTCCACTGCCCCCAACTATCATACACAAGTTACTGGGAACTTCAGTCTGTGGGCCTAGACGAACAGAAGTGGGTGTGTCAACGAGCTGGCTCCCTATCTGCCATCTGATACCTTTAGTGATTAGGCCACATGGTCTGTTGCATTATTTCTTATTTCACAGTTGCTTAGGACTTGCTCCCACATACACACTCATGAATGTATACATTCTTTTGAGACATAAGAGAAGAATCAGGTCATGGGAACCTGTTTCCTGGGTTTAAACCAAAGCTGGGTCATTGACTAGATAGTTGTATGCATTGTGTTATTTAGTCTCTCCTATCACAGTATCTTCACGTGTCAGAACAGACACAAAACACTTGTTGTATGAGATGGTTTAATAAGATTACGTTAGAGAGCAATATAGTAGAGGGCAAGAGGGCTCTGGATTCTGGAACCAGATTGCCTGGGCTTGAGTCGTGGTTTGTCTAGCATTGTCTAGATGAGATAAATCTTGGGTGACCTCTAATTTTCTCATTTATAAAACGAAAGTGATAATAATGTCTATCTTCTAGAGATTTTTTTTTCGTGAAAGAATTTAAATGAGTCAATATATTTAAGACCTTTATACCAGTGCCTGAAATATAGAATAAGAGGGACATAAGTGCTAGCCTTAATCCCAGAGTATCTGGTGCATATTACACGCTCTTGGTAAGTGGTATTTTCCCCCATGTTCTTTTAAAGACAGAAAACACCCAAAGATTCCCCCAAAGGGCTCTTTAAAGATGGGATTTCAAGCATCTTAATGGGATGTCAAGGGGCTGTTTGTGTCGAGAGCCCTGCTCAATGACTGCTTGCTTTGATCACTTCAGTGTGACTCTGGGTCCTGGAGGTAATTGCTCAAGAAAGGACATCTACCCAGGGCTCCTTGAAGTGAGTTTTTAAAAGTGTGTGATGTGAGGTTAAATAGCACGTGACTCATTGCCAATGTAGGGTCTGTGATTGAGAGAAGTTAGTCGGGGTATCAAGCTCATTTTAGTAGAAGATTACAGTCTGAAAAATTGTTTAAAGGAAAATATAATTAAAAGAATGGGACACACAATGGGAAATCAATGCTATTAATGTAGCTGCTAATTACTGCATTAGAACATTTATCCAAATCCTCCTAAAGACAAAACACATGAAATTAAGTTACTAGAGTAGATAATTTCACAGATGGGGATGCGAGGATCTTGGATTACTTTGGAAAAATCTGCTTCTAACAATTTGCTGTTACCAAACATTGCAGTGTGAACTCCCTTGACTCCATGAAGAGCGTGGAAGGAAGACTTTTGTTTACACCCAGCTCATTATCTCTTTGGAATGCAAGTTGTATTTTTTTTTTCTCTACTGTTTTTGGGAATGTTGGCTCGCTGAACGTGGGCCACTTCGAAAATGCCACCAAGCTAGGATTCTGAGTGTTGTGGATATCATCTGAGAAAGGGAGAGTCAAGAGCCCAGGCTAGTCTGGATGCTGCTTAAGTGGGCGGAGTACTACCTAGTGGCTGGCTGATTCCACAGTTCCCAGTGAGAAGAAGAAAAAGTTTGTCTTATCTGCTAACTCTGTGCATCTTCTGGCTGTTGCAGGTAACACTGAAACGAACACTGGAGAACAAGCCTGGTTTGCATTCTCTTGTGTGGATCCCAGAAGTAGAATTACCAAGTCAAATCAGAATTGTATGTTTTTCTTTTTTAGGAATAGCCAGGTTCTTTTCCTGGAGATGCCCATGAGACTTATGAAGAAGATTTAGGTATCCAGAGGCAGAGTTGTGGGCCAATGCTAGACAATGGAGTGGAGGGAAGGAAGTAGGGCCCGAAGGACAGAACAGAACTCCCAGTGAGCATTCTGGCCAGATCTAGTAGGATATATTAGAGTGTTACATGCTATTTTATGTGTATCAGATATCTAGCTCTGGGACAAAAATCAGAACATGGGGCACAACAGAAACTTATGGAGGCAGAGTTTAGGTCTAAGATAAATCTGCTGAAGCCACACAGGGAAAAAGGAGAGCCAAATTAAGGTTAAGGTGGAGTCCCGCCCTCTGTCTCCAGAGTACTGGTGTCGTTTGGAGGCATTCTCTCTTTTAAGATGTCTGAGGGACAGATCCATGTTGTTGGACCAGAGAGCCATGGATCTGTTCAGTACTTGGCTTGTCTCTGTGTTAGTCACTCTGGGTCCCTTTGCAGATGCCCCAGTGTAGCTGAGATGGTCATCTTCATGACTGTCTCTTTCTACCATCTATGACAAGAAACCCATTACGGACAGATTATCTGTTCTCAGAGCACAGCTGGATGACCTGTGCTGGTTCTCCCGGCGACAGAGTTTAAGAGGGCAACTGGTGTCCATTAAGGTTCCTTTTTCTTCTGTGGTTTCTTTACGAGGCCTTTCAGTGTCACCTGGTGTGGTGGTTAATACTGTCCCCTGGATAAGATATAGAATTACCTAGGAGACAAACCTCTGGGATTGTGTGTGAGGCTGTCTCTGCATTGGGTTGGTTGAGGTAGATAGAGCTTCTCTAAGTGTAGACGGCATTGTTCCATGGCCTGGGGTCCTGGACTGAATAAAGAGAAAGTGATCTGAACAAGAGAATCCATCTTTGTCTTTTGATTGCAGATACAGTGTGACTGGCCGCATTAGACTCTTGTCACCATACCTTCTGGGTCATGATGGACTCTTCTCTCAAAACTGTGAGACAAGACAAAAACAAAAACAAACAAACAAACAAACAACAACAACAACAAACCAAAACCCCCAAACCAAAACACCATTCTTTATTTTTATGTTTCCTTTATTGGCTATTTTTTGTTTGTTTTCTTTTGTTTTTAATAACAATGAGAAAAGTAACTAATGCATCTTCAATTTAGGTCAGAGATTTATATCAAATCTAGGAAATTTGTTAGCACAATATTGTTGGTCTCTGTGCCAACAGAGTATGTATTTCTGTAGGTCTTGGTCTGAAGCATGGTCTGTGGACATGCATTTGGCTTCACCTGGGTGTGGGTTATAAATACAGCATCACAGCACGAGTCCCAGAAGTGCTTTCCCCTGCTCCTTTAACTCAAACACCCATGGAGATAGCATCCAAGTTGTAGATAATATGCAGACTTTGAGCAGGCTGCTCCGAGAGTCAGTGTTTCTTCCAATTCCAGGGACATACAGAACTACTGATCCTTTGACCAGTACTGTGAAGACAGAGAGAGTCACAGAAGCATCTGAAAGTTAGAATCACCTGAGGAACTTTTTATACATATACTGGTCTAGGTCTTGCCATTGAAATCCTGATTTAATATGTCTAGGTGGGGACCTAGAATTTATGTATGTCTGTATACTTGCATGTGCGTGTGCGTGTGCGTGTGCGTGTGTGTGTTCACTCACATGTGAATGTTTGAGGGGAGGCCAGAGGTCTATATCAGATGTCTTCTTCTATTGATCTTCATCTTAATTTTTGAGGCAGAGTCTCTCACTGAACCTGGAACTTGATGTGTTGGTTACTCTAACCAGCCAGTGAATGCTTGTGATCCACCTATCTCTGCCTCCTGGGATTCAAACCTACAGCTAGGGTTGAGAGGTTCTACTGTACGTTTGTTCATTCTCATATCTCTAGGATGTGTACCCTCCTGCCCTCCCTTCTTCTTTCTTAAAAACAAAAACAAAACAAAACCAAACCAAAACAAAACAAAAACAAAAACAAAAACAAAAAAACCCAAAAAACTTTTGCTTAAAATTTAGTCAGACTCCCAAGTGGTTATTTCATTGGCTCTTATTTATTATTCAAGTTATTTTTTTAGACCAATTAAGACTTTTTTCTTTTGGACATGGTCTCATATAGTCCAGGCTGATTCTGGGCTTTCAATGTAGCTGAAGACAATCTTGAACTTATTATCTTCCTCTCCCCACCTTGCAAATACTGGTATAAGAGAGGTGTGTTACCACATCCAGTCCAGGTTAGATGAATATATAAAGCTGGTTTTAAATAGTTTGTTCCTTATAACGCCCTGCCCCCCCTCCCCCCGCCCCCATAAGCCTCCTAAGTGAAACAAACACCTTTATGCTACAGGGTTATTCCAATCTGCCGTTTTAACCACATCTTCCTCTGGACTGAGTTCTATTTTTTTTTTTAAAAAAAATTTAACAAAAGTTGTGGTTTTTTGGAATATGGTAATAGGTTTTGCCATCTCTTGGCTTTTCCTTGGAGTGATGCTCTGACTCTTGATGCTTTTCTACATTTGATACCGGACCATTCACCTTTCCTTCATCCTATAGCCTGTCCCAGTTCCTTTTAGCTGCAGTTCTGCAGCGTTTTCTAGTGCTTTGCTTTTGAATTCCTAAAACACTCACTGTCTCTCCCCAAGACTTATATTTCTGGAAGTTGCTTATGCTCCTGAGAACCAGAAGTTGTCTCTTTTATCCATCATCTTTCAGGGCTTCTCGTGCTTTTAATGATCTGCTTGTTCTCTTACATTCAATATTTGCATTTTCAAATGCCAATATTTCTATCAATGTATATCTGGTATCAGGGACAGACAGGGCTGTATTGACAGCTGAACCCAACCCCTGTAAGAAGTTGGTAAAGGCTTCTGCAGAACCATGCATTATCTTAGTAATAAGGTGTATCTTTTCCACAGACTCCTCAATCATATCACAAGCAAGCTTTTAAAGCCACAACATTGTTCGATTATGTCATCCACAGATGGGATTTGTTCTTGTAAGTCAGCATAATGCCCTTCCCCCAACAGTTGTCTTTAGTAACATTTATCCCCCCTGTTAAATTATGTTGTTCTATTTTTTTGTGGTTTCATGCCTCCAACATGTCAACCATTGTAGTTGCTGGCCAACTTCTAGAAGAGCTGACATCAATCCCTTCTAATCTTGGGGAATAACTTTATTCTGTGTAGCCCAGGTTTTTAACATTTCTTTAATGAATGGAGAAGCAAGACATACAATAATCTCTTTGACATGCATTATGTATTAGTCTGGGTTCTCTACAGTCACAGAACGTATGGGCAGTCTCTATATAGTTAGGGAATTTGTCGATGACTTACAGCCTGTAGTCCAACTCCCCAACAATGGTCAGCAGCAGCTGTGCATGGACGTCCAAGGATCTAGCAGTTGCTCAGTCCCACGAGGCAAGCAGGCAAGGAAGAGTGAGTCTTCCTTCTTCCAATGTCCTTATATATGTCTACAGCAGAGGGTGTAGCCCAGATTAAAGGCTATAGGTCTCCAGCAGAGGGTGTGGCCCAGACTAAAGGTGTGTGTCTCTATGCTTTTAATTCCAGATGATCTTGAACTTGGAGATCTCCTTGTCTTAATCTTCTGGAATCCATAGCTACTATGCTTCAAGATTTCCATGCCAATATCCAGGTCAGAGACTTATATCTCTGAGCCTCCAGATTAGGTGAGCCTTCCAATTCTACATTGTAGTTCATTCCAGATATAGTCAAGTTGACAACTAGAAATAGCCACTACACATTAAATCTAGCCTTTTTATTGGATGTCATGCCCACTCATTATAGGCTTGACCACCATGGTTAGCAGACTTATGCTATACAAAGGCTGGGTAGGCTGAAGGTGCCTGTGTAGCCCCAAGCAAATCCTTTTGTGGTACACTCTATTGAACATTGACCCTTGTACCTCCTGCTCTTCCTGGGCCCCTTGTCTCACTGAGGTGCTCTGAACACCCGACAGTGAAAGTACCTTCCAGCCTAATTTGCTTCATGCTTTCATTGTGTGGTAAATTCCTAGTCCCAGACACCAAGCCTGAACTCTATTGTTCTCTTCTCATTGGCCTTTTGTTTTTGTTTTTGTTTTTCAAGCATTTCTACCTCTATCTGCAAACTCTCTAAATGCCTGGCCAACTCTGCAATCTTCTCTAACACAAGAGAATTGAATAAACCTTCTGAATTTTCAGTTCCTTGTCCCCAATCTTTTTCAAAATCATATACATAAAGACTATGAAGCAAAAGCAGAAAATCTCCTCCAGGAGCAAGGGCATCCAGCAGCAGTAGCCACTGTTTTGCCAACCTCCTTAAATAACCTTGCTAACCCATCCAAAATTGCCAGTTCCTCTATTACATTAGAAGTAGAGTTACCCACAATGCCTAAGCCACATTGGGCACCACATGTAGCATTATATTTTTCAAAACCTACTTTAATAAGGGATCTTAAACACTTCAATTTCCTTTATAGCCCACTGACCAAAGGTAGGGGAGGAAAATGACTAGTCGGACAAGAGGGGCGTGGATCTGTTTAGAAGTAGTGCCTTAGGGGTGATTCCAATCTTCATTGCCTGTGGTCCAGTCAGCTAGCAAAACACCGAAG
Organism: Apodemus agrarius; assembly: GCA_964023405.1. Classification (NCBI taxonomy): domain Eukaryota; kingdom Metazoa; phylum Chordata; class Mammalia; order Rodentia; family Muridae; genus Apodemus; species Apodemus agrarius. Next base: position 40,770,352 of record OZ030026.1, on the reverse strand, counting down.
AGGAATCAACAAGCAGAGACTCCACCAATTGGTATGAGTCTTCTGAAGTATCAAGAAGCAGCGGGAACATCCCCAGTTCTTTGGTGCACTTCTTTCTACAAAGCCATGACAAGTAGAGGCAAATCAATGCAAGAGTGTAATCATTGAAGACCATCAAGGCAAACCAATGACAGAGCACTGTCCACTGTTTGTTGGGTTATACTTCTACTCTTTCCAAATGTCATGTGACTTCTTAAGCATCGCTCCAGCAAAATGCCATGTGCCTTTTTACCAGAGAGCTTCTGGAAAAACACCCCGTGTCTGTTCTCAGCAAAATAACGTCTCACATGTCTGCTTCAGCAAAACATCCTCTCGTAAGACAGCTTCCAGAATAACATCACATGACACAATTGAGTCTCCAGTGAAACCAGAAATCTCTCCTTCCTTTCTCTCTTGTCTGGATTTAAAACTTTTTGGAGGAGGGGCAGACCATCTTGTTGCTCACTTTCGTATCCCTTACAAGACTTACTATGTTGCCTAGGATGTGGCCGGTGCACAAAGAATTTTTAAAATGGTTCAAAGAATTGTTAAAATTGTAGCCAAGCAAAGCATTTGCCTCCATGCTAGATCTAATTAGACCTCTTTGTCATATGCTGGCATTTGAATTTTATAGTTAGGAAACTGTAAGGAATTTTCACTAAGTCAAGATTTCAGAATGCTCCAAATATTCAATCTCTCTCTCTCTCTCTCTCTCTCTCTCTCTCTCTCTCTCTCTCTCATATATATATATATATATATATATATATATATATATATATATATGGTGTAGTTTTCCTGATGTCTTTAAAAAAATCTGCAACTTTTAAAAAGATAAATTTTTAAATTTATATGTATATATCTATGTATAGGTACCTACAGAGTCCAGAAGAGGGCGCTGAATCCTCTGGGGTTACAGGTATTGTGAGCCATCTGACATGCTGCTAGGAACTACATTTGTATTCTCTAGAAGAGCAGCAAGCACTCTTAACCATTGAGTTTTGTCTCTAGTCCCCATCGCTGGCAGCATTCTCATTGTCCTCTCTGTGGTGTTAGCATCTAGGCTTCCTGTGTCCAGAGACAGGGTAGGATCCAGCAGGAAGTCAGGGGCCACATTTGCTCCACTTTCAAAAACTCATTATGGTCTTCACGTCTTTGGAGAACACTGGTAATGAGCCAAGATTCTGGGAAGCCGATCCAGCTCTGACACCTTCTCCACCATGTCCAGATGGAAACCTCTGTGGTAGTTAAGTGGGTAGTGGGACCTAGAAGGAAATGACGTTTCCAGCAATTAAATCATGCCCGTGGTAGTGGCTCTCAGTCCTGCAGGAACAATTATGAGGAATTCCCTTTCATTTGGCACAATGAGATGTGAACGTTTTCTAACAGGCTAATTAGTATAGGTTTTTTTTTTTTTTTTTCCAAAAAATGTCAATGTGTAGGATTTAATTAGTCTGCCCAAGGATTGTAAGATAACTGCTTAGTTTAGTCTGTCTGTCAGCATTTTCAGGATTTGGAAAGATGCCAGGAACTATCACCTACAGATTTGCATAAACTTTTCAGCAATTCTAGGAAAATTACTATGTGCAGCAAGTAAGGTTCTTACAAGCAAAAACCTCAGTTAGAATGGTGGAGGAGTTATGAACAAAAGAATGCGTGGTTGGTTGAAAGTGGACAAAAACCTGGCCTTGCTGTTCTGCTGGTTGATTTTCAGATGTTGGAGGCGTGGCAGTTTCAGATGGGTGTGGTCTCTGCTTTAGGTTTCTTTGCTTTTGAGTAGCAGTGTCTTCTTCCACGTGGTTAGTCTATGTTAATGTGTTGGCAGGCTATTCAGTATGACACAGAGTTAAAGGAGATGCTCTCTGTTTAGCTCTGCAAAGAAGGGGTCCAAAGAAGACCATGGGAAATGAAGGGTGGGCCCTGCTGGATTCTGCTGGTGGAAGGGATGCATAATGAGTAGGTTGTTCTTCCAGTCATCCAGGGAGGGTTGCCCCATTTTGACTCATGGTTGAAGAGTTCTTCTTCCCTATTGATGTCCAGTGGGAACCCCAGAACACCATCTTATTTAAAATGAGGGTCTCTGCAGATAAAACAATTGAGAATTGAGGGGAAATCAGGGTGGGCTAGTTGGACCCAACAGCTGTTAAATAGTGGAAGGAAACAGACATGGAACCACAGAAAAGAGAGTAGGGCATGGAGCCATTTGTTGGAATGATGTGTCTCTGGGCTGAGGAACACCAGGATTTCCAGCAACCACCATCAACTAGCACACATGGTTTCTTTCTTGGAGCTTCTAGAAGGATCTAGACTGGATGCCAGTTGGATCTGTGCATTTATTTGCCCTAAACTCAGAGTAATATGGTCTAGTTGTTTCAAGCTATTCCACTTGTAATCACTTGTTCCAGAGCCCCCATGAAGCCAATATAGCACTTATGTTTATTTTTTGCACAAGAGAAGTAGGACACTTTAACTGACAGCCTTAATTGATGCTGTGGGGTAGAGACATTTCTCCAAAGAAAATCTAGCATAAAGAAGAGAGCCAGGATGGTGGGTTGGTGTCTACTACCTACCCTAGATCATAAAAGGCCTTGCGCTCTAGCTCATCCATATTTCACTGAGGTGCCACAGGGCAAGGGTGAGAAACAGACTATTTCTATTACCTGACTCCAGCGACGTTTGAAGCTCCCCTTCAGATTTTCCAATTTATAACCAGTGATGTTCCAAGTCTTTGGGGGAGAGAATTGGTGGTGGGGTGGGTGGCAGAAGATTCTGGAAGGTACCAAATAGGATAACTCCATCATTTATATGGGTCAGGAGGAAGATTAAAGTTCACTGTTGGACTAATTGAAAGCAGTTTAGACTAATGATTCCAACCTCGCACCTGATGGGGACGTGGTGAAAAATGTAGGTCAAATATAATCAAAAGAACAGATTTTAGCCCACACATCGAGCAAGAAAGATGGGCAAAATGAAAGTTGTTGACCTCGTGTGGGTGATTCCTGATTTTTATTCCCTTTAAATTATTAGGCATTTGGTAGTTGAAGAGGGTTATTTATGTTTATATCCATTGTAGTTATAATAGCAACAATTAATATTTATTGGAGATTACTTGCCAGCAACCATGTTAAATATGTTCTACACGCACAGCCTTGCTTTATCTTCAAACAGCTCAATGCTGTTAGTGGCTCTAAGTTTTGGGCATGGAGACAGTTTTAGACAGGCTTTGTTATTGTCTAGAGTCACATAACTGGTAGATGGTGTGAGGCATCGGCCTCTGAAGTCTTGACATCAGGAATTATGACTAGGCATGTCATTCCACTTAAGGATGGTCATCACAGGACTGAGGAGATGACTCAGTAAAGTGTTTGTTATGCAAACATAAGGACCTGAGTTCAGGTCCCCAGCACCCATGTGAAAGTCAGGTATGGTGGTAAACATCTGTAAAAGTAGCTGTTGAAGGTGCAGGGACAGATTTCTGGAACTGTCCAGCCAGACTAGGTGAAAGGGAAAGTGCTAGATCACTTGATAGAGTCTGTCTGAAAAAGTAGAAAGCAACAGAGAACATGTGCTGTCAACCTCTGGCCTCCACATACATGTGCGCATATGTGCATGATGCACAGTTTTACACACATGCACAAAGTGCATGTCTGACTCATCTAGCATATTTGTTGGAAAGACTTGAATGCTGGTAGAATATCCAGGGCTTTCTTTGTGCCAATGCAGTGTACTGTCTGCTAAGCTAATCTCTTTCCTACTGGGGGATGTGTATTATAGGAACTGGTTTAGCTAGACTGAAAATCAATCACCAAGGCTACTGATGATGTTAAAAAAATCAAAAGCAGTTAGCATACAAATGGAAGTGATTCCCTATAACTCTGTGCGGGACAAATTTTCCATACCACACCAATAAATCAAGGTTGTTGAGGCTCGGTTATAAAGGAAGATAGATTGAACAATTTTCCCATTACAAACAAGCTGTTTTGTACTACGTATCTATCAGCCAGTTATTCAGGTCTAATTTAAGGATACACAAGTAAACACAGCCAAATATATTTAAATACACTAGCATCAGAAGCAGCCAAGGAGTGCTCTGCATGAACACAACTGGATTATTTTTGTAATCTTGAAAGTGCCATTTGCAAAACAGTAATTAGAAATTCTCTGCTCTAAAAAACATAATCTCTAAGAATCCTTTGCCTTTATTTTCTGTCTCATTCCTTCCCTGCCGTTAAATTTTGGTTGTTGTTTGTTAATGGAAGATTTCCTGAATTCCTATTGGAGAATACTCTCTCCCTGGTGCCGAGTGACTTCCCTGCTTTGGTTTTGGAGATGCAGGTAGAGACTGGTAGATAATGATGCTTTGGACTTTCACAGTTCCAGGAAGTTGGCTGACTATAGGGCTTGGGGGTTCTGTCATGTGCTTAGGGAATTTGTGCTACTGCTTGGCACACCAATGCAGAGGATGCTCCTCTCAGCTGGACATAGGTACTTTCTTCTAACTTCTCAGAGTTGGACCAAGACTGTCAAGTGTCCAGTGAAGTTTGTAATTGGTGTTCTGTGCAGGGGAGTTTTTGGGGAACAACTTCACATTGGCCCTGTTAAGAGCTCTGGGGATACTGGAAATGTCACCAGATGATGCTGGTAGCAGCTCTGAGCCTTGTTATTGCTTTGAGGGCTCTATACTCTGGCCTCAGACATGTGCTGTCTTTATGGCGAGGTGCTGTGAGTGGGCCTCGGGACAGGGATTCAACTGCTTGGCGTCCAGTCCTGGATTTTTCATATGCTGGCATGTCACCTTAGGCCAGTTTATCTCCATTGAAAGGGTGACCAAACCTTACCTCTCTGCTCTCAGAGCCTCGGACTGGGCCAGGGAATTATCTTGACAAAGGATGTTCTTACACTTGGGAGCCTTCCTAGGACAATGAAGGCCCAAGAAAGTGGGGCTTATATGGTATCTTCAACAAAGAGCAGTGGTCATAGAGAATGAACTAACAAGCATGGGAAGGCTGTTGAGATATTTTTACGAGCTAATATTTTTTTCTCATCTTCTCCCTAGCATACACAAGGATAACAGAAGTTTTTTTTTTTCCTGGTGCAGGGAGGCAGACTGTTACTTTTATATCCTCGGTTTCTAAACATCTCTAGTTTAAAAGGATCCAGATAACAAATTGACATAATTTGGGGTGTCATATTCTGCCACCCTTTACTAAGGTCTCAGTCATAGCATGTACAATAGCCTTATAATAATATATAATTTAGAGGACTCTTTGGAAGAAGAAGTGGGACCTTTGAGTGTCACTAAGGTACTTCCTGGCACACAGAGATCCATCGAACAGCGTTATCTGTTACCAAGTCAAACAAACACGAAGCACAGTGGAGTTTTGTTGGCCTTTCTTGCCCAGCACAGTTCTCTTTTCACAGCCATGCCTTAGTCTTCATCTGAGCACTCTCTCCTTCCCAAGATCAATGCCTCTATTTCAGTAGATGGCTCATTCTGTCTTTACCCTAAATAGTAGCCTTGAGGTCTGGATTTGATCCATCAGCCCACTGCTTATGTTCCTGACTACAGCGATTCTGTCAAGGGTGGGTATATGATCTGAGCTGGCCTGGAGCTTTGGCAGATTATTGGGAAGAAACAAGTGGAAATTGATAGGATGTGACATGTGATGATCCTGTGGACCAGCATGGCCGCCACTAGGGTGGGGCCTGTCTCAGAGAGAAGCACAGTAGGAGAGGTGGACTGAGAGAGACAGTGAGTCTTAAGAGACTCACTGGATCCTGAAACTCTGAAGCTTACCTGACAACAGACTTTTTAGATTCTGCCACCAACAATGGTTCTTTTGCTTGAGCTTGCTTGATTTTTATTAACTTGTCTATTCCAACAATCCTTGTTGACACCTGTTCACAGAATAGCTATTAATAGCATCTTCTTTATCTTAGAAGTGCTCCTTAGATTGGACAGTCACCTTATTTCAAACAAAAGCTCAGATCTACCCAGCAACACTAGTAGAACAATGTCTCTGGATGGGTGTCTCATTCCCAATGGCATCTTAAATGGTTCAGCATGGGCTGCATGGTGCTGTTCTACTAGAGTGCTCTAAACACTCAGGTCTCTCCATTTCTCTAAAATCAGTGATGCCTTAGGACCCATTTTGGACCCACATCTGCCTTATGGTCTCTTTACTCTAGTTATGACCAGAGTAGGACAGTGTTCAGGGTCCTTCTTGTTCAGGTAAGGAGAATCTGGATTTTTTTCAATTAAACAATTACTTCCCAAGTCTGTCCACATGTCTCTTGTTTTTGACTCCTAACCCATGAGAACAGACAGACATTATTTCAGGCAGGCTTCATGATTATGTGCTTATGTACATACATTGGTGGACATGTATGCAGCTTCATACATAGTCAGACATATGAACAGACACAGATACACAGCACAAACACTGACACATGCAAACACTAGAGGGAAGGAGGAAGGAGGGAGGGAGGGAGAGGGAGAGGGAGAGGGGTAGGGGTAGGGGGAGGGGGAGAGGGAGAGGGAGAGGGAGAGGGAGAGGGAGAGGGAGAGGGAGAGGGAGAGGGAGAGAGAGAGAGAGAGAGAGAGAGAGAGAGAGAGAGAACCCTTGGCATGGACATATGAGACATAACTTGTTGATATGGAAAATATTCTTGGTTAGCTGGCAAGGGTTAATGATATCCATGATTAATACTTATTATTTACATTTACCATGTTTAAACATGTGATATTATGCAATCATGCAGTCTATACAATTACATTGCAAAGTTTATCCCATCAATTTATACACATTTTCTTTTCTTTTTTAAACAGTTTTAAAGATGTATTTATTTCATGTGTGTGAATTTATGTATGTATGTATGTATGTATGTATGCATGTATGTATGTGTACCATGTGATTGCTTGATGCTTATGAAGGTCAGAAGGCCACTATCCCCTGGAACTGGTATTATGAATGGCTGTGAGCCAACCTGTAGGTTCTGAGGACCAAACCCTGATGCTTGTAAGAGCAGCAAGTGTTCTTAACTACTTGGCCACCACTAGAGCCTTGACATATGCATTTTTCAATGAAGAAATTAAGGCAGAATCAAGATCCCAGCTCAGATCTGTTTTTGATCCCAAAGCTCTCATTTCACCAGGTGATGGCATTCTGCTCATTGTACACACTGGATGTGACCCCCCTTGGTTTTAATAAGCCAGGAGTCTTGCTTTCCATTTTTCTATCTTCCCTTAACCAGCTGGGTGATCACGAATAGGTCAATTTACCAAATGAACCTTTATTTCCTTATCTGACAAATGAGGGGCAGGATTAATTGACTCTGGAAGTCTCTCGAGGCCCAGTGATTTCTCTGATTCTAGGTATTTGGGCATGGGGGTTAGGAGTTCAATTTTTCTTTAATATCTGAATGTCTAAATCCTCTCTTAGGGCAATACATTCTCTCACGTACAGTAGACACAGAGGCTGCCAACTGCAAATCAAGAATAAAAGGGAAGGGGGTGGTTTGTGGGGGTGATGAAGGAGAAGAATTTTCTTCTGCTAGATATTTAGAAAATGGCAAATTTGCATTGAAAGTATGTTATTAGTGGAAGAAAATAATGATTAATGTCATTTCATGTTCTTTTCACAAGTCATGATAGATAATGAACAATGATAACACCACGCATGATTGCTGATCCTCATGACATTCAAAACAGACTCAAAATTCCTATTCCATAGACAGGACTCAGTTAGGGCACTATATTAAATTCAAACTTAGGGATCAAATTTAAAATTCAAATGCACATCCCTTTTGCATATCTATTTTGACACAGCATTACAAATCACTCACTGTAATATGAATTAAAGATGGACTTTCGCACAATGGGAGAAAACATGAAAAGAAATCCTATTTAAATTTTAATCCCTTTTTACCCTTTTCAGATCCCCTCCCACATTCCTCCTAATATATCTGCTAATTATTAAAAGTATTGCTATTTAAACAGCAATTTGTTCATTCACATTTTATTACTTTGTGCTGGTAGCAATTGCTAAGATTCAGTGCCGATGAACTGAACCATGCTCATTTTATTGTGGTGGCCTTAGATGAAAGAACTTTAAATTTTAATTTGCTGTTTGCATTGTGTGTGTGTGTGTGTGTGTGTGTGTGTGTATGTGTGTGTGTGTGTGTGTATGCCTGTCTATGTATATATATGAGCACATACTTGCAGGTACCCATGGAAGCCAGAAGAGGGTGATGGATCCCTTGGAGTGGTTATGAGCTGCTCAAAGAACCTTCTGGGGATTGAACTCTGGTCCTCTGCAAAAGTAGCAGTGTTCTTCCCCTCCCCCAATACAATATCGATTATTTGGGAATCTCATACAGTGCACCCAATCAATGCACCCAAGACCGCTTTCTGGTCTTCCCAGTTTGACCCTCCCACCAATGCATCAAGCACACTTTCTGTTGCCCTTACACTCACTGGACCATGGTCAAACTCCCCATGGATAGCCTCACAGAGACAACAGAACCCCCTCGTATTCCCCCACCGGCCCTGCCAGAAGCCATCAACTGTGAAGAGCCACACTTCAGCATCCCTATCACAATTAAGGACTGTCTTCAATCGCTTCCTGTCTAGACTTGTTTTGCGGGGAAGGAAGGGGTTTGGAAGAAGTTGTTCCAGAAGCCTTCCAAGTCTCTTACTGTCAGTTAGAAGTCTGCAGGCATGGATGGACAAGGAAGCAGCAAGCGCTCTTAACCACTACACAATAATCTCTCTGGTCTCTTAGTGAAAGAACAGTACAGTTTTGTATTTAGCCGATGTGCACCGACGAGGGAGGGCTGACATCAGAGCACACAGGGAGGCAAGTGTGCTTTGAACACCCTTACAATAGAACCAGTGAAATGTGCAAAATAGCAAATTAAATCGAATGTTCAGGTGCATTGTCATCTTGTTGAGGAGTGGAATGAAAAACAGAGCTCCATGCTATTCCTACAAGAATTAATCAGATTTTAATTACTCCACGTGTAACCTGGACTCTTTAGCACATCTATGCAACCATCAGTGAGACACTTCCAGTCAAATAGCTGAAATTTTTCATTTTCCATACTGGCATATGGTTCTCTGTTAACTATTTGGGGACTTTTAATTTTTTTTTTATTGTAGTCTCATTTTTTTTTCTTGTAACATCAATGCCTTAGGGTTTTGCTGCTGCGAACAGATACCATGACCAAGGCAAGTCTTATAAAGGACAATATTTAATTGGATATGGCTTACAGGTTCAGAGGTTCAGTTCATAATCATCAAGGAGGGAACATGACAGTGTCCAGGTGGGCATGGTACAGGAGGAGCTGAGAACTCTACATCTTTTTCTGAAGGCTGCTAGTAAAAGACTAACTTCCACGCAGCTAGGACTTGGGTATTAAAACCCACATTCACAGTGGCACACCGACGCCAACAAGGCCACACTTACTAATAATGCCACTTGTCTTAGTCAGGGTTTCTATTCCTGCACAAACATCATGACAAAGAAGCAAGTTGGGGAGGAAAGAGTTTATTCAGCTTACACTTCCACACAGCTGTTCATCACCAAAGGAAGTCAGGACTGGAACTCAAGCAGGTCAGGAAGCAGGAGTTGATGCAGAGGCCATGGAGTGAATTTTAAGTTCAATAACAAAAAAATCCTTTCAAGTCTTAGTTTGGAACACATGGATGTTCTTTACTGGCTTGCTTCCCCAGGCTTGCTCAGCCTGCTCTCTTATAGAACCCAAGAATACCAGCCCAGAGATGGTACCACCCACAAGGGGCCCTCCTCCCCTGGATCACTAATTGAGAAAATGCCCCACAGCTGGATCTCATGGAGGCACTTCCCCAACTGAAGCTCCTTTTCCTATGATAACTCCAGCCTGTGTCAAGTTGACACACAAAACTAGCCAGTATACCACCCTTTAGCCAAAGGACATATAAACCATCACAATCAATAGTTTACTTTAGATTTCGCTGTTTAAAAATCAATTAAATTTATTATTTGACAGTGTTACACACACACACACACACACACACACACATCACCATCATCATCTTGCTTAATGTCATCCTCTCTTGTCTCCTATCTTCTACCCCTGTATGCCTTCCTTCCTTCCTACAAGTACCCTTCCTACTTTCATGTCTTAGTTTGGAACACATTGCGTTTAACCAGCGTGGTCTATATGCTTGTGGTATGCACCAGCAGGTACATAACTGAAGAGAATGTTTTCTGTCCCTCCAGGACCCATCAGAAGCCTCTCTTTTCATCGGGAGAATTATGGCCATGTGGGCCTGTCTCCATCTATGACTGGCTACTGAGAGGTCCAGTCTTTACAGATGCAAGGCAAGCAGCTGCTGAGTTATGGCATTGGTATTGCAATGGCCGTGTCCTGCTCAGAAGATGGCGTTTAAACAGCTGTCCTCTTTCCCATTTACATTGCCGCCCGAGCTTTAGAGGGTGTCTCAGAATGTCCACTTTAGGGTTTGGGTTTTGCTTTTTCAATGGAGAAAGGAAATGTGAAGTTTCATATGAGGGAAGATGATGCAGATGTCAGTTGCGCGGGCCCTGAAATTGTTTATCTACTATTATGGGATAGAGTTCTCTGAGTTCAGCTACTCTCCCTGCTTTCATCAGCCTGGGAAAGCCCCCTGAGGTTAAAGGCACAGTTTGTCACTACCGAGATGGAGCCTGACATTTTGGCCTCATTAGTATGGTACCATAACAAAGCGGGAGAACCTCAGACCTCATTTTGCAAAACATCCAAACCCATAAAAAAAGGGCAGGGAGAGAAAAATCTGAGGTGCTTTCAATAAGATTTTGTTATTGAACTTAAAATTCTTTTTGGAAAATGGCCAGAAGCTTTTCATCTTGGTATTGATACTTGAGAAGTTGCTCCTGGAAATACTTGCAAAGGTACCACACAAGGTCAGTAGAAATAAGGAGCCTGAGAATTGTATTGATCACTGGGCTTCTTCAATTCCTGTAGGTCCTTGTTTCAGCCCTCAGTGAAATCAACTGTGGAATTCATCAACAAGATATTGAGGAGAATGTGAATCTTTCTGAATCAACAATTTGCACAATTACCCAAGTATATTTGGGAATCCTGGTAGCATAGAGTCAAGAAAATTCCAAGACCAGGTTCCACAAAACGTTAACATCCAGTCAGACAGTATGAAAACTTATGCACTGTCCTCTGGTTTAGGGTAATCCTCACCTCTAAGGGCAAGACCACTGGGAACATTTTAGTTTATGAAGAGTCAAAAACATACAAAAGCAATACAACTCCTTTAAAATTCAAGTTTGAAAGGTTTAAATGAATTTTTGAAAGGAGACCTTTTGGTCCTAGATGTAGCGTCCATCTGTGCTTCTGAAATATCAAATCTATTCTCTTTCAGGGCATAGATCATGTAGGCAAACCCAGCAAGTCCCCCCCCCCCATGGCTTGGTTTTAGCATTTTATCAGACGAGAGACCTCCTTCTTCTGTCAGCTCTGGTCACTAATCTCACTGTTTTACCTCAAACCAAGGCTATAGCTCACGAGAAGAGTATTAACACTAGAAATTGGGATAATAATTATGATAGTGTTGAAAGATTACATTTCTCTAACCCAGTCCTCACCTCTAAAATGGTTACTTTCTTAGCTCACATATACTGTTATAACCAAATATTCGATGCTCGGTGACTTGTAAATAGTAAAACAAGCAAACAAACAAACAAACAGCAACAAAAAAATTCCAACTATTTTGTATTGTCCTTGAGACTGAGAAATCCAGAATGAGCAGGTATAAGGTCTAGTGAGGGCCTTAGTTTCTGCTTCCATGATGGTGTATCTTATGTGGCAGTGATAGGAAAGGGTAGAGCGTACATGCCAGTTCTTTCTGGTTCTTTCACTAGATAACTTGTTGATCCATGACGGGATGCCTGTACATCAAATGGAAGCATGGGGTTTATAATAATACTGAAGATATAAGGTGGGAAGTACTGAAAGTGTGTCCTAAACTATTTCCTGTCCTCAGTCCTTGGGTTGTTTACAGCAGAGGCCTATGAACTTAATGGATGTGTTCTATGGAGGAAGGCTTTGGAAGAACATGGTTGTAATTCCTCACTGTCGCCTGCATTCCAGGCACTGTGACCCATGTCGGGGGTGGGGGGTGGGGTGGGGTTCAGGGCTGAGAGGAAAAAGTAGCACAGATCCCATGGTTTAGTGAGGTTCGCTACTGTATAGCTAGACATATCGCAAAATTGAACAGATACAGAGGAGGAAGAGAGCTCTATGAAGACAGCTAATGGTGGGATTCAGAGATGCTGGGATATGCAAGTCTCCCTCCCCCCCACCCCCCGCCCCCATAAGCCTGCCTAGGCAGCAGCTCCCTGTTCATAAATTTTGTGAGATCCTTTCTTGCTTTCCATTTTTCACAGTGCATAATGTGTGTATATATATATATATTTAAAATTTTGCCTAGAATAATAGTTTCAGGTCATGAGGGTTTTGTGAACTTTCGCATTGCCTAAAAATTTCAGAATATTCTTTGAGGGTTGATGGCACAATGATCCTCAAGTGAAATAGGTTAGGGAAAAAAATCATAAAAATTTAGCTTAACACATAAAGAATTAATGGTGAAGTAAGTGTTATGATCGACTGAAAGAATGCAGTGAGAACGGAGGTCAGAGCCAGGCTTTCTGGCCACACAAAGTCTTCTTTGCCTTGACTAGAAAATGAGTTCAATATTTTCTGAAGGTCTTTGCAAAACTGAATAATCTTCTTGTCTCTAGACACACTTGACTTTTTATGTATCTTAAAATTTACTTTAAACGTAGACACTTGTAGGTAAGTTTCACTTTGGGAGGGGTAGGAAATATGAAAATGGTGATCTGTTTTTACTTTGTGGGAGGAGAGGAATTGAAAGTGAGTTTGTAATGGGAGACTCTGCTGTCAAGATGACTGGGTTCCTTAACCGGCTCCCTCAGAGGGCGACTGAACTTGGGCATGGTTCAGTTAGCGACGCCTTAGCGACACAAGCGTGAGGGTCCTCAGTACTCACACGCTAGCTGGGCATGCATCTGTAAACCCAGCACTGGTGCTGCACATACATACATTCCTGAAGTTCACAGGACAGCCAGCCCAGCCAATCGGTGAACGGCAGGTTCAGGGAGAAACCCATCTTAAAAAGCAAACTGTTGGGTGATCAAGGAAGATACCCACAGTTGGTTTCAGGCCTCCGTATGTAAGTGGACATGCATGCATGCACACTGTATATGTATATATATGTACCCACCAATATGAACACATGCTATGAACAGACACTACACAGGCACATGGACACATGCACACACGTGCATGTGCATACACACACACCTACACACACACACACACACACACACACACACACTTCACTGTTACAGTATGGTGTTATAGAGACTCAGTCTGCTGTGTGGATGTCACAGAAATGCCAATCATATCTATCTCTCTATTTTACAAAGACAGTGCTTTCTGGATCTTAAAATGTTGACAAAGGACACCTTAGGAAAGGTTTTTAATATCCTGAAATTATTCTGTTATAAACACCTGTGGCTTAACATAAAGCAGTGTGGTGCCAGACTGCCTTCTAAATCCTCGGTGTGTATACCCAGAGATTAATGTTTCAGCCTTCACTGCTGCCATGAGGTGCATGCAATTAATGGAAAACAAAAAAAACCTGTGAGTTGCTCCAGTAAACAGTCTCCCACCCAGGATCAGCTGAGGAACTCCAATTAAACCCAGTTGCTTGTATTGTTGAGATGAAGGGCTCAGTGGAAAAAAAGAGAAGGATGGGGATGGGGAAAGGCTGGCAGCAGAAGTGACCAAAATTCATTATATGAATGTATTTAACTGTCAACAATAATATAGGAAAAGGCAACAAGGGCTGGTGAGATGGTTCAGTGGGTCAATGCACTAGACAACCAAACCTGGGAGTGGAGCTTGGTTTCTGGGACCCAGACGGAGGAGGGCCTTTCACACACACACACACACACACACACACACACACACACACACACACACACACAATCTTAAAGAAAGATAGCAGGTACTAGCACAATAAAGACAGTTTTAAAAAGTAATTGAATCAGTGAAATTGGACACACAGAGACTTGCAAAGTGTATTCAACTATTAGAACTTGTTAATCCTCTTTATATATTCTGGATCATTCTTCTTTAAGCGTTTTCCTTGTTTTGCATCGCTGACGCTTTTTCTTCCTCTGGGAGTCGAGTTACATGCATGAGAGACTGCTCTGTAGCCCACACAGCAACAGAGTCTCTTTTATACCCGTCCCCAACCCTGTCCTTCACATTAGCTGACCACCATTGCTTTTTCTTTAATTTCCATCAACCTCTTCTTCTCTTAGCTCCACGTGTCCCTCAAGACTGTGGAGCAGTTGTAGTGAAATTTTCATTTTGATATCTCATTTGCTTTTCTTCTGCACTTTTATCATAGTTTACATTTCCCTGTCAATCTTCTCCCTTTTGGTAAAACCAACCACACTTGCCTTGAAATTCCAGGACCTATTTATGGTGTTTGCTTTAAAATTCTTGTCTGCACCAAAAACTTGGTGCATCTGGGGTGCCATAGATTGTGTTTCTACTAGATGTATATTTTTCCTTATTTACAGGCAACATTTTTTCTGCTTGATCATATATTTAATTTTTACACCCATGATGATTATACTTTTTCAGAGAAGAATCTTGGTTGTAGTGCCAGTCAGTAAGTGTGGAATTTTGCTTTGGCTGGAAGTGAAGTTACCAGCCAAATGTTTTGGTCCTACGAGTAGTTTCACTCTTTGCCAACTTAACTCATGCAGCCTTTAACTCAGTCCTACAGTCTCGGTAGTTTGGTGTTTATTCCCAATTTATGACTTTACTAGGGTTTGAACTGAGTGCCTAAGATACACAAACATTTATTTAACGGTCTGTACCAGCCTGGTATGATCTATGCTCTCTCTCGATCCATAAAGCTCTAGAGGTATCCACATCTAACTACCTCTACAAAGATAATAGCTCAAGGGGTCTGGAGAGATGATTTAGCAATTAAGAACACTTTCTGCTCTTGCAGAAGACCTGGTTTTGGACTTAACACTCACAGGGTGGTTCACGACCATCTGTGACTCCAGTTCCCGTGACCCAGTACCCTCTCTGGCCTCTATAGATACTGCACACATGTGGCATACAAAAATACATGCAGCCAAACAATCATACACATAAAAATCAATACATCTTTATATATGTATATGTATGTATACATATATGTATATATAATATTATATATACACACTTATATTTTATATACATTATAAATATTAATATATAATATATAACATATTAATAATGTTTTATATATTATATATATTTTCATATATATATAAATATATATAAAACCCTGAAAATTCAGCCCCTGAGTGAACAATCTTTTCTTGGTTGAATGCGTTTGTACTGCTTAGATCTTGATCAGGAGCCCACAATTATTGCCATCTGCTTCTGAAACTCATTGATCTGTGCAGCTGCAGTTCCCTGACCCAGTCACTTTAGCTACTTGGAACTCCAGCGAGGAGCTCCCTGTGTCCATGTGGCTATAAGTATGTCTTCTGAGGACCACAGTCAGGCTCTTAGACCTTTCTTGCCAGTGCATTTACACACTGAGCCAGTTCCATGGCCCAGAGTTGGCATTTTTGACCTTGGAAATATTTCCAACTTCTCTGCTCATGCTGCTCCAGTTAGAAGATCTCTCACACCCAGACATAGAACCGTCTCTGGTTACACTTGAAGTGAGCGCTCCAGCAACCTTTTAGGTATTTTAGGGCTCTGATGCAGTTCATCTCCTTTCAAAGAATAAAAGCTCTGCACTGGCTGCCATTTGATGTCTTAAACAGTCTTGTCCAATTTTAGAGTTGACTTTAGCAGCTGGCAAATCTGGAGCCAATTATTCTATAATGTCTGGAACCAAAGGCCTGTCCTTCGAGGTTGCTGTGCTGCAAGGTCTACACAAACTATGTGTTTTGGAAGGTTTTTACACGGAGACTTCATCTGTGTCACTGCTAAGAATATTCTTGACTAGAAAGTGGGTGTGATCTCACAGACAAACCTCAGAACAGTGGGAGCTCCTGGTTACTATAAAATGAGGCTGTCCAATTAATCACAAAGAGAAGACCTTCAGATCACATTTTCTTTCAGCAGCACTTTCAAGCATGGTGGGTGAATTAAGACTTCTAAAGATTCAGATTAAGTCCCACGGATTTAAGACGGTGACTTGATACTTTTATGCCTCTGGGATTTCACATAGCCATATATCTATTTACAAAACAGGAGCCTGGCTGTAACTCAGTTGGTAGAGTATTTGTCTAGTGTTCACAAAAACCCAGGGCTTCATGTCCAGTACCAAATAAAATAGCTCATGATGCATGCCGTTAGTCACAACACTTGGGAGGTGGAGGCAGGAGAAGCAGAGGTTAAAGGTCAACCTTTAACACATGAATTCGAGTCCAGCCAAAACAAAAAACCCACAAAAAGATTGAATAGTAAAAATAATAAAATATTGAATAGTCTTTCTCAAACATGATTTTTCTCCTTTAGATTTTGAAGTGAACCTTGCAGTTTATACATGGCTTGTCTATCTATCTATCTATCTATCTATCTATCTATCTATCTATCATCTATCTTCTACCTATCTATCTATCTACCTACCTATTGATCTGCCTTCTATCTATGTATCTACCTACCTACCTATCGATCTATCATCTATCTTCTATTGATCTATCATCTATCTCTCTCCTATCTATCTATCTATCTATCTATCTATCTATCTATCTATCTATCTTTACTTAACTACCTATTGATCTATCTATCATCTATCTATCTATCTATTTATCTATCTATCTATCTATCTATCTATCTATCTATCTATCTACCTATCTATCTATCCTTACCTAACTACCTATCGATCTATCTATCATCTATCTATCTATCTATCTATCTATCTATCTACCTACCTACCTATCTACCTATCTATCTATCCTTACCTAACTACCTATCGATCTATCTATCATCTCTCTCTCTCTCTCATCTATCTCCTATCTATCTATCTATCTATCTATCTATCTATCTATCTATCTATCCTTACCTACCTACTTATCGATCTATCTATCTACCCACCTATCGATCTATCATCTATCTATCTATCTATCTATCTATCTATCTATCTATCTATCTATCTATCATCTATCTCCTATCTATCTATCTATCTATCTATCTATCTATCTATCTATCTATCTATCTATCTATCTACCTATCTATCTATCTATCCTTACCTACCTACTTATCGATCTATCTACTATCTATTTATCTACCTACCTATCAATCTATCATCTATCTCCTATCTATCATCTATCTCCTATCTATCTTCTATCTATCTATCTATCTATCTATCTATCTATTGATCTATCTATCTATCTATCTATCTATCTATCTATTGATCTATCTATCATCTATCTCCTATCTATCTATCTATCTATCTATCTATCCATCCTTATCTACTTACCTAACATCTTCTCCCTCCCTGTTACTACTTCTCTCCTTGTAGCTCTCTTTAACATTTATTGAACCATTATTAAATATAAAGTATTGTGCATAATACATTATTAAATTATATGTAATTTTCACAAAACCCTATAAGGTTAAGTAACTTTCCAAATGTTACCTAGCAACAAACTTTAGCTAGACCAAGAAGCAAATCTAGATATCTTAAATTCCATGGTATTATTGCTATAAATGATTCTGGTACTAGGGAGATGATATCGAATCCTGAACAACAACAAATTCACTCCTGGTTTTACATATGGGATTCTCCATGTTCCTTCTACCTCTGTGACAAATTGTGATTTGTGAGTCTGATTATGGGAATGACATCAACAGAAGCCACAAAAAGTATTCTCATATTTTATAGAAATGACTTAACATTTGTATACATGGGAAGAATTATGTTGTTCAAGAAGGACTGCCTGGCACATCCCAGTTTATTGTTTGCTCGAGGTTATAATGTTCCCTCTCCAAATCTGTCTTGTCTCTTATGAGAATCTTTCACGAAGTAATGTGCTATGAGAACACACAAACTAAAATGCAAACATCTGTTCTTAGAACCCAGTGAGTCCTTTCTTATGCTTCCTCATTATCCCACAGTCATCTGTCTTGGTTCAACCTTATAACCTATGATGTCACTTGATTCTTTACGAACCAAACATACAACCAAACACAACACATATACCAATGGCCACCATATGAGGACATTATTCCTCTATTCAATGACTCAGAAATCATTGGAACACTAATGTGTTTAGGGAGTTTTGTGTCAGAATTTCTCTGAAAAGAGAGTTAGTACTCATGGTTACTGGTGTGGACTGTCGTGAATCCCACTTCCTGTATCATATGGCTAGATGGTACCTAAGTGCATTGGGTTCATTGTTAAGATGTCACTCTCTCATAGTTTCAGCTTTTGTTTTTCCTTTATTTTTTCCAGATTATTCACACGTTTTTTTGAAATTCAATAGTAGAGAGAAAACAATGTTAAATGATGTCAGAAAAGCAAACAGAGGACATAACAAATAAAAAAATAAGATCAGGAATCAGAGGTAAGGTTAGAGTGACAACAGAAGTGACATCCATTTCTGTCTTAGGTTCATATGCGGACAGGAGTGCTTGGAACAATTTGCCAGTGCACTGAAAAAGGGACATGCATTTGACTCAGATCTGAACTGAATGACGATTGTGTCTGGGGCACAATCAACATTGTGCTCCAGAGGTTTGAACTCCAGAGGTATGGTTTGGTGTGGTAATGTTCAGGTGGTGAGACTCATATATGATGGGGTTTCCTGGAAGATAGGTCATGGGCTCTGTTTGCACAGTTCTCATGAATGGATTGGTATTCTTCCTGGCATTGGAGTAGAAAGGAAGTCATTTCCCTGAGAGGAGGCTGTTAAAATAAGTGTGAGCCAGACCCCAGGGTCTCCATTCACACTTGTGCCCAATTACACACTGCTTTTACACACAGCTATTGTCTTTTTAAATATTGTGATATAACCAGGGTACTCTGGCCAGAAAACCAGTACCATGTTAATTTGGACCCTCTAGCCAGTGTAATTATGAAGAAAAAAAGCCTCTTTTTCTTTATATATTACAATATTGACAGCATTGGGTATTTTGCTATAGCCATGAAAACATGACTCAAAGAGCAATACATGTGTTTCTCCCATTAATAATTTTTTTAAAGATTTATTTATTGTTATATGAGTACACTGTAGGTGTCTTCAGAAACACCAGAAGAGGGCATCAGATCTCATTACAGATGGTTATGAGCCACCATGTGGTTGCTGGGATTTGAACTCAGGACCTTCAGAAGAGCAATCATTATTCTTAACCACTGAACCATCTCACCAGTCCCCCCCCCATTAATTAATGAATGGAAGTATCTTGGGTAAGAAGTTGGGTGCCAAAGTGTCAGTTGTGACTGTTGACTTTGCTTTGATCGATTCCCAAATACTCAGTTCAACCACTTTCCCCTGAAAGTCAAAACTTCCATGCTGTGGTGGCAACTTTGAAAGGATGTTTCCACCAGTGTCTCTAAGAGACAGAGGAGGGCATTTATTTTGCCAATGGACCTCTCCCTGGCACGGGCCACATCTTTTGATGCTGTCTTATTTCTCCATGATTCTCAGAATGAGCTGCTATACTCAGAACTATGTGTCTGTTGACAGAGTTTCAGACTTAGAAATGTAGAACGTCAGGCGAGAAACAAGAGTTTGTGCACTGTGAGAAGGAAGTGTGTGTGTGTGTGTGTGTGTGTGTGTGTGTGTGTGTGCACGTGCACGTCCGCACACGCACGTGCATGTGTTATCCCCTGTTAGGTTTGATGTCTTGCTTTTCAGTTTTTCATTTCAGAAGAAGCTACTGTAATGCTGCTCCAGTATAATATGTACTTTGAAGAGCTGTTTTATAAGTGTGATAAAAGTATGTACTTCAGATAGTAAATTCTGTTAGTCACTTGCTTTTACATTATTTTCTACTCGTCTTCGGTGCATGTGAGGTTATCTGACTGAACTAGGCGGTAGCTAGATTCATCTTACCTTAGAGAATGAGATGCTTCTTAGATACCCATCTTTATAAATGAGACATGCATCTCGTGCTTATAACACTCTCTCTTTTTTAAGACTAAATTCTGCAAAAAAGCTTCTGCGTAGTTTCAATGGGAATTGAGTGCTCATCTGCATATGTACTTTTAATATTCTTTTGGGAACCTTAATGTGGAGTGGCGAATAGAATTATTTTTTTTTCTTTTAAGGGAGATTGAATCACAGGAGAAAAAAATAAATTGAGGGTAACATCCTTAAAAGCCAACTCAATATTATATCATTAGCTTCACAGAAACTGAAAAGCACAAAAGTAACAAGAGTGAGTGTCCCATTTATTTTCACATTCCTACTAAGAAAGAGAGGTAGTGGGAGTTGGGGTCGGTGGGGGGGGGAGGGATGAAGGTTTTGATGGGTGCCTCAAGCTTTGATGGTACTTTGTGGGGTCCACATTCCTAATCTGAATCTTACACCGTAGACTGAACTCCACCATTAATTTCTTTGGCAGTTATTTAACTGAATCAGGTCCCTAAGTTTTCCAACATGGTTGATGTTGGAGAATAGTGAATCACATTCACTATGATTTTGGGTATTCTGTGGCCTCATTTCTTGTACCCCATGTAATAATACAACTTTCCTTTGAAAGGCTTGGTGCTGTAACACCTTATATAGATGTGATTACAGTGAATCTTAATGAGATCTGTTTTCACATTGTCTCTTCTACTGCACACAGAGCTCTTTGAGCTCAGGATCCACATCTCATTTTTTTTTTTTTTTGCATAATCAACAGCCAACGTGGGGCCCTGTCATCCGCAGCATTGGTTGTTTGCTCGATACAATGATGTCAGCTCACTTCTTACATGTTGCCTGCAAAAGGACCCTGAGACGAAACACATCTTTGATGGATGTGAGTGATGGCTGTACTTTGACTCTTGAGTCTCCCAAAGCCCTTGTATTAAAGAGTTGGCTAGCAGGGTGGTTTGGAAGGTGGGGAATCTTAAAAGGCAGAGCCTAGTGTGGAAGATCCCAGCTCTTTAGGGGCTGCCTTTATGGGGAATATAGGAGCTCTTCACCTTTCTTCTTCCTTTCTGTTTCCTAGCTACAAGGTGGGGAGTTTCACTCTGCCACGTTTCCCCCAAGAGTTGGTACTTTATAATGGGTCCAAAACAATGAGTCAACTGCCCACGCCTATAACCTTCAAAAGTATGAATCCAAATAATCATTCCATCTCTTAATACGTTGACTATCTCAGCTTTGTGGTGGTGTTGTTATGATGGGAAACTAACTAGTACCATGACTTCAGTACTAGCTGTTCAGTGTTATATCTTAATTTTTAAGATATGCTGAGGTATAAATGAGAACAAGGCTGGAACATTGTGAGTAGGACATTTTCTAAGTTGAACATGTTCTCTTGGAGCAGTTTGAAAGTCATGATGAATTGTGGGGGCTATGATGTGATCAAAAGGGTTTGTCTTTTTCTTAGTTTTATGCGACACACAAGTCTATGAGCCTTATAAAATATAGCCCCAAAGTGCAGTAGTTTATGATAGAGGACCATAAAAAATACTTTAGACTGCAAATTTACAGAATCAATTTTCCTATGGTTTTGGAGGTTGGAAATCCCAAAAAAAAAAAAAAAAATTGTGTGTGTGTGTGTGTGGGGGGGCTGATGTCTCTTGAGGTCTCTTGTTTCTGACAGATAGCTATATTGTTGCTCTGTCAGCGTACAGACTTCCCTCTGCACAGCCACAATGCCTCTTTCTTTACTCACATGGGCTTCTTTGGTGTCCCATATCATCTTATTTAATACCAATATATGCATAGCCTGTACTGTCTTCAAATACTGTTATATTGGGGCAAGGTCTTTAACAGAAACCTTAGGGGAATCAAATAGAGTCTAAAATTTAAGTTTAAATAAGTTTCTTATAAGTAAATAGGAATTGAATTGCTGAGGGTTATTGTGATGTTTCAGGATCCTACAGAGTTCAGCTCATGTCTACTACGAATGTCAGGAGCATGTTTATCTGTGTACTTGTGGCATATATCTTTTACCAACAAGGTCTTTTTAAAAATCTTTTTTATTAGATATATTCTTTATTTACATTTCAAATGATTTCCCTTTTCCTGGATCCCCCCTCCCTGAAAGTCCCATAAGCCCTCTTCTCTTCCCCTGTTCCCCAATCTACCCCTTCCCACTTCCCTGTCCTGGCATTCCCCTACACTGCTGCACTGAGCCTTTCCAGGACCAGGGGCCTCTCCTTCCTTCTTCTTGGGCTTTATTTGATATGTGAATTGTGCCTTGGGTATTCCAAGCTTCTAGGTTAATATCTGCTTATCAGTGAGTGCATACCATGCATGTTCTTTTGTGATTGGTTTACCTCACTTAGGATGATGTTCTCCAGTTCCATCCATTTGTCTAAGAGTTTCATGAATTCGTTGTTTTAAATGGCTGAATAGTACTCCATTGTGTATATATACCACATTTTCTGTATCAATTCCTCTGTTGAGGGGCATCTGGGTTCTTTCCAGCTTCTGGCTATTATAAATAGGGCTGCTATGAGCATAGTGGAGCATGTATCTTTATTACATGCTGGAGAATCTTCTGGGTATATGCCCAGGAGTGGTATAGCGGGGTCCTTCAGTAGTATCATGCCCAATTTTCTGAGGAACTGCCAGACTGATTTCCAGAGTGGTTGTACCAGCTAGCAACCCCACCAGCAGTGGAGGAGTGTTCCTCTTTCTCCACATCCTCGCCAGCACCTGAGTTTTCCTGAGTTTTTTATCTTAGCCATTCTGACTGGTGTGAGATGAAATCTTTGATTTGCATTTCCCTGATGACTAAGGATGTTGAACATTTCTCTAGGTGCTTCTCAGCCATTCAATATTCCTCAGGTGAAAATTCTTTGTTTAGCTCTATACCCCATTTTTAATGGGGTTATTTGGCTCTCTGGAGTTTACCTTCTTGAGCTCTTTGTATATCTTGGATATAAACCCTCTGTTGGATGTAGGGTTGGTAAAGATCTTTTCCCAATTTGTTGGTTGCCGAGTTGTTCTTTGACAATGTCCTTTGCCTTACAGAAACTCAGTAATTTTATGAGGCCCCATTTGTCAATTAGAACATAAACTATTGATGTTCTGTTTAGGAAATTTTTCCCTGTGCCCATGTCCCCAAGGATCTTCCCCAGTTTCTTTTCTATTAGTTTCAGTTTGTCTGGTTTTATGTGGAGGTCCTTGAACCACTTGGAGTTGAGCTTAGTACAAGCAGATAAGAATGGATCAATTTACATTCTTCTGCATGCTGACCTCCAGTTGAACCAGTACTATTTGTTGAAAAGGTTATCTTTTTTTCCACTGGATGGTTGTAGCTCCTTTGTCAAAGATTGAGTGACCATAGGTGTGTACCAACAAGGTCTTAATTACTCTTCTTGGCAACTCTGTCAGTCATATTTTTGTCTTCCATTGGTCAAAGACCAATCTAAACCATGCTATGCTGGTGCGAGATATCGATTCAACACGAAATACATATTGGATGTCCCAAGTTATTGACAAAAGAATTTCTGAAACTTGTAGAATTTCCCCCATAATGAATGAAAAGACTCCTTTGATATCCAGATTCTCTTTCAATATGCCCAAGCTTATTCTAATGAAGGGACTCTTGGATTGCCCTAGATAGCTTTGGAATAATGTTGGTTGCCAAGGGAACGAATCATATAGTTACAGAAAGACCTAGATGGAAGCAATCACTATTAAATAATGGTTTAGGCAAGTAAGTACACAGACTGGAGCTTCCTAACTCCCTGAATGGACAGGGTGTGGCATGCTTCTAGGCCAGTGACAATGTTCAGGTAACTAGACTATGACATGTCCAGAGTGGTATGGAGGTCTATGTCTTTCCCAATCCTCGCTTTGCACATCTTTTCCACTTGACTCTTTTTGAGTTGTAGCCTTTACAATAAACTGGTAATAGGTAAGGTGCTGCCCTGCATTCTGTGAGATACTCTCATAAACTGTCAAGAGTGGCCATTTAGAAGCACATGAAGCCCAGGTTTGGAGTTGACACCTAAAGTAGAGCAGCTTTGTGAAAACACATCCTCCACCTGAGAAGTCTATACCAACCCTGAGGAGTTAACAGAACAGAATAGAATTAGAGGGTATTTGGTTGAGTGGAGAGTGAATAGCTGGTTGATAGGAAGAAATTCAGGAAATTCTACCAGAAGAGAGGCAAAAAATAGCCAAGACTGTATAGTAGTTACTTTTGAGCAGCTCTGACCATAACAGTTGAGATTTTCCCCCAGAGGACTTTTAGGAGTTCAGTCCTTGGCCTTTTGTTCCTTTCTCTTTGACAGACACTATGTGGCATGGTACAGCAGATTCTCTCTCTCTTTTTCATATTTTTCTTCAAGACAGGGTTTCTCTCTGTAGCCCTGGCTGTCCTGGAACTCACTCCGTAAACCAGGCTGGCCTCTGACACAGAGAGCCACCTGTTTCTTCTTCCAGAGCAGGGAGAGTAAAGACATGTTCTACCACCACCTGACTATGGCAGAATTTCTTAACTGGATAGAAGACAGAAAGCTGAGAATGAGGAAGGGACTGGAAAGTAGGGGTAACCTCCTTCCAGCTAACACCACCACCGGCTGGAGACCATGCACGAACATGTGAGCCCATGGGAGGCGTTTCATATTTCAGCTGTATCAGGCTGGTGAGATAATGCCCTCTTGAAATCTCACTGGTGTAATGCCTGGGGCCAAAATGGCTGAGTGTTGTCTTCCTGGAGGTTGGTCACGGAGCACCTGACCATGGCTTTCTGTTGTTTATGCCCATCCTCACCTGGGTCCCTGAGTCTGGATGATTATGTTTGCAAATATTTCGGGTTTGTTTTTGATGATTGAAACAGCAACAACAGCAACAGCAACAGCAAAAGCAACAACAACAGCATTCTTATTGTCACACAAGGCTTGCCATCATTGTAATGCTCTGGCTGTCTATCTATGAAAGCAGCTCCTAGGTAGCGTCTCTGCAATTAGAGACCAACTGCTCCATCCTCAGTAATGTGGTCCTGATGTGAGTCATGATGTTGAGTTGCTGTGGTTACATAAAGGAAGGGATGGACTTTTTATAGGTTTGACTTTCGTTGGTGATTTCGGAAAATTCCTGTCTTATTTTCATTTTTAATGCATCCGGCTTGACTCGCATCCTTAATTCTCACAGCTATTTTTGTGAACACGGCACAGATTGGAAACTCATGGGGTCTTTTTTTTTCCCTGCCAAAGTAGGATCTGGATCAAAGAACCTCAATCCCACTGTACCCAGAGGGATGGTCTACCAGGTGCTTGTCCTTTGGAAATTGACTGTGTGCTTATCCATAATCAGCTAAAGAGCACAACCTCTTTGTACACAGATACAAAGCAAGGCAAACAGAGGCCGAGTGACAGGTGTGAAAGCAGTCTGATTAATGAGTATCCAATCCTTCTGGGGTAATAAATAGTTAAGGCTTTAGAAGAGGAGCTGCACAGATGTCAGCTTCTTTATTTTGACTCAGGAAAAGGCAAGAAGAACATAAAAGCTCCCAGAGACGCTTGGCTTCCCCAGCTGTGGCAATGACCACCTCCTCAGCCAACCTGGGGCCAACCACCTTCTGAAGAGAGAGCAGGTTGTCCCCACCTTCTGCCCCCCCTACCCCAGCTTCCTGGAAGTGGAGGACTGACATAGGTGTTTGTAATGGCAGGGAATGCCAAGGTGGGCAGAACTTCAAAGAGAATTGGGAACTAACAGTACTTTTTCTCAAATAAAAAAGAAAACGGAGAAATAGGTTTTGGAGCTTGAAGCTTGTAGACTCTAAACTGTGTCTTATTTATTACAGCTTGAGAATTTTTTTCCCTTCAAAGTTTAAATTTGCTTTCAAGTTTACTTTACTGTGGAGCAGTTTGCCTAAATTGCTTTGTGGAATGATGTCAAATTCCTGAGTGTGAAGGATAGTCATATATCTAGGGTTATAATGAGATATGCTGTTCCTGTAGTTCTTAAGCAGACAACAGATTCCTAGGACTTAGAAAAAATATCTGTCTGTCTGTCTGTCTCTCTCTTTCTCTCTCTCTCTCTCTGTGTCTATGTGTAGGCAGTCTAAAAGTGTTTAAGAACAAAGGCTGGTGCTGATGCTTGTATCATATTTGACTTTGGATTGGACTCTTTTGCTGAAAGCTGTCCCTTCAGTATTGGACATTTACTTTTATTATTCTGATTTCACATTCAAAGTTGTATTTTCACAATTAACATTGGCCAAGGAATTCTAAAGACTCAGTTCATGTCCCAGGTAAGGCTTGAATTTTAGACATTTGCTTTTGACGTTTGAATTTCTTAAGAGAGGCGAAAGGCTTTTTGAATAGCCTTTGTGAAAGACAAGTTTCCCCCTCCGTCCCCTCTGAGAAGCCAAAGGTTTCTTCATTTAGTTCACATCTGAAATTCAATTTGAAGCCTTGGCCTATCTCTGTCTTCCAATGGTTTTCTTTTTGTGTTCTATTTGAGCTCATTGCTTGCCGTTCTCAAATTTGGGAATATCCAATTCCTTGAATTAAAACATAGTCTGCTGGAGATACAGAGTGGATTTTGCTTTGACTTGCCAGTTCTAGATGGAGAGACAGTGAGCACAACATAGCAGGGTACAGGAAAACGAGGCTGCACCTGGGAGATGGACTGAGTTTGGCTTTTAACTTTGCACTAGGCCACGGTGTTGACTTGTAGCAATATGGACCAAAGTTAGACTATGTGTACAGAGTATTTCAGGCAGACGTACACACAGGCAGATGTGCATAGAGCTAAACCATCGGCCCATGCTCCTGTGCACCTCTACCATTTCATACCCACAGATCCAGGGAGCATTGGTATTTAGTGTCTGCCCAGCAGAATACCTGGCATTAGCTTGGTCCTAGATAATCTCTCCAGCTTTGTGTGAGAAATGAGTAATATTGAGTCACTCCTAGGATGTTTGCTTAGCTTCTTCATTGGAGCTTCGGTAACGAGAGCATCTTAAAGTTAAAAAACAAACAAAAGCAACCCTTCAACCCCTAAGCCCCAAACCCAGAGAACCAAAAGAAGCAACAGAGTACTGCTAGTCAAAGTGGATTAGCAATCCAGAGAAGACAGAGTTATCCATCCTTACCACGCCAAGCCCATTCTTTCAGAAGTTATCCATTCAGTTAGAAATGACTTCGAGTAATTTATTTATTATATGTGAATACACTGTAGCTGTCCTGAGACACTCCAGATCTCATTATGGATGGTTGTGAGCCACCATGTGGTTGCTGGGATTTGAACTCAGGACCTTCAGAAGAGCAGTCAGTGCTCTTCACTGCTGAGATATCTCTCTAGCCTTGACTTCTAGTAATTTGAATGAGGGCTTTATAATAAGCACGGTAGGTGAGGACCTGTGATCTCTTGCCGAAACAATTATTTATTTGTTTACATGTCCTACCGTTCACTGTACAACCAGAAAATTCCTTTAACAACCTGATATGTATGGGCATTTTTCCTGCATGTATGTCTGTGCATTAGATGAGCGTCTGGTAGCCACGTTAGGTGGAAATGGACAACAGAGCCCTTGGAACTGGAGTTACAGGCTCTTGTGAGCCACCATGTGGGTTCTGGGAATTGACTGCAGATTCTCTGGAAGAGCAAGCTAGTGCTCTTATCTGCTGAGCTTCTCCCCAGTCTAGTCATATGCTTCTTAGTGATTTGTTCACTGCTACTTCATGGGAAATAATACTTCTTTATCTATTCAAATAAGTCAGCAACCAATCATGGACTGTAAACTGTGGCGGGGCACCAGGCTGAGCCCAGGAGTATGACCATGGAATGACAAAGCACCATAAGGTTCTTGGTGGCAAAATGAGACAAATATAATCATCTTTTGCATGACATTGTTTCTAGAGTTGTGCTTGGAGAAACCAAAAAGCAGACAACCTTTTATTACATCCAGTGTGCAATAACACGGCTGGAGACTGATAGGGTGCTGGTCCAGTTTTCCATTTTACCTGTTAAAGGAGATTTATAGAGAGCTCAGAGGGGCTCAACAGCTAAACATTTTGCTTATGTTCTAATTGGAAAGGAGAATTTAATTTTCCTGACAATTATGAGGGAACAAAGCATGCCCTTAAACTGAAATTAAAAAGTAAATGAGTCAGCCAGTTTGGTGCATGGTTCTGTAGCCTTTCTGTTGACTACATCGAGTCTCGTGGTTTATGGTAATAAGAGTGGCCTACTATGTAAGAGGATGCTCTTTTTCTCTGTCTGTGAAAGATGGAAGCTCTTTACCTCAGGAGGAATTTAGAATTGGGTCACCTTACTCATTTTCTTTATACTGATGGAACACAGGTCATGGGAGTCTAGCTTTGTTTAGTTTTCCCTGCTCCATTTTGACAATGTGATAAAGAACCTAATTATTAAACTGCTCAGATAACAGGGATGGGAGAATCACCTTCTCAAAACACAGAGACGTACCTTTTCCAGCACATCGAGGGCCATCAATTTCTGAACTTGAATTTTTTTTTCCTGGGTGCTGTAGCTCATGCCTGTAAGATCAGTTTCTGGGAGGTCTGGGGTTATCCTGGGCTAGATATGAACTCCAGGATTAGACCCTGTCTCTCTCTATCAAAAAAAAAAAAAAAGAATATTTCTTCCACTTAGACTCTGATTGAAGAAGTTAGGTGTACAGGGTAGCCTGGTGGCCTGGTTTCTGGTTAGCCCCAGCCTGAGTGTAGGAAGGCAGAAAACTTCCTGGCTTCCTTCTGGGTTCTTTGAAAATGCTCCATAAGAAACTCATTCTGTGTTCAGTGAAGCAACAAACACAATCATGTAACTTTGTGTTCTCAGAAGGTTCATCTGTGTATTCTTGCAGTCTCTGTGGGCACCCATGAGCCCTTAGTTGATTTGGTGGGCCATGTTTTCCCATAGTCCTCTACTCCTCTGAATCCTGCCGTCTCTCCTTCCCTCTTCCATGGGGTTCCAAGAGCGACCCAATGGAGACTTCCTATTTAGACTCTCTCACTGGATCCCAACTCTTAATTCTTAAGAGATCATCCCCTTAGTCCATACCCCTCTTTGCCCCTGTGGATTTCTGTACTGGTCTTTCTCAATATGTCTTCTCGGAT
Organism: Apodemus agrarius; assembly: GCA_964023405.1. Taxonomy (NCBI): domain Eukaryota; kingdom Metazoa; phylum Chordata; class Mammalia; order Rodentia; family Muridae; genus Apodemus; species Apodemus agrarius. The sequence continues at coordinate 40,741,026 of OZ030026.1, read as the reverse complement.
GCTAAGACATTAGCTTCCCTGTCTCTAGATTCTTCTTCTCATACACCATCTTCTTGGTCAATGCCATGCTTATTTTCTTTTATATATGAGGAATTGGCCATGCCCCAAAATACATCTCTAGCTCTGATTCATGCATCTTCCTCTGAACTCTTGATTGGCACATCCAAGTATTTGCAGGTTGTGTTCTCTTGTGTATTTGTGGCAGAGAGAGAGGGGGAGGGCAGGGTATTTATCAAATCCTGTTCCTCTTCTTGGGCAGACAAGAAGACAGAATTCTCTAGAGCCGTGATTCTCAGCCTTCCTAGTGCTGTGGCCCTTTAATAGACTTCCTCATGTTGTGGTGACCCCAAACCATAAAATTATTTTTGCTTCTACTTCGTAACTGTAATGTTGCTTCTATTGTGAATCATAATGTAAATATCTTATATGAAGGATATCTGATATGTAACCCTCCCCAAGGGGTCATGGTCCATGGGCGGAGAACGATTGCTCTAAACCATTTTTCCTTTAGTTTGGGATCAAACTGACTGACTGATTCGAGTGCGAATAGGCTGCAATTCTGCACACCTCTCTTACGATGGCAGATAATACATAACACACTGTGCGCTAGGATCCCCAAGTCACAGACAGAAGGGGAGAAGTCTCCTGGGAGAGCTGCACAATGCTCCGACAGGAGTGAAGAGTCAGAGTGTGAAGTCGCTGAGGCTTGGTGCTAGTTCATTCCCTAGCAGAACTTGGCCTCTTTCTTTACAAATGGAATGGCTCCAAGGCACCCTGAACCCTGCCTGCTACTTTCTGCCATAAGTCACTAGATTTACGGATCCAACTCCCCATCTAGATGCTGTGAAGAATCGAGCCCTGTGGAGTTTAAAACTTCTTTATTTTTCCCCCCCCCCTTGGAATTGACTTTTTTTTTTTTTTAAATTCAAGAATCACATCGCTGCTTCAGGCTCCTGCTATTTCTTACCGGATTCTTGACTTGAATTAATTTAAAACAAACTAGGAAATCATTCTATTAGGACAGCCAGAGAGCCATGAACACAGTGTAACAATACGCTTGATATTTGGAAGTAAGTACATCTCCAGACCACCGATGAAGAGTGTGATGAGCTCCTCAGCCTCTGGTCTGTGTCTAGGAGGCTCATATACAAAGCAAGACCCCCCCCCACCCCACCCCCCCGCCCCGTAATGCAAGGACAGAGCCGGGAGGCTTAATGCAATTAGCGGTGGACACCCAGACACTTCTTAAGCACCATCTTCCATTTTATCTTTTCATCCATTCACAGATGCTTTTGATAAAGGGTCAGGAGGCCAGCTGCTTACTGAGCGAAGATCAAAGCTGCAGAGAGAGTCTGGCAGGGGTCTTCCTGCTAAGCCTAACCTTACCTGGGAGAGTCAGTTAGCTCAAAACATTCCTAATCATCCGTGATCCCTCCTCGGGTCTCCTGCAGAGTGTGGGACTGCAGTTGACAGCCCCCCTACTCCCCTTTCCATTTACTGATGCTCCCTTTGGCAGAGTAACTCTCTCCCTCTCTCTCTCTTTTTAACCAACCTATATTTCATTTCCCACAAAAAGCAACCCCCCCTTTTGGTCTGGCTACTCTTGTTCAGAGAAGTCCTTCCTGTGATGGCACTAGGCAGGGGTCCTTCAGTCCCTTTACTTCTCAGTGGCACAGTTCTCCCTTCCCTCCTCCACACCTCAGCAGGCATTACCTTCTGACAGACCCAAGTAACAATAAGCTAGATCACTTATTTTGGAATAGTGGCGCATGGCAGTGGGCATATGAAGTCATAGTAAACTGTGACTGCAACGTGAAGTTGAGGGAACTATTTACAGGCAAGATGAGGAAGATGACCCAAGGTATTGTAGAAAAGTAATTCTTGGCTGGGAGACTATGTATGTGTATGGGTATGTATGTGTGTGAGTGTGTGTATGTGTGTAAGTGTGTGTATGTGTATGCATGTGAATGTGTATATGTGTGAATATATATGTATATATATGTGTATATGTGTGTATGTATGTAAATGTGTGTATATTTGTGTGTGAGCATGTATATGTGTTTATACATATAAATGTGTGTATATATGTTTATATATGTGTGTGTATGTATGTTTATGACTATGTATATGTATGTGTGTAGTACGTGTATGGATATATGTGTGTGTGTATATGTGTGTATGTGTGAATATATATATGTATATATATGTGTGTGTATGTGTGTGTGTATGTATGTGAATGTGTATATGTTTGTGTGAGTGTGTATATGTGTTTGTACATATATATGTGCATATATGTGTATATATATGTGTGTATGTATGTGTGTGTATGTATGTGTGAATGTGTATGTATGTGTATGAATGTATATGTATGTGTGTGAGTGTGTGTATGTGTGTGTGTGTTTGAGAGAGGGGAGAGAAAGAGAGAGAGAGTGAGAGAGAGTGAGAGTGTGAGAGAGAGAGAGAGAGAGAATGAGAGAGAGAGAGAGTAAGGTTGTGGTGATAGCCTTTGTTTAAGGATGTGATTCTGGCAGCCTTCTGGAATAGTTCTCACAATCAGACTCAAAGGAGAGGGTCTGCCCCATCATAACCTACTGGCTTTATTTATTTTGGTTAGGGTTTGATAAAAGTGACCTCATGTTGATTCTGATAGTTCTTAATATTTTTAAATGAAAATAACTTAATTGCTCAGCAGTCCCCAGCTTTCTTTCTCATAGAAAATGAGAAAGTTCCCATTAAACCCTGGGATGACCACAATCTTGAGGAGTCTCCATGTCTCAGTTGAGAGTACTATGGGAAGGCTGTGTCTACTGGGTACAACTGGATCTGTCTCACTCTCATTCAGGCATCGTGAGGCCATCTCTGCACCTGAACTGTTTCCTATAGAAAAAAAAAAAGCTGTTCACCATCAGCCTTCTGGAACTCTCCCTCTCTGATTGCCTAACTCAAAGCTAGCCTCAAACTTTGCCCCTGTTTGAATCTGACATCCCATGACAGCTCTAGTTCCTTCCTAAGACAGACTGGATAGACATGGACTGGCAGACAGTGATGTCACTCACACAAGCCATGGAATCTTTTTGTGGCCTGTTCACAATCACCAGTTGCAAAATATTAAATTTTTCTCCCCTTAGAGAGTTTTAAAGTAAGCTGAGTAGAGGATGCAAAGATTAAAAATAAAGATGATTAGGGTTAGGGTGAGGGTTAGGGTTAGGGTAGGTTACCCTATCAGATCCTCTCATAACCCTTAACCCACAACCCTGTACAGGGACAGTGTCTATCAAGCAGGAAGTTGGCTCCCTGTCACAGGAAAAGAGATATGCTGCTAGTTTTCATTCCTTGAATGTTGCTGTGATGGTTTGTATATGATTGGCTCAGGGAGTGACCCTATTAGGAGGTGTGGCCTTGTTGGAGTAGGTGTGTCACTGTGGGTGTGGGCTTAAGACCCCCACCCTGCTTACCTGGAAGTTAGTCTTCCACTAGCAGAATTCAGATGAAGATGTAGAACTCTCAGCAGAAGGCTGTACCATATCTGCCTGGATGCTGCCATGTTTCTGCCTTGATGACAATGGACTGAACCTCTGAGTCTGTAAGCCAGCCCCAATTAAATGTTGTCTTTTATAAAACTTGCATTGGTCATGGTGTCTGTTCACAGCAGTAAAACCCTAACTAAGACAGAAGTTGGTACCAGGAGTAGGGTATTGCTGTGATAGGCACGACCATGCTTTTGCTTGGAAGAATGTGGATTTTGGGACTTTGGATTGGGAAAGCCATGAAATGATTTAAGTGGGGCTTAGTGGGCCAACCTAGTAGGAATATGGAAGACAGTGGTGCTGAGGGTCATTTTACCTGTGTAGGCCTAATGGCCCAAGAAGTTTCAGTGGAGAAGAACTTTAATATGTGGCTGAGAGACTGTTTTTGTGATGTTTTGGTGAAGAACATGGCTGCTTTTTGCCATTGTCTGAAGAGACTGCCTAGGGCTAAGGTAAAGAGATTTATATTAATTGCATTTGCAAAGGAAATCTCAAAAAAGTGCAACAAGGACTTTGTTCTCTGGATAAGTCTGATGAGAGTTTTGAACAAACATAGCAATCTGAGAAAGGAAAATTACAAAATACATAGTTTGAGTATTAAAGGTACTCCAGGAGGTGAAATGGAGCTGAATTCAACGATATTAAACTGAATTAAGGGAGTGGTGACCTTGGGGAAAGATTCCACCCAGCTAAATTTAGGTCCAGGCTTGGTAGTACAAGCCTTTAATCCCAGGAGGCAAAGATAAGCAGATCTCTGAGTTCAAGACCAGCCTAGAACAGAGCAAATTCTAGGTGAAGAAAAACTTAAATCCAGGCTTGGTGGGCCACACCTTTAATCCCAGTACTTAGGAGACAGGCATGCAGATCTCTTGAGTTCAAAGTCAGTCTATGGAGCAAGATTCAGGACAGCCACCTTAGGCAGTGAAGGAGCTAGAAAAAAGGAAGTTAGTGATAACATAGTAGAACAAGGGGGGCAATGTTCCAGCTCCTGCAAGCAGCAGAACTCAGCAGCTTCGGCCATGTGTCTCTGGCTTTATATTCAAGAGGATAAGGAGACTACTGTGACAATTGATGCTGGTTAGCTGGAGCTAAGAAATTAGTGGTGATTAAGAAAAGACTAGCATCACTGAGGTGAAATCTGGGAATTGTTTTCTGAGAGCACAAAGAAGCTGTGTTCCAGAGATAGCCAAGGTTGTACCTCATGCTGCAGCTGTGCTTGGTAACTATAAGAATCATCCAACTGTTACTGGTTTTGAAGGCATGAAGGCATCAAGAAGAACAGCTGAGGTTTGGCACTGTGAGAGGCCATGGAAAGCCATTGGTAAAAGTGTACCCTCAGTTGTAATGGACAGCCCAGGCCTGAAGGGGTCATGCAAAAGAGTTGAGGATTGGTACCATGAAGAGCGCCTATGAGAGGCTTTGGTGAAGCATAGTTGCAGTGGAAGACCCTAGCATATTGGAGATGCCAGTACCATGGGATGACCACCAAGAACAGCAGTGGCAACGAGTGGATCAACCTGAACTTAGAGTGCTACAGTGGGCAGAGCAGGAGAAGTGACACCAGCTCTTTGGAGATGCACAGAAGATCATGTATGGATCTCAGACATTGGAACAAGAAGCTGTGAAGCTGAAATTGACTTGGGGTACCCAAGATGTTAAAGATGCCAGAGCCATAGGATGCCTGCCAAGGAAAGCTGCTAACAGGGAGTGGAACAAGTCCAGGAGAAAGAACCGTGTTGCAATCAACAAAGATGAAAAAGGAGTTGGATATCTGAAGACTGCTTTGCCATCAGACATGGAGATGCAGTTTGGACTTTGCCCAGCTGGTTTCCTGTCTTGCTTGGGGAATTACAGTTAAGTGATTGAATGAATCTCAGAAGAAACCTTGAACTTTGGACTTTAACATTGTTGAGACTGCTATAGACTAAAGGGACTTTTGAAGTTGGACTAAATCACTTCTCGGCCTTTTGGCTAAGATCAAGTGAAGTTGGACTAAATGTATTTTGCATTATGCTATGTTTAAGTATGGCCCCCATAGACTCATGCTTGAACAAGCCTATGGGGGCCAGGGAGTGGAATGTGATGGTTTGTATATGATTGGCCCAGGGAGTGACCCTATTAGGAGGTGTGGCCTTGTTGGAGTAGGTGTGTCACTGTGGGTGTGGGTTTAAGACCCCCACCCTAGTTGCGTGGAAGTCAGTCTTCCACTAGCAGCCTTCAGATAAAGATGTAGAACTCTCAGCAGGAGGCTGTACCATATCTGCCCGTATGCTGCCATGATTCTGCCTTGATGACAATGGACTGAACCTCTGAGTCTGTAAGTCAGCCCCAATTAAATGTTGTCTTTTATAAAACTTGCATTGGTCATGGTGTCTGTTCACAGCAGTAAAACCCCAAGACAGTTGCCCATATGTAGAAAGGACAAGGGCAAAGCTCCCTCTGTGTTCTTCTCCTCTACAAAGTATGTGGCCTGGTACCTTGGTACTTCCACAGCTCTGGGCATCCTATTCCAGAGACAGGAAGACCTCTCTTCATCTCTCCCATCCATCTTTCAAGTAGGGCTCCCTTTCAACAGGCTCTCCATGCTTTCTCTAGCTGAGGCTAATTCTTTGCTTTGAGTCTTGACCAGCTATGTGTGTACATAATGTCTAAAATAAGCTCTTTTATTGAGACATTATGAAGATAATAAAACCATTAGCCGTCTAAACTTATCTTTGAGGCAATGTGAAGTATAAATAGGAAAATAATAACTGAGCCAATGCTGTCAGATGAGAACTATGTAGGGTCAGCAGGTAAAATTATAAGTAAAGTGCTATCAATTGTACATAAGTTGTCTGTGACTCCCCCCACCCCTGACTGTTCATTAAGCAGTAATTGTGATAACTTTGATAACTGTATAGCAGTGTGGGTCAATATTTGTATTCTGGGCTATTGTTTTTTCCCCTATCTTCTCTGTATAATGCAAGTTGCACTAGTTGTGGCTCCCCCCACCATGTACTAGACAGTCCTGACCTTCCATACATCTTAAGCTGTTGCTTTCTTTTTCCAGAGGTCTTCATGCTGTTTGCAGAAATCACCACATCTTTGGCCTTTTATTCGATCCCAGATCCCTCCACTTTCCCCTTTTCTGCAGAGGTATGGGATTCCTTCTCTCTGTCCCCAGATCACATGAGCTGCTGCTTGGTGGAACTCTAAGTTGAAACTTGATTCTCCATTGGGGTGCTCTTGTGGTGGCCAGAATCCCCACTCTTTCTCATCCTCTTCGAGGTGCAGGAGGTGTTATAGCTGAGCCTTGGTACGCTCTGTCTCCAGGGAGACTTATCTCATGGCGGTGTTTGCGGTACCCTTATCTCCTCTACTAGTCTGTAACCTCTTGAAGATGTCAACAGTATCTCACTCCATTTGTAACCTCCAGGGCTCCTAGCAGGGTTGCATAGCATAGATGCTCATGAAGTGCTTAATGGATTGGGTTGCATTAGCTATTACTCTGAGTGCATAAAAAGGGGGTGCTGGAACTCTGAAGAGCCTTAATTCACCTCATGGGGCTACCGGAGACACTGTCAGGTTTAGTTTCTACACCCCGCCTCTCCACGGATAACGTCAATGCCAATGAATGTGAAGCTTCTGCAGCCGAGAGAAAACACATTTCCACCCACAGGCTGATAAGTTCCTTCTCTGCTCTATATCCAAGTGTTCATAAAGCAAAAAGACCCCTGGGATTCTAGTCTATTTAGGCAAAGGCAGGTGTGCTGGGGGAGCTTTGGGTTTGTACACAAACACAGAAAGCAGGGCTTATTTTTGCAATTACTTGCAAAGGCTGCCCGTGTTTTCCAGCATGTAAATTAGGACTTGAAGGACAACATCTAATTGCGTTTCGCTCCAACTAATTGCCAACTCAAAATTTTAGATTAGTGTGCGCACCATACTTAATTTTTTTTTTTTTTGGTCGCTGTTATTAATAACACACTTAGCTCCGTTAGAAGGGAAATCATGAGCCAGAATTAAAGACCTGAGGGCTGTCCCACTAAGAAAAATGCTTTGGGTGATGTGGTAAGGAGCCAATGAGAGTTGGGTCAGAGCCGCGGCTGCAATACCAGACAAAGATCGCCCGAGTATTGTGACTCTAGAGAGGAACTTGGAAGTGGATTTGGAATCATTGCTTGTGTTCTGCCACAAGGAGGGGCCGTGGTTACAACCATGAATGTGTCCTTGCCTGTGTTAGACTGGTAGCCTTTCCTGTGTCAAAACCCAAACCTACTTAAAAGGCCTTCTCAGAACACCATGCCTCACATCCAGAGAGAATGGTATGGTCTTTTGTGAGTAATATAAACGTACCGTGATATCCTTGTGTTATTAGACGAACATTACAAAGCATGACAGCATCATAGTCACACACACAAAACAAGGACACGCTACATTGTTGACTGGAAATGAAAAAGAAGCTTTGCCACATGTCATGAAAAAGGTAACTGGCAGCTTCAGAATGCTCCTGTTTCTTTTTCTTTTTCTTTTTTCTTTTTTCCCAGCAATCGTTATTCTCTGAAGGACACAATGAACTTTTTGTGTTCCTAAACACAGAAATGCATCTCGGAAACTCAATTTAGCAATACAGGTTTGCAAATGGATTCACCACGGAGCAGACTTTATTCAAAGATGGTTATTTCTGGCTTGCTAAGTGAAGGGGCAGAAAGGAGGCTGGCTGAACTTTGGAAAAAAAATGTAGTCCTGACCAATCAGACCTCCACATTCCCCATACCGTTCTTAAACAGGCACTGGGTATGCCAGGTACGGCGCTCTATGCATTGAGTACCCCAGATAGCAAGATGTGTATCATTGTCAAGTTTCCAGACAGGTGGAGAGCAGATGTTACAAAAAAAAAATAGACATAAGCAAATATATACCTAAAAATTGTGCTCGGTGTCGTGAGGGACAGTGCAGGGAGTGATTAAGACCACGCAAGTTGCGTCTAATCGAAATCGGGGAAGGTTTTAGGCGAACCTCTCTCAGAAATAGCATTTAAGCCAAAACCTGTGGGACGAGGAGTATTTAGCGAAAGCAGAGGGAACAGATCTTTCCAGACAGATGGAAGGACAGGTGTGAAGGCCCTGCAGTTGGCGCGTCATGCGGAGGGGAAGGTAGCTCCTGGAACGGTGCTTGGTGACTGAGAGGGAGAGATTTGAAATGAGCTGAGAAGACGGACAATAGCAAGAGAGACCACACACAGGACCCCCCTGGAAGCCATGACAGGGCGCTTCAGTTTTCGCCTCCAAAGCAACAGAAAGCAGCTGAAGGGTGGACGGGGCTAGGCGAGAAAGCCAGTTTAAAGAAACATGAGCGCGATGCAGGAAAAGAGGGAATGAGTAAAATCCAGGAAACCTGGTGAGAGGAAAGTCCATGGAATTGATGAGAGAGTGGGTAATTTTTCTCTTCCTTCTCTGTGGTGATTTGAGTAAGAATAGACCCCATAAGCTCATCGATTTGATTTGAATATTTGGTTCCCAGTTTGCAGGACTGTTTAGGAACTCTTAGGAATTGTGACCTTGTTTGGAATTGTGGTCTAGTTGGAGGAGATATATTACTGGGGCTGGCTTTTGAGGTTTCAAAAATCTCCATCAGTCTCTCTCTCTCTCTCTCTCTCTCTCTCTCTCTCTCTCTCTCTCTCTCAACACTCACACACCCCTTCCTGGTTATGTCTCAAGATGTAAGCTTTCAGCAACTGCTCCAGTATCATGTCTGCCTGCCTACTGCTCTGCTCCCAGTCATGATGGTCATGAACTTTAACCCATTGAAATGGTAGGCTCCAAATAAATTCTTTTTTTCCTATCAACTTCCTAGTTCGTAGTATCTTATCACAGCAATAGAAAAAAATAACTAAGACACCCTCTGTATTGGCTGTTTTTGTGTGTCAACTTGACACAGGCTGGAGTTATCACTGAGCAAGAAGCTTCAGTTGGGGAAGTGTCTCCATGAGATCCAGCTGTGGGGCATTTTCTCAATTAGTGATCAAGTGGGAAGGGCCCCTTGTGGGTGGTGCCACCCCTGGGCTGGTAGTCTTGGGTTCTCTAAGAGAGCAGGCTGAGCAAGCCAGGGGAAGCAAGCCAGTAACATACCCCATGGCCTCTGCATCAGCTCCTGCTTCCTGACCTGCTTATGTTCCGGCCCTGACCTCCTTTGGTGATAAACAGCAATTTGGAACTGTAAGCTGAATAAACCCTTTCCTCCCTAACTTGCTTCTTGGTCATGATGTTTTTACAGGAATAGAAACCGTGATTAAGACACCCTCAATTCTATTCCCTGTCCCCTCAGGCCAAACAAGTTGTGTTTCCCTGCCAACCAGGTCAGGTCAGGTTGCTTCTGTGTAGGTTGAACCATTGGGCAACTATGGAGGGAGAATGAGAGGTAGAGAAAGGAGGAAGCTGGGATTTTACTCCATGACTCTACTTGCTGAATAAGACATCTTCAAGTGTTGGTGTCTGTTGCTTCTGGGCAGAGCCACCGTTTGGTGCCTCTGTCCATAGTCTTGGATACTACAGGACACTCTCACGTCCCCAGGTCTTGAACTCCAGGAATGCGTCTTCCATCTTGAGTTCTAAGGCAGTTCCCTGTTCATGCTAATTTCTAGTTTGCATGATCATACTTGGACTGGCCTTGATCTCTTCAACACTTTTGTAAAATGTACTCTCTTTATCATACTCATCTATGCAGAGCTTGTACTTTTATCTTCCTGAAATGTACTCTGAGACAATGACACCAGCAACAGTTTAAATCCTAAATGGTAACGGCACTGAAGAGCACATGAATGGATCTGGGTCAATGCTTGGAATTCTATGTGAGCCTCGTAAGAAGGTGGGACAATACAGAAATGAGAGGGAGCTGTGAGATATATATGTAGAGTTTCTTAGGACCCTAGGCAGGATGGATTGATCCCCTGACCAATGGAAATGATTGCCCACTGGATCACCCCCAACAAATTGTGTAAGTGCCAGGAAAGCCCTCATCAGTGGCCATAAAGTAGCCAATGATTGGAATCAAGCAGGTATTACTGCATGTACAGTTTCCTGCCTTGGCATTCTAATTTCTAAAGCTGTGGTCTAGATAATTTTCCTGGGACTATAGAACAAAAAAATTGAATAAAACTCTTTGTAAGTGTATGCCCTTAACATAATAAGCAAGTGAGTCTTCCTTTGTTAAAAAAAAAATGATGCTTTACCTAGGTATTACATAGTTCTTGTTTCCTTTTAAAGGGTGATTAGTAACCCTTCTTACAGGTCTTGCTTTGAAACAGTAGACTTTTGCAGTTACCATCAGTTTTTCTGACCTCTGAGCATCTGTGGAACTCTGTTCCATCATTCTGGATGGACCGTTTGTCTGTGTAGATGACCTGTTCTCCTTTCCCTTCCTGCCCAGTTGAATCACCAAAGGTATTAGGAGTCTGTAAAGCTACAGGATGTGTGGCTGGATGGAGACACTGGTGGCCTCTTGATGTATCCCACTGCATGCTGGTCAATGGGATGGTGGCCAACTGTGTTGTGTATTTGGAACTCTCCAGCTGCAGAATAAGCCTTCCAGGAAGATTTTTTTTTTGGAGTTTCTTTTATAGCATATTTATGCATCTCCAGGCACTAGAAATAATGGCCAAGAGATTAATATATATAGATGGGTGTTATTGGACTAGTGTAATCATTTTAAGAGCTGTGGGCCTGGGAAAATTCCCTTTCCTCTCCTTCCCTTCCCTCCCCTCCTCTTCCTTTTCCTCCCCCATCTCTCTCCTTGCTGTAGCAACTCAACCAACAAGAATTCAGAGCACATATCATTTGATTATTAGGGACAAATAATGTCAAGTGCTCTGAAGTTTGTGAAAAACAAAACAAAACATAGATTTACTCTGAAATGTCCAATATTTTAGATTAGAAGTGAGGAGACCAATATGATCATCTCAGTGACATTTTTTTTTTTTGTTAACTGAGATCTTGAGCTGTTACACAGTGATAGCCACCCTGTGTCAGGCCATCCTTCATATGAAGGGATTGAACTCTAAGTTTACTAAGCCCCCTAAAATTCTATGCTAATAGCTCACTTGTGGTGGTCTCAAGCACAGATGACTATTTTGGCTTCAGAATCCTTCTATATTGTTAAAAAGCTGTCAAGAGCCCCAAGAAGTGTTTGACTTCTATCTCTTGTATTTACCATATAAAATTTAAGCCTCGGTATTTAAAAGTCGTAATCTACAAAATGAAGTTTTCTGACCAACAGCCCACACAGTTTCCCTTCTGTTATCCACTGAACTTTGGGTAGATCAAATTTTAATTCGACTTCTCTCCTTCCCTTGTGCCTGTAAACTTAGCTTTGTCCCCAGTTGACCAAACATTGAAACACTCAGGTATGGAATACTCCCCTTTTAACAGGTCATCCTGGGAACCAATAAACCATTAAAGGGGGATATTCTGTATTTAGGCATCTGCTTTTGCCACCTGCTAGCCTCACCTGTCTACCTTTCTCTCCGGCATGGTTTCTGGGCACTCTGCATACTGGACCCCCTTAATTGAGGTTTTGCTTCAAGTCTCAGTTTAACCATTGTCTACAAATCCTGAATGCAAATTCCCGAAAGAAACAATGTATAAGTTTCACATTGCAAGTTGTCCTAAATAATATGATGAAAGCTTATAGCACCCTGCACTAGCTGAACGGAAGGGAATTACCCAGTGTACCCAGGACCTGATAACTGTTAGTATTTAACCATCTCTATAAGAAGGACTGTTGAGGGAGGCATTGTGGTCCTGGTATTTCACATACCACCTTGTTGTATTGCACAAGAGTAGCAATGCTGGCAATTTTATTAGGGATATTATTGTAATTGTTATACTTTATGATGAGTTGTTATTGTGCCTAATTTATAGTGCACCTCCTTTATACATTAAACTCCATCAGATTTTTAATGCTATCTGCAGTTTCAACCATCCCTGAAGGATTCTTGGGAGCTCTTCCCTTATGGATAAGGTCAGTACTATATGAGGAAAGCTATTTCATTTTTTTTTTCCAGTTGGAGTTTGATTCCCTGTAAATTCTCAGATCAAAATATTCTCTTTACTGCAATAGCTTATTCTTGAAACAAATTTCGTTATCTACGTCTGGTTCCATTTTTATGTGGTAATTTCAAAACGAGAGGAGGGGCTGGATGAGCGGAGTGCCATGGCAAATCTCCGCAAATCTCCTTGATGCCTGGCTCTCTGTTGTCTTCTGATTGTGTGTGCAGTGCTGGGTTGCTGGGGTTAGGTATTGGAGAAAGTCTGTCCCTCGAGAGTTGGAAGAGGAGGACATGAAAGAGTCTTTGAAAGGATTTCCAGGTTCTTGGCACCATACTTCAAAGTCTGCTCAGGAAAACTCCACCATACCTGCCCTTTCCGCTCGTCCAGGTCTCCCCACAGTGGGTCTCTTCTCGATTCAGCTGTCAGTTCAAATCTTATTGCCAGTCCAGATAAAAGAGCCCATTTCCCCTCCTGGTCTTTAGTTCTCATTTCATGTGGTCTTATTTAGCTTTTAGTATTTCCCATCATTTAAATTGTGTGTGTATGTGTGTGTTTACGTGTGTGTTTTCTGTTGTATTTTAATATACTTCTTTATTTTTCTCTTCCCTCTAGAGAACCTGGAGATTATAGAGATTTCCTCTGGATTGATTCCTTCTAGATTTCCGGCAGGCTCGCAGTTGGTGCTCAACATATGTTTGACGGCCATGATGCCCAGCATTCTATAGAGGACTCAGTGTTTCTCTTAGGAGTGATGTCTGGAGATAGGGTTGTGGAAATCATGCCAGCGGTAAGAATGTGCTGAGGCTGGAAACACTCTTCCTATCACAGAGGCTGGAGGAGACAATGAGCAGGTGTCTGGAGCCTGTGAAGAAGATGTGGCCTTTATAGGCTTAAAGAAAATTATTCCTGCCATCCCTCGAGGTTCACTGGAATGAGCAGACAAGGGCAGATTGAATAAAAGAAAAGTTGTATGAATTTGTTAATATGAAAATGGGAAAATTGCAGCATGGGGGAGTGCCCAGGAGTCTGATAGCCCATTATCTTGGCATAGTACAGCAAAATACATATTCCTTTTTTCTAGAGGGGAAGAGGAGAATTGGCTATTTAAGGAGAGCAGTAAATGATTTTTAAAGAAAACTCAATGGGTTCAAAGAACACAGAGTTCAACAAAGCTTGCCGGGCTACAGGCGGACAATGGATTATAATGATTTCCTATGGGATAGAACTAGAGGACAATAGAATGTGACAGAAGTCTGTTGATAGACTCCACTGTTTCTTCTATAACAGGGGGTTTAATCTCTTTCTTTTGGCTAATGCTCTCTTAGTAAGTAAGAAGGCTGAGTCATTGTGTTGCTCTTTCGGTGGAGCTGGTCAGGTAGATAAGAGAAGTTTGCTGAAAGCAACTCCCTCGCTGGACTGTGGAGAAACAAGGAAGGTCAGAGCCATCTTGGTTCCAAGATAGGCTCTAAGACATCTGAGGCAAGCCAAAGCCATAGACTTTTGGGGTATAATTTTTCTAAGTCTCAATGTCAGGGTACTGAGAGAGGTTAACAGTAGCATCAAACGCAGTCCCTGGGAGGATCTCCAGCTGAGGGACAACCATCATTCCCCTTGTAGTGTCTACCGGTACTATAAAAACTTAGTTTTAATCTTGACATTCTTTGCTGGGAAGAAAGAGAAGAAAATTGGTAAGCCCAGCTAAGTACATCTCTCAGCTCTTTACCACTCACATTCCATTTCTGGTTGATTGACTTCCTTCCGTGCTTTTCAGGGATATACTGCTGGTATATCCCCGGCCACCTTATCTATCTCTGTCTCCTTAGAATTCTCAGTGACCCTTGGTGACTAGTGAACATCTCAATGCTTATTGCCCTGTTACGAAGGAGGATTGCTCTAGTTCACAGGGGGATGTATTTTTGCACTTTACTAAAAGATGATAGAAAGTAGAGGGCAGGAATATTTAGAAACGATCCCAAGTTGGAAGAATATTAATTCTAAAGAACAGGGTCAAACAGCTTTGTGATCTTGCAGACAAGCTGGCAGTTTATAAACACGACCATGGTACATGTTATTTTCCTAGTCATCCTGTTGACTGATATTGTGTGTCTTTGTGTATGTGCACACACGCACGCATGCTGAGGCCAGATGTCAGCCTTGGGAGCTATCCACTTGATTTCTCAGGACAAGGTTTCTCAGTGGTCTGGAGCTTGTCAATCAGGCTGGGATAGCTAGCCTGTAAGCCTCCTTCCCGGTGCTGGGATTATAAGTCTGCATTATTTTGCCTAGTTGTTTTCATGGTGCTAGGAATTGAACTCAGGTCCTCATGATTTCATGGCAAGTGCTCTATCAACTGAACCATCCTTTCACATGTGTGTGCATGTGTTTTATTTTAATTAATTTATTTTTTTAGTCCTTGTATTTAACAGTTACAGTGGAGATTATAGAACATTACATGGCAAGCTATCAAGATAACATGACGTTTTACTTAAGGGCCGAAGACTGAATGATGTTCTGTGGTAGACAGAATAAAATAACCCCTAGTAACTGTTGCCCATGAATAATAGCTCCTTCCTGTTGAGTGTAGGTGGAACCTGGAGATAATATATTTCTCTTGTGATTGTGTAATGTCATATGGCAGGAAGTGGCTTGCTTCCATAACCCAAGTCCTTAATTATCTCAGCTAACCAAAGGAGACACTATTGGTTAGACCTAACTTTACTTAGAGAGCCCTTCACAGGAGGGCTGCAGGTGGCATCTAGGACATGACAGTGGCTCCCAGCTGGCAGCCACAAAATAACCAGGGCCTCAGGCATACAACTGCCAGCAATTCAGTTTTGCATAAAATCCCCAGAAAGGAGCTCAGTTTATCCGATTCTGTGATTTCTCCCTGTAACACTCTGAAGGACTCAGCTGAGCCACCCCTGGCTTTTCGATCTACAGAAACAGGAAGACAATAAACGGGTGAGATTTTAAACTGTGGATTTTGTTACTTGGCAATTGCCGAATACAGAACCCAGTAAACATTTCTATATTTAATTGTCCCTTTTAGCTGAAAGGAGGAAGACTAATGACCAAAACAATTGGGTAGTATCACCATATGGCAATCCAGTTTGCCTTCTCAAGGCCTTACTGATGTTCTTTTTTTTTTTTTTACAAGTCACATCGAAGAGCTATCATTACAATGTTCCCTTTTAATAATAAGATACTATCCATTCTCTTTTCTCCAAACAGGATATAAGCACTTTCAAAACTTTGGCTAGCTCTTCCTACATTTTCCTGTGTACGTCTCTACCACCTCGGCCTATGTTCTGTGTTCTCAGTGCTTGGACTTTTGAGTGTTCTTCCCTTTGTTCTTCCGCCACACCCCCGCACAGTGGTCAATAAGATCTTAAGGGAATAAAACATGACATGACTACATGATGTCATCTCTCTCCTGTTGGCCTCGCATGGGCTGAATGTTTGTGTCCCCCTATGATGCATCTGTGGAAGCCCCCAACTCTCCATATGAATGTGTTTGGAAATAAGGTTTGTGTGAGAGCAGTTTACATTAAATGACGTCACAAGGATAGGACCTCCTCAGATACCATGAGTCCTCCTAAGAAGAGATGACAGAGAGCTGCTTCCTGCTTATGTGTATTTACCAAGGAAGAAGCCCCACAGGGAACTGAACTGGCAGGAGCCTTGGCCATGGGACTTTCTCAGTTCCAGACTAGACACTAGACTAGTCCATGACTAGAGTCAGGATTGTGTGTTGTTTAGGCCGCCCAGGATTTGGTGTCTTGTTATGGCCTGCTGAACTCAAAGGATACAGCTTTCCATCACTCCTGGAATGAAATTGAGGCTGTCTGCCATGACTCGCCACTGCCAGCCTCTCTTCCTCTTTGGTTACTTTGCTTCCATCAGCTTCATCTTGGATTATAGAACAATGTCAAATTCTTTTCCCTGCAGCTCCCACTTCCCATGAGTGGCTTCCTCTTGGAACATCCAGCTCAGCATCCAGAGCTTCAGCTCAAGTGTGTGTTCCTTAGAGAAGCCCTCTCCTTCTGGGATTCTGCCTCTTCCCATTGCTTTTCATCACTTACAATGATGTAGGCTTCAGGCTGTTTGCTTCGCAGTTGACTCCTGTACTGGACTGTAGATTCCCAGTGGGCAGAACACATCTCTTTGTGTACCCCTATATCTCAGTGGCCACCTTGCTGCCTGGTGCGTAGGAGGTAAACAACACATATTTGTGAAATAATCAATGCTGCCATCTTTTTATTTTAGGCTTTCAAATGAGCGTTCAAAATAATGGATCACTATCTATCATCTTTTGCTGATGTTCACCCCCTTCCTTTGTTCCTGCAAACTCCTGCTCTCTTCCTCATGGTCCCGCCTCTCCCCACACTGTTGTCCTTCTGTCATGTCATAGACAGTCTGTTAATTTCTTTTCCCTCTCCCTGACCTGTCCTTGAGGCTTTTTGCCCCTCTCATGGGTCTTGTTCCAGTTTCATGACCTACACCCCCACATATATATCCATATAAAAGTTAAAATCTAGGATCTACGTTAAGAGTGAAATATGCAATATTTGTCCATCTAGCTGGTTTAATTTAATACAATAATTTGCAGTTGCATAATTATCTTGCAATGACTGAATAAACTCCATTATAAATATGGACCACATTTTCTTTATCCCTTCATCTGTTGCTGCACATGCACGTTGATTCCCACTTACTAGTTATTATGAATAGTGCTGAAAAAAATATGGGTGTGGTCTTTCTGTGGTAGGATTTGGAGTTCTCTGGGTATATCCAGAATTGGTTGAGCTGAGTCATATGGTAGTATTATCTTTGAGGAACCTCCACAGTGATTTTCATAGTGACTAGACTTCTTTATACTGCCCCCAGCACTAAAGGAAACCTCCTCTTTTCTCACTTTGTTTTGCAGTATTTTCTATTTGTTTTCTTGACGTTAGACATTCACTGAGGTTATGTGGGATGGTATCTCAAAATAGTTTCTATTTCTCTGATGGCTCATCAAAGAGATCTTATAGAAAATGCTTATTGGCCATTTGATTCTTTTTTGAGAATAGCCTGCCCAGCTCATTGGCCCATTTATTGATGGGAGGATTTAGTGTGTTTGGTGGTTTTTTCTTTTCTTTTTCTTTTCTTTTCTTTTCTTTTCTTTTCTTTTCTTTTCTTTTCTTTTCTTTTCTTTCCTTTCCTTTTCTTTTCCTTTCCTTTCCTTTCCTTTCCTTTCCTTTTCTTTTCTTTTTGTTTCTTTTCTTTTCTTTTCTTTTCTTTTCTTTTCTTTTCTTTTCTTTTCTTCTCTCTCTCTCTCTTCTTTCTTTCTTTCTTTCTTTCTTTCTTTCTTTCTTTGCACTTAATTTTTCTTTGCAGCCCTCTTGGAGTATATTAGGCAAGAAAAATAGTCTCTTATTCTATAGCCCATTCAAAAAGCTAGCATTTGTGCAGCAGTAGTTCTTGCTATAGTCCACAAAGGCCTGAGGAGCTAGCAATCTACATTCTACATCCAGATTATCCTATAAGTAACTGAAGGCTTTGTGGGTGACTTCTGACAGTAACAAGGATTCCAGCTCTCAGGAAGATGCTACAGAAGAAAATATTTGTTCTGAGAACACACATTTACTTGTTTGTTCGTTTGTCTATAAGATGGGGTTTCATGAATACGAGGTTGGCCTTGAACACCTGCTCCTCTTGACTCTACCTCTCAAATACTAGGATTATGTGTGTGTTACCATGATTTGGGCCCACTGGACAAGAACTCTACCAACTGAGGTACATCTAGTCCAAATGGTCATGTGGATTGGCATGGTAGCTTTGCAAATAGTTTAGTCACCTTTCCAGAAAGGTTTAAAATACAGAACCAGCTAGACAACATTAACAGTGGGTAGTTTCATATTCCATGGTAATCTCTTTGGAAATGATGCCAATAACATGGCATGAAATTCTGTAGTGAAATGCTGTTTTTCATTTATCTCAATTTCTCTTTCATTTCCCAAAGCCAGTTCTTATGGCCCTGGGTAAGAATTCTACTGTGCTTTTTTAAAAAAAAAATCACCCTTTATTTTTATTTTTTGCCAATTAGTGCTTCTTGGGATTTTGAGAAGTCTTCCTGAAAATTTATTTCTCACCGAATATATTAAAAAGTTCTTGCAATCATAAGGCTTTGTCAGTATATGAAAACAGGAAAAATTGTTATGTGATACGATTTCCAATTTTGGATGCATATGAATTGTGTTTTAACATTTACTAACTTGCTTACACTAGGAGTCTGAATACAGAAACAATGGATTTGTTCATGCAGGAAGCCCTGGTATCTGGTATCTGGATATCTAATAAACAAAATGGGGTCTGCTGGGCTCTCCTGCACTCACTCTTTGCTTTAGGAAAAGATACATGCTTTCCTCTGAGTCACAGCAGAGACCTGTTTCATCTGTTTTCCTACTTATTCAGTATTCTCTCTAGCAGGTGTCTTAGTCAGGGTTTGTATGCCTGCACAAAATATCATGGCCAAGAAGCAAGTTGGGGAGGAAAGGGTTTATTCAGCTTACACTTCCACATTGTTGTTCATCCCTAAAGGAAGTCAGGATAGGAACTCACACAAGGCAGGAACTTGGAGGCAGGAGCTGATGCAGAGGCCATGGAGGGGTGCTGCTTACTGGCTTGCTTCCCCTGGCTTGCTCCTTTGCTTTCTTATAGAACCCAGGACTGCCAGCCCAAGGATGGCCACACAATGGGCTAGGACCTCCTCCTTTGATCACTAATTGAGAAAATGCCTTGCAGCTGGATCTCATGGAAGCATTTCCTTAAGGGAGGCTCCTTTCTCTGTGATAACTCCAGCTTGCGTAAAGTTGACATGCAAAACCAGCCAGTAACAGCAGGTTTCTTCTTGTCGTGTTAGAAATTTCTGCAGTGCGATGAAGTATTGTTCAGAGTACCCAGTGGTTGACTTCGGGCCCTACTTCAAATGCACCATGCCCACTGACATATAACACAAACATTCTCTTGAGAGCTCAGGATGCTGTCCCTCCATCTTCATAGCTCAGCTTCAATCCTACCCTTCAGCCTTTCTACGAGGCCTTCTCTGCATGCATGTGCCCTTCTTTCAGTGTCAAACTCAGTGCCCGCATGGGGCCAGAAGAGAACAGCTTTTTGATTTGAGCCAATATGGATAGCAGAAAGTCAATGGGACTGAACATAGAAGCTTTCCACTCACCTAGTACTAAATTGTCCCCCCAAAACTCTTGTTGTCTGAGGTAGAGTCTCAGCGGAGCACAGTGACTTCTATTCTCCAGCAGTCTCTAAGCCTAACGTTTCTGCCACTTAGTTATTCCTTCTGGTGGTTTAAATGTCTGGGGCCTACGGAAATGGGTGTTTCTCTCAGCTAGACTAACTGCCTCAAGAAAAAGGATTCTGCACGCCATGTCTCTCGCAGGGTAGCTGCCCCGATGCTACCGTAGGCATGCAGCAGAGGCATGTTGATTTTATGTTCACTGGCTGCCCCACGGACATGTCAGTGCACATGTTCACATGCTG
This sequence comes from Apodemus agrarius, assembly GCA_964023405.1. NCBI lineage: Eukaryota > Metazoa > Chordata > Mammalia > Rodentia > Muridae > Apodemus > Apodemus agrarius. Next base: position 40,720,934 of record OZ030026.1, on the reverse strand, counting down.
CCTGTTGGCTACTGTGCCTTGCTGCAGTACAACTCTCCCCAGAGTGTGTGTTGCCTATTGAGAGGATTGCTGGGTAAAGAGGTCCACCGCAAAAAAAAAAAAAAAAAAAAAAAAAAAAAAAGTTCCACGGCCAGATAATTTTGGGAAGAGCTGACTTTAGCAAGGTTAAAGTTTAATGTTTTCCTTTACTGCAGGTTTTTTTTTTTTAATAGCCTGAAAATGTTAATGAGTGCTATGCATTTTTAAAAGGGGAACCATAAAAAAGATGATGATCGCCAACCTCAACCCCTCCCCCTTTATCTCAAAAGTACATTTCTATACTCTGGTTTCTCTTCAGATTCTGTAAGCCCTTGGCTTTCTCCTGAAAGCACATATCTCAGATTCTCTTACGACTAAGGTCTTGGGTGAGAATTCTGTTTTTAACCAGTCCCATGGGTTCACATGGAATTTGGAAAGTGAAAGTGCGAGACAGGCTGTTTTCCTTAGCATTGTTGAAGCTTGGAATAGGTGTCCTTGTTTGTAGACAGTTTGAGCTTTCTCACGTGACGGCAGAGGTGGCTTCCAGACTTCTGTATGCAGCTATCTCGAGGCGCGCCCTCTCTCCAGCTGCCCAGCTCAGGGGAGCCTCTGACTTCTGCTCCTCCAGCTCTTTCCATTGCTGTCTCGTTTTAAACTTTTCTGTTTGCAACATTTGGAATTGGGTTCTGTCTCCCACACTGCAGCACAATGATACAAGGGACACAGTATGTGGGATGACTTGGGGGGGGCATAACTCGAGGTCATGTTTCTTCAGAACAAATTTGGGGAAATTGCCTGTGGGAAGAACACTGGAATCAATTTCAGGAGGTCTGAGCTAGAGCCATGGGTCTACCACTTACTAGGTTGGGGAGGCAGCATCCCCTATGAGTCCTGAGCTTCTTCTCCTTATTTGAAATATAAGGACAATAATTCCTGCCCTGCAGACCTCCTGGGGTTGTCAGGAGAATCAAATGGGATGATGAATGTGAAAGTGGTCTGGAAACTGTAAATTGTTATAGGAATGCGAGGCACGGCCATTAGTCATGCTGCCATCTATGAAAATGAATGTTAGATTCATAATGCAGGGACATCATTCTCATAAGGATTGCCGGAGTTGTCTATGCTTCCTGGAAAACACTGGTGGTTTGATAGATTAATCAGTTGGGAACAAAAATACCACCAGCCTTGCCGAATAGACAATGAACCAGAAGGAACATTCCTCGACTCCCAAGGTGGCCTCTTTGGAACACAGACTTCTTGTTCCTCATCGTCTTTTTCAGATTAAAGCCTTTGGGGGAAGAAAGCCTGCTGATGGGATCTTTTATATCTTTAAAATGGACAAAAGGAAATACAGCATATATATACATATATATGTATACATATATATACATATATATGTATAAAGCACATATATATTTCCTTCATTTGATTTTCAGTCCTAGAGATGAGTCCTTTCATCAGCAGATGGGAGTGCAGACAGCCTCCACAGTCTGCTCCAGTAATCTCCAAGAACTGATTTACATAAATTTAACTTTGTAATCTTGTGGTTTTATGACTGCATTAAAACGGCAAGTAGTGTGACACATGATGTAGTCCCCTATATTGATATGGGGTGACTGAGTGTTGAATCAATGGCTGCCCGAGTGCTGGGGACTCTCACTGATTAGCCTTTCTTTCCTGGGACTTGACTCCGATTCAGTGAGTGTCCCCAAGCTGGTAAGGTCCAGAATCTGAGGGAAACAAGAAGCTCAACTCAAATGTCTCCCCTTTCTCATAGTAGAGAGAGTACATAACTCCTTGCCATAAACAGAAAATCAACCCCACTATGAGATTTCAGGCTTTGTGAGGCAGTAGGCATATCTCTGAGCACCTCTGGATATCCCCAGTGTAGTAGACACCCGACAAGCACCCTACCTGTTTGGGAATGAGTGACCTGAATCTTGTCTTAGCCTTGTAGTTTTAATCATGTCACCAATAATATTTGGGTAGTTAATAAAAATGTGCTCTATTGAAGGGGATGGTTCTGATACTTGGATTTACTTGGGAATCTGCATGTGTCCAGGAGCCTAGGTCCTTGTCCCCAGTTGGGTTTTGTTCTATCAATAAGCATGCCAGTGGCCAATGGCTGAGCATGGTACGGGGCATTTAGAGTTGTTTGGGTAGAACACTGAGAGGAATGGGAGGAAATCGACATACTTGGGGGAGAGAGACAGAACAGACTTGGAGCTGCAGGGGAGATCATCCAAAAAGGGAAAGGGAAAGTGGCCCAAAGAAGGGCAGCAAAGACCAATGGGATTCGCAGAAGGTAATCAGAAGGTAAAGCTAAAGGTAAACTTAGAAGTTGTTTAGGCAGGAGTACCAGAGGGAAGGGCACGCGACCAGTGGTAGGCTTTGAAGTGCCCAGCTACTGAACTAGCAAGGCATGTTAAAAATAAGTTAATGTGCATGTGTGTTTCATCCACGGATACAAAAATTTCCCTGGGCAGGCAACTGGTAGCGTGGTCTGCCCAGAGCATTAAGTGGGGTAACAAAAACCTACATACAGCTTTCTATATGCTTTGAAGACAAAGTAGTAGCTATAGATGTTGTATTTAGACTCAAAATTATGTCTCTTCTCTGTTTCCTTTTTCCCTCTTCTCATTACTCTCTTCTCTTCTTTTATTTCTCCCACCTCTCTTTGCAATAGAGGATGCCTATGATGCCAGATATACTCAAGCAATGAAGTATAGAGTATATAATACCCTCTCATAACAGACTGATGGGCCTGTCTTCCAACCCACCTGGCCTGCTTGCTGCATCTGAAATATGTAGACTCTGTGAGGCTGGGGCCCAGTCCTCACTGCACACTGCTGTGTTTTGCGTGCCTTACATGTGATCTGTGCATAGCATTTGTTTAATAGGTATTTATTAAACTACGTGATCCCTTTTAGGTATCTACTCATCATCTGTCTACCATGTTCTCCATCATATTTGGCTCCTGCTGCTGCTTACAGTTGATCCTCTTCTTGTCATAGAGACACCTTCAGTTGATTCTGATATATTGATGATCACATGATCACAGTTTGTCCCAGTACATGAGCCCCATAGTGTGAGCTAAGGAGTCTTCCAGATGCTGAAGAATAAGGCTCTTTGTGGGCTTATAGCTGATTCAGGGAGCAGGAATATGTATATAACTGGAAGAATAATTTTACAAGTCAATAAAAATTAAGAGCTGTGTAGATGCTACAGAAGTTTCCACAAAGGGAATAAGTAATGGGGACATAGGATGCTGGGAAAAAAGAAGAAATGGAATCTGAAGCAGCACTTCAGAAAGGCTAGAGTTTAAATAACCAGAAAGAGAATAAGAAGGGAAGGATCCCCCCACTCCCAACTCCTAGAATTTTGAGCTTAGGAATTGTAGGGGCAATGCAGGAAAGGTAGAAACTAGGCCTCTAGAGAGACACATGGATGCAAGTCTGAGGAGAAAAACTTAACTTTTACCCATAAAGGCATATTGGAAGTATGAGAAATAAGAGGGCAAAGCTCATACAATGGTGAGTTTTGATGGGTTGATTTTTCACCATACCACTGTATTCTATCAAAACATTCATTTTAGAGGGAAGTTTTATTATGGCATTAATACTCTCTCCCTTCTCCAATTTCTCCAGTTGAGACTTCTAATGGATTGTTTCCTTTCCATACTTGAACAAATAGCTTAAGCTTTCTCCAAGCTTAAAAGCCATCATTCACACCCTTTAGTGTACTGCCAGCACTAACAGGGAACTTTCCGTGGGTTCTCCTTCCATGCATCTTTTAGATGCTGTTATTTCCTAGACTCTCAAGTCCTGTTTGGCCTTGTGTAAGGGACAGCATGACATGGTTTCTACCCTTGGAACAGAGCCATCAGGGCATGGGCCTTCATGAGTGTCATGGTTGCTATGGGCATAAGACTTGTTTGTATAATACTGTACAAATTTAAATGTTCCTCCCTCAAGGAACATCCTCTCTGCCAAGGTTAATGACTCCATGAAAATTAGAGACATAATGAGCCTGGGAGGAGAGGGTGTGTTGGTGTCTCAGCAAATGGTAAAATGCTGTGACCCTCAGGACAGCCCTGAAGGCTGTGGGAAAGAATGATGAAAACATGGGTTTGAAAGATATATACTTTCGCAACTATGCAAAATATAAGGATGCAATATGAATTGTGTAAGGAGCTTCACAGATCTAAAGGAACAGAGGCAGCTGTCCTATGAGCCAGCTTGTCAGAAAGATACTAAGGAAGGAGATAAAGAGATTTTATGGTGATGGAAAGGCAAGGTCCCACCCAGATCATTTTCTTGTTTGTTTGTTTATGATTACAAAGGCAGGTGGATTCCTGAGTTCAAGGTCAACCTAGGACAGAGGGAGTTTAGGTCCAAGCTCAGGTGTGGTAGGAATGGAAATTTCAGGATGGGGTCCACACAGCTATCTTATTGTCTGTGCTTGAATTTGCTATCTCTTTCTAAGAATCAAGGGGCTGGGATCATGGGAGGCTGATTTGTGGGATGATTAAAAGGGAACCTGAGGAAATGATTGACTTGATATGTAAAATAAAAAACTGGGCCTTTGATCTGCAAGAGGAGAGTTATCCAAGCAGTTTTTTGTTGTTGTTGCTTTTGTTTTTTAGAATAGGAAGAGAGAGCTGTCTTCTGAGAGCGGAACACAGAGAGCAGTCTGAAAAGCTGTCTTGAGCAGAATACACACACACACACACACACACACACACACACACACACACAGAGAGAGAGAGAGAGAGAGAGAGAGAGAGAGAGAGAGAGAGAACAACCTTGAAAGCTGTCTTGATCAGCACATAGGCCCTCAGCTTGTTACCCACGATTGACTTCAAGTCATTTGTTTCACTACTCCCAGACACCCATTCTCTCAGGAAGCGCCCACCAAGTGAAAGTTGGTCCTTGGCACACAGCCTCTTCCTGGTTCTTTTTTGAACATGGACCATTTGCCTGTGGGGTAGTCCAGTAGATTTAGGCTTCTAAAATTAAGATAAATATTTAGATATCATTAGCATATCAGGGAAACATGGAGGCAAAAGTTAAGAAGGATGTGGAGAAGAAGCACTAGCCCAAGGTAAGGTTATTTGAAGGGTAGGCAGAGGAGAGCTGGGTAGTAAAGGAAATACAGAGGATTCTGGGTAGCCAGGGATGACTATATGACCCATGGAATGGAACCCAGGAAAGGGGATGTTTTAGCAAAGGATGCTATAGGCATTTTAAACAACTTAAGGACTAGGAAGAGCCTGTTGAAAGAGGGAAGAACTCATTAGCAAAGGTGACATTTAAGTGGTAGAGAAAGACATTACATTTGCACAGACTATTTAGTGGATATGGTATGGAGTTAGAAAGCAGAATCAGTTCATGTGGGAAGCCAGTTCAAACTATTCTGCAAGGAAAGAGAATATGGAGGTAGAAGGAGGATGTTTGACTTCAGCCTGGGGGGAACTTGCTTTAAGCAGAGAAAAAGGTAAAAAGCTATTAATTTTTATATGTCACCAAGTTCACAAGTAGTCAGTAGAAACAGACAGGAAAGCGTGGAGACCCACATTAAGAAAAGCAGTGTCTGTGAGATTCCAAATTTTCTTGTGTTGTGGGTTCATTTCTATTCTTTAAGTTTAATATATGTGCGCTGTTTCATTTCACCTCCTCACAGCGGTACATCATAATTTAATTTTTTTCTTGATGCAGGTATAAATAGAGATGCTAAGGCATATTTATGCATACAGGGTCATCACTAGGTACATGCACTAAATATTAATATTCCAATATCCTCTTCCTAGCTCATGAGCCAAGCAAAAATGCATTTTTCATAGCAATGTTTTTTTTTTCCTTTTTCTGAAGCGCAAGCTTGAGAGGGCTCTCTGTTTTCACAGAAAATAGCAAGGTTATTATTACATCTTCCTGCAGAAAAAGAAAGTTATTTAGAAAACGTGGTTAGAAAGGAGCTGTGTTCTGCTTTCTATTTTTGATTGGGTCAACATACCCAATCCAACAGATCTAGACATAATCAATGCGAATGGAAATCCTGTGTTGCTGGATGTATTTGCTTGTTGGTTGGGTGGCTGGTTGGTTGGTTGGATGGCAGTTGTATTCTTGTTCCTTACAAGGGCTTTCTTGGAACTGTCTAGCACATCACTTCTCTCTCCTCAGAGGTTTGCATGGTTTGGTTTGCATGGTTTGGTTTGCATGGTTTGGTTTGCATGGTTTGGTTTGCATGGTTTGGTTTGCATGGTTTGGTTTGCATGGTTTGGTTTGTATGGTTTGGTTTGCATGGTTCTTGTGAGATCGGATAAGGCTGGCTTCATCTGAGCCTGATGACCCAAAGCTGGGAAAATCAGAACATAGAGTTTCCTTGTCTATATGGATTGGCTCCTAGGTTCTTTTGGGATCTAATCTGGGCCATACCCCAGCATTGGTCATTGGGCAGGGTTGTGGTGAAAGAACTCTGCAACTGTGAGAACTTTCGAAGAGTGCTTGTAGCTGCCAATTCATGGATCAAGTTGAGAGAGATGAGACCAGCATCAGAGATGGTGACTGAGAGCACCTTGCTCCCAGAGGCACTGGAGATGCTTCCAAACATACCTAAAGCCTTGCTCTGCATGCTTTACTGAAGATACAAGTCAACAGATACCATTTTTGAGTTGCATTTCTGCTCAGTGCTGTTGTTGCAAGGACCCTGAGAGAATCAGTCATTTCATTTCTGCTATGCTCATGTGTGTGACCTCATAAAATCCCAAGCCGTCTGGGTAAAACTTTGTTGAGGTCATTCTAAAGATAAAGATCACAAAACTGCTAAGTGACAGGCAGGGTTGGAGATGGTTAAGTTTTGTGCTGGTCCTTTGTACCAGCGTTACTTTCTAGAGGGTGGCTTAGAAGGAATGTAGGGTGTGGGGATGGACACTCACTTCGTCCTGATGAATTTATCAAGGCAGTGATGATAGTGTTTGGTTTTGCCCTTGGTTCTAAATGCACTTTATTTATGCTTTTTACATCCTTTAGTCCTTCTTCCCCCACGTGGATTAGTAATTCTTTCCTAGACTCATATTAATGCTAATAGGCCCAAGAGACACTTATTAATATGATATATATCCTCAACTTCAAATATTTATTCCTGAGCCTGCCCTGCATGTTGATTTGACTTTAATGCACATTATTTTCAGGCAATTGCAGGGAATGAAGACTTAGTACTAGCATGTAATGTCCGCTTACAGACACCTGTGCTATGATTGTTTGAGCATCTACATTATGCATCAAAATATTTACCGTTGGCCCTCAGGAATGACTGTCTTGCCAATTTTTCCAAGTCATTCATCTTTACCCTTGAGTGGCAATCACACCTTTCGCTTTTCTTTTGAGTGTTGTCAAACAATGAGAGAGCATGCACATATCTACACAAGTTGACTTCAGAAGACCTGGCTGCAAGATTCCTCTCACCTTATTCAGTAACTGCTTATCCTCACCAAGTAATTTACTTTTTTTCTGGGGCTGTTCTTTGAATTTTGTTTTGAGAAATAAGGGATATGAAGCCTCCACTAAATTATTTACTACGGAGACTTTGTGCATACTTGTGGAAAGGGAAGGAAGAAAGGCCTGGGATTTGCTTTATCCCAGTAACAGATCAAGGGATGTCAACATATTGAAACACCTTAGAAATACAGAGGACAATAAAAGGTTCAGAGGACAGGAAAGGTTTCCTACAACCCCTGGTACATCTCATGCTTTTACCTTATCTTCTCTACAGATTCACTGCTTCCTAATGTCCTTAATTTGTATTTGTTTATGTTAATGCTCTATTTTATTTCCACTTGAATATATGCTCCAAGGGGACAGGATTTTATCAGAAGGTTTTGGGAAGGAACAAAACGGGGAGAATTGCAAGACTCTTGAGCATAGAATGGCAAGAAGGGTGAGGACCACAGAGAGCAACCTCAGCACTATCAACAATCTAGTGAGGAGCATCTTCCTTGTATTTATTTTCCATTATTTGTATACACACTTAAGATACCTTGTTACAGAGGCCACATTAAAGAGCCTTTATATTCCTTCCATGCAATAAGGCATTCCCAACATGAAAATGCTTGTGACATCATTACCTTAGTGTTCTGAGGGTGAAGAGATGCCCTGAGTCTCTGTGCAGTTCTAGGCCACTGTGTGTAGCTTTCACTCTGAGTACATTGTGATAATCTTGTCCGGTGAGATCATGGTATCCACGAGTCCTTTTGGGTTGCCACTTAGCAGTTTAAGTAGCTAGCGAGTAGACAAACACGGCAAGTGCACAACAGATGCACACATCCACTTTGGGAGCAGTGCATTATGGGCCCAGCAGCTCCTGAGAGGGCTTTTATAGTCACACTGTTCACCTGTTCCTGTGGTATGCACTTGTCTGATTTTAGCATGGGTTTGGATACAGTGTGAGAGAGTCTAGGCTGGGGCAAACCTTCAGTTTTTGTTCAGTTTGAGCAGATTCTTTTCTTTCCACCATAAAAAGAAAGGCTTCTCAGCACATTCAAAAGCTGCCCTCACCCTTTGGTGAAAGTACTAAACACAGATGCCAAGAACTCGACCCAGATCAAAGAGCACAGACCTAATTTGCAAGGACTTTAAAGTAGGCAGCAGAAAGAACGCTAAAGGTCTTTGGAGTTTTGTGTGTGTGTGTGTGTGTGTGTGTGTATGTGTGTGTGTGTGTGTGTGTGTGTGTGTATGTGTTTAAAGAACAGATTTTATATACTGTGTAATTTGACAGATGAGATCCATGTGTAGACACACATTAGCCTCTTTTTAAGAGTCATGTAAAGGTGTTTTGGCTTGTATGTGAAACCTCCTAAAAACTCATCACATAAACACACACACACACACACACACACACACACACGCACACACACACATAGACACACAGAAATATATATACATATAGAACTATATGTACAGAAATGTATATCCAGAAACATATATATACATACAGAAATATATACAAAAGTTTATTAACAGAAATATATATTAAGATATATGTGTAGACATACAGAAACATATATATATAGACAGAAATATATATACATATAAAAGTATATATTAACAATAGTGTATATACATGTAAAAAGATATGTATAGGAATATATGCAGAAATACATGGATATAGAAATATATTAATAGAAATACACATATATGCAGAGATATATATTCATACTGAAACTAATAGAAAAGAAACTGGGGAAGACCCTGGAGGACATGGGCACAGGGGGAAAGTTCCTGAACAGAACACCAATAGCTTATGCTCTAAGATCAAGAATTGACAAATGGGCCCTCATAAAATTACAAAGTTTCTGTAAGGCAAAGGACACCATCAGAAGTTCAAAACGGCAACCAACAAATTGGGAAAAGATCTTCACCAACACATCCAACAGAGGACTAATATCCAATATATACAAAGAACTCAAGAAGTTAGACCCCAAAGAACCAAATAACCCTATTAAAAAATGGGGTACAAGCTAAACAAAGAATTTTCACCTGAAGAAATTTGGATGCCTGACAAGCACCTTAAGAGATTTTCAACATCATTAGTCATCAGGGAAATGCAAATGAAAACAACCCTGAGATTTCACCTTACACCAGTCAGAATGGCTAAGATTAAAAACTCAAGAGATAACAGGTGCTGGCGAGGATGTGGAGAAAGAGGAACACTCCTCCATTGTTGGTGGGATTGCAAGATGGTACAACTGCTCTGGAAATCAGTATGGCGGTTCCTCAGAAAATTGGGCATGACCCTGTCATACCACTCCTGGGCATATACCCAGAGGATTCCCCTGCATACAATAAAGACACATGTTCCACTATGTTCATAGCAGCCTTATTTATAATAGCCAGAAACTGGAAAGAACCCAGATGTCCCTCAATGGAGGAATGGATGCAGAAGATGTGGTATAGTTATACAATGGAATACTACTCAGCAATTAAAAATAATGAATTCATGCAATTTATAGGCAAATGGTTGGATCTGGAAAATATCATCCTAAGTGAGCTAACCCAATCACAAAAGAATACACATGAAATGCAATCACTGATAAGTAGATATTAATGAGCCCAGAAGCTCTGAATACTCAAGGCACAATTAGCAAATCAAAACATTCCCAAGAAGAAGGAAGGAGAGGACACTGGTCCCTAAAAGACTGGATCCAGTTTTGTAGGAGAGTACCAGAACAGAGAAATGGTGTTTGTGTGTGTTTGTGTGTGTGTGTGTGTGTGTGTGTGTGTGTGAGTGAGATTGGAGAATGGGCAGAGGGAAGAGGACTTATGGGACATATGGTGAGGGGGGAACTGGGAAAGGGGAAAGCCTTTGGAAGGTAAACAAAGAATATAGAAAATAAAAAAAGAAATATATATATATATATACAGAAGTACATGTATATACATATATATATTAAGAAGTATATATATATACATACATAAATATATAGAGAGAACATACACACATACACACAACACACACACACATACACACACACACACACACACACACACACACACACACACATAGCCAAATGATGAAAAGAGGAAAGCACTGTAAAATCCTAAGATGGGTTTAAGGCTAAAGTTATTTTTTGACTTTTCAGGGGTCTAACTGATCATCAGCCTGACAATGTTGAAGCAATGGGGTTTTCAACACCGCTTTCCAGCATATTGCAAAATGTGCTTTTTTTGTTGTTGTTAGACATAAACCAGAAAGTTAGAAAAGGCACGTGACTGGATTTCAGATTGCACTTTCACTTTAGAATAAGGGTATAGGGAAGATCCCGGAGCAGAGCTGGCCTTCCTTTGTGGGAAGACAGACAGACATGACTGTCCATTGAGTGGCCCCGAGAATGCCATTTTGTGGCCTGAGAGCCCAGTTTGTGTCTGGGCAGTAAAAGTCAGGCAGGCTTAGTAGCCAGGCTACTCAGACCATGTGTCCTAAACACCTTTCTGTCTCTTGACCTGTTTGTGGGGCAACAACATTTTGGGCAGTAATCTTTAGAATATCCTGCTTGGTAAGAATGTCTTGGCTAGCTCGGTGGTGGTGGTGGTGGTGGTGGTGGTGAATACACCTTTGATCCTAGCACTCGGGAGGAAGAGGCAGGTGGACCTCTATAAGCCTGAGGTCAGCCTGGTCTACAGAGCATGTTCTAGGACAGGCAGGGCTATAAAAAGAAACTGTCTTAAAGAAAAACAAACCAAAAAACTACCACCACAGCCCCTCCCCCAAACAACAAAGGCCTCGGCTAGCCTGTGGCCTTGGACCACTCTGTTAATTTCGGGGGAGAGGAGGTGGACCATAGTGTCTTTTTGCACTTTGAAAGTGCAGGAGAGGGGCTGGAGAGATGGCTCAGTGGGTAAGAGCACCGACTGCTCTTCCAGAGGTCCTGAGTTCAATTCCCATCACCCACATGGTGGCTCACAACCATCAGTAATGGGATCTGATGCCCAGTATTGTAGGAGAGTACCAGAACAGAGAAATGGGGGTCGGGGGGATGATTGGGGAATGGGTAGAGGGAAGAGGACTTATGGGACATATGGTGAGGGGGGATCTGGGAAAGGGGAAAGCATTTGGAATATAAACAAAAAATATAGAAAATAATAAAAGAAAAAAAGAAAAAGTCCCTTTATTCAAACTAAAAATAAATAAATAAATAATAAATTTCTACCAGCACACACACACACACACACACACACACACACAAAAGAAAAGAAAGTGCAGGAGGCCGAGTCATAAATTTTCACGAGTGTATTCTGTGCCTGTGGGGAAAGGAAGGCTTGCAGAGACTTGGTTAATATACTCTTTGTTCAACTTCGCTATCCTTCTGAAGGAAGGGCCATCTTAACAGTTACCTTTGTGCTGTGTGTGCTTACCCAGCAATGAATGTCTATGAACAACTGAATGTTATCTACACTCTAAGAATTAGGGTATCTGCCCTGCTTATTGGGCCGCCCTGATGACAGTGCTTTTAAATGGGAGAGCAGAAGCCTAAAAGTCCCTTTTCTGGAACATGGCCCACAGCAAATGTTACCAAGTCGCAGTCCAGGTGTTCATCGGAGTGGGATGCTGAAAGAAAGAGAATCAGTGCCTTATTCTTGTGCGCTATCTGCTATCATACACGTGGCCTCTTGAAAGTGGCAGTTTTCAAAAAGTCATTAAGCTGCCACCTGGAGGAGAGCTGCGTGACCTTTCTGTGGCCTGTGCCTCGCGTTTCCGGAGGGAGGTGTCAATCATTATTGCACTCATTAAAATCATCCTCAAGACAAATGTCGATTTTCCTCACTGTCGTCTCTCTACAAACGTGCATTAGACTTCCGGCTCTGATGCCAAGGAATTTAATATATCTGTCCTCTCTCTGTTGGAGGAGGAGGACAGATATATTAAAAGCAAACAGTCGGGGGGGCCTGACGAGACTTCCCAGGTGACACAAGGGCACACAGCCGGCATGGAGAACCAAATTCTTCTTCTTCTTCCCACCGGATACCTGATACCCACCCTGGTTTGGAGGTGGGGTGGAATGGTGGGATGATAAGCCAGGAAGGTCTGGCTGAAGTAGAGACAGGAAGCTGGGAAGGCCAGGAACAGTCAAGGAAACTAGGTCAGGAAAGCCACAGAGGCTAAGATGGTGGATGATCAATAAGGAAGGTGATTCCCAAGGGTCGGGTTAGGCAGCGCTCAGAGTCTCTGGGCTCTCCTGTCACTCAGTTCTTTATTGCAGTCGTAAGTGTGCGCTGGCCACACATTCCATGTAATAGACCATCTCCCATGTCAGTTCTTTTGTGTCTTTTTTTTTTTTTTTTTTTTTTTTGCTCTCTCTCATCCAATTCCCATCTTTCTGTCCCCTTGGACCCTGTTCTGTTTTTAGTTCATTGAAGAACAGGACTGGCCTGACTTGGTTGGATTGGCTACCCCCAAAAGCTGCCTATTTATCCATCCTTGACTCTCAGGCTCTCGAGCTAAATTACCTTTCTGTGGTAGATGTATTCCCAGAGTGGGTCTACGGCAAGTCAACGTCTTATGCGTCTCACCCTTGTGCTCTCCACATCAAATCGCATATGCATTTCTTTGGGAAACTTTTTAACATCCTGATCCAATCAAGTCACACCCACTCAGGAACCCGTTTGAAATCACATCTAAGAGTTATTCTAGTCAAGGTGGTTTTTTTTTTTTCCTGGTGAAATGATAATGCAAATATAAGTGTTAATATAAATGCAAAACAGGGTTATTTTTAAATCATAGTAACTTAAGGTTTAGAGGGGGAAAAAAAAATACAGCAGCAGCTTGTGTAAGCAGGATTCACTGATACACTCACACATACAAAGTCCCAAACGGCTCCTGAAGCCTGTAGATGAAACGCAGGTGTCTTTGGATGCACAGGTGGATCTTCTACCCCTGAGGATGTTGGAGACACAGCTGTTTTGTTAAAAAAAAAACAAACCCAACAACAAAAACCAGAACGAATGCAGGGATGTGAGCGGAGGGATGGGGTGCCATTAAAGCGAAGGGAAAGATGAGGCTTTGAAGCCCTCGGTAAATGGACAATTGGCGACTCCCTGTGTTGCAGTATTTTCTTCCCCGCTTTCTCCTTGTATTTCCACACAGTTCGCCAGGGGAAGAAGTGAGCTTCCAGCCGTTTTTTGACTCCATATTCATGGCCTTTTCCAATTTTCCACAACTGCCCTCAGCGGTGTCAGTTAGGCTAAGACTTTTCTACTTTCTCTCAGACTGTTAGCCCTTCCTACTACTGCAGGTCCCTCTAAACCAAAGTCAAAACCAGGACACGCATTTTTTCCCCCTTGCCTCCAACTGTCGTTTCTCTCTGTCAACCTGGTTCCTAGCACTGTATTAAATCAGACACTCAGCGTGCGTGCCCCAGGTCACGCGTGATGATACTCTTCTTTTCGTGTCATTCTTCTCATCTGTCATTCTTACCAATTCTGCTCCCACAATGCCTTGCACAGCTGTACTAATTCTTGCTGGTTTTCTGGCTTCCCAGTTCTCCCATTTTTGCAATCTATTGTTTACAGCGGAGAATCGGTGTTTCAATTCTCATTTATTTACCCCTAGTGCTGAAGATGAAAGCCAGGTTAAATGCCCTGCTTCACGGAGTTGCACCTAAGGCCCTCTGTCCCTCTTATACTTGGACTATCCTTTTATTGCCTAACCTTTGTACATTTTTATTTCCCCCATGAAGATAGTCCAATATATCCTTCACTCCAGCCCTACTGTGTAGAGGGTATTAGTCACTTTTGTGCTGCTGCAATAAAGTACCATGACTGAAAGCAGCTTAGAGGATGACGGCTTCACTTATGATTCCAGAGGCGATACAGTCCATCCCAGCCAAGCAGCCATGGTGTCAGGAGCATGAGGCTGATCTGTCAGTCCAGAACCACAGAGATCACATTTCATTTCCATACAGGAAGAAGAGAGGGTGTAGTTTATGAAACCTTTGCCGCCAGTGATGAATTTCTTCTGGGAAAGCGCCATCCCTGGAAGGTACTATAACCTTCTCAAATTGAACCTCCACCAGGGACCAGGTATTCAAATACCTTAGCCTATGGGGGCAGGGCGTTTCTCATTCAAGCACTACCTAGAGTGATTATACTGATGATGCTCACTAAACAGTCTCTTTGTATCTGTGACCCATGTCCTGTAACTTGATGGCTTCTGTCCATACCCACACTGGATTTAGGGACTGTTTGCTTTGGCCAATGGGTTAGTAACAAATTAAATACAAGCTTGGGCCTGAAAACATGTTAACTTCTGGGTTTACCTTTCATTTACCCTCTGAATCCTCTTTGTGGGTGTGACCAGAGAACCCTGCTGAAGAATAAGTTGCATGAAACACAGACAGATCAGCTGAAGTGACCTAGACAAGTCCGTGTGGCGCTGGCACTCTGCCATGTGACTCCAGACAGGTCAGCTGACTCAGCACTAAATTCTGATGCTTTGAGTGCTTGTTTGGGGTGTTTTGATATGTCGGAATAGCTAATCAATA
This sequence comes from Apodemus agrarius, assembly GCA_964023405.1. Taxonomy (NCBI): domain Eukaryota; kingdom Metazoa; phylum Chordata; class Mammalia; order Rodentia; family Muridae; genus Apodemus; species Apodemus agrarius. Next base: position 40,705,882 of record OZ030026.1, on the reverse strand, counting down.
CACCTACCATCCTTCTTTCTGAAATAGACCCATGCTGCCTTATAATCCTGATGTTGTAACATTTATTCAATCTAGCTAAGTCATTGAATTGAACCCTTCTAACTGATGAGTTACATTTTAACACAGCCCCGGTAATTAGCCCTTAACTACCCCACAGGGCTATGTAGTACACGCACGTTTAGTTAATAGTTCAAGAAATGCAAATGCATACTAACCCTCCTTTCAATTGCTAACAAAGTAGCCGACTCAAAGGTTGCCGTTTTTCATTTTGCTACTTCTTCTACAAAGGGTCACAGCGAGAGCATCTATTTCAGTCAATGATACGTGCTTTAGAGAGAAAGGAAAGGCTGGTTTCAGAAATGCAAACATTGGTGAAAAGTTTATTTCTCCAATCTTAGATCTGTACTTTCAGGCCTTTGTCTGGAACGACAGGAAGAAGCAGTTGATGACGTCAGGGATGGCTCCCTGCTTTCGACTTCCCAAGGTATGGGCATGTGCCGGATCTTGTAATTACAGCACAGAAGATGGGAGATGAAAGAATCTTGGGCAAAATTTGTAACTGCTGAAAATCTTTCTTTTCCCTTCTCTGTAGATAAGGACAAGATTTGTATGGTATTTCAACATAACCATCTTTCTCTCTCTGTAAACCTAAATCCAACTGCATAAAGCCACACTCGAGTTCGTTGCCGTGCAGAGAGATAAAAAGAATGAGGCGCAATTTAGATTCTTTGTCAGTGTGTCTGAACAGACATTTGACAGCCGACAGATTTTCTGTGTGAGCATACATTTGGCAGCCGATAGATTTAAAAAAAAAAAAAAAACCTTAAGGAACACAGAAACTTTGTATGTTTCATGTTACTGTAATACAGCACCTAACGAGGGTAGCTCGTTAGGAAAATGAGTTCATGTATTTATTATATTGCTAATAGTGGCAAGGGCAAGGTTGTGAGAGTCCTGCTGCTGGGTTTCATGGCAGAGGGCATCACCACACAGAAAGGGAGCGAGGGAGGAGGAGGAAGCCCCTCATTCAGACCTCTCTAGCTCTTGTGTCATGACTCCATCCCATCATGAGATGGGGCTTACTTTCACAGCCTCATTTAATCCTAAGTGTCCCCAAAAGACACTCCAGAATATCATCACCGTAGGAATTTGGAGAGTAAGTCTCCAACACGTGAGTATTTGGGAGAAAACATTTAGACCGCAGCAATCAGTGGATTTGTTTTTCTTACTTATGAAACATCCAAGGAGAGCCTGTACAGCTTATCGACTGTGGCCTGCCGGTAGAACACTGTGTGCCCAGTAGACATTTAGTGAATTCATTTACCATTTCTCAGTCGGCCCTGCTTTCTACCCCCTCTTCAGCTCTCTGAAACATTAGTCATCCCTGCCTCCAATCTCCCCGGTCCCAGAATTGGTACAATATTTGCTGCGTATTGACACTCGGACATTGACTAATGGCCCCATCTAGGGACGAGCAAGTATGTTCACGAACTTCATCTCTTTCCAGCCTTCCGTGGCCAAGGCTAATTGCTTGTTTAAGTAAATGCGTCTGACTCTGAATAGCAATTGGAGATGCTTTGGGGGGTCGTCTGAGTATCGGATTTCACATGCAGTGACCAAAAGGAAATTCAGGTTAATGTTTCAAAAACTTTTAGTCAATACGCGGAGGCTGTTCTTTACAGAAAGAAATTGGCCTTGACAGTAGACAGAACAAACCCTGGGTCAGAAGCTCCTGGGAAACAAGCTAGGTAACAGAACTGGGGACACGTGGGTGGGAGTTGTGCAGAGGTGGCTGCCCGCTGGGCTAAACTCTTCCTCTCACCAAATCTTCAAAGGAAGAAAGTGAAAATTTAGATTTCATTTGAACGTGAAGTTTGTTCTTGTTGATAACTAATGCAGGAATTTGGCCTATTTTCATGCCTGTTGGGTAGGCCAAAGAGTCTCACCCTCTGGGTTGGGACCCCTGTGGGGATCGAATGACCTTTTCACAGGGTTGCATATCATATATCCTGCATATCGGATATTTATATTAATTTTCATAACAGTAGCAAAAACTACAGTTATAAAGTAGCACTGAAATAATTTTGTGGTTGCAGGGGGGGAGGGGGAGGGAGGCGTGTCACCAGAACATGAGGAACTGTATTAAAAGGTTGCAGCAATAGAAAGGTTGAGAACCACTGCTCTAAGGTAAGCAGGATGAGTCTGTGGATTTTCCAACTGTTCTTTCCTCACTGTACAAATGAACACCATTCCATTTTAACCTGCGACCGTAGCATGACTCACGTGGAGAATGCCCTAAGCTGAGTTCCGACCAGCACCATCTATTGATTCCCCCTTACTCCTGAGCGTCTTTGAATATATTGTGATGACGACAGACTCATAGTGGAGAATGTTCGACATCGAAGGTTGCTGTGACATGTCCCTCCTCCCCCAATGAAACAGTCTAGACAGGAGGTCGTTGAAGAGAGACCTTAAAAATTGTGTAGCTCTTCACAGTTGGTGACTTCTGGCAGGGGTGGAGTGGAAAAAGCCTTTTCTTTAAGGGACTGGCCACTGGGAGTTTGACTGTGCTCCAATGACTATATTAGCAACACAAACTGGACTTGGTGTATTTTTTCTCTCCTCCTCTTCTTCCTCCTCCACATCCCTCCTCTCCTTCTTCCTCCTCCTCTTCCTCTTCATCCTCTTCATTTTCTTTCTCCTTTTTCTCTTCCTCTTCTTCCTCCCCCTCCTCTTTTTGTCCTCTTCATTTTCTTTCTCCTTCTTTTTCTCTTCTTCCTCCTCCTTCCTTAGAGGACTGGAAAGAGGACCTGGGGGAACTGGGAGGTTGGCATGATTGGACTGCATTGTGTGAAATTCCCAAATAACCAATAAAAATATGCTGGGAAAATTTTGCAGTACCTCATGTTGAAAACGAATGGGAAAATGCTACCTTTTGTGGGTCAGGGACTTACTGGGTGGGTATAGTGGCATGATGACTCAACTAGATCCTCTTTCATAGGGTCAGCTAAGGTCTAGGGACAGGTTCTTGCCACAGCTCAGTAGCTTGAAAGACCCTGGAGAGGTTCCTAAAAGAACACGAGAAAGAATCCATATCTTAGCCCCAGGAAAATATCATTCTATGTTCTTCCTGGTAATGTGTCTATAGGTTGTTACGTTAAAGCTGAGTTTGTGGTATAACCGCACAACGTTGACCTTTTCTGGTTTATAATGATATCATTGTGCTGCTGTTAGAAACTGGAACTGTTTCCTCATAGTGCCTGCGGGGTAGACTGATCGACAGGGCTCCACCATCCCTACCCCTGTCCTCAGCACTAGGCACTGAGGGTTAAGTTGATCTTTGTTTTACCAGAGGCCTTTTCTCACTTGCCTGTGCCCCATTCCAGGTTAAATTTACATATCTTGGGTTTTAGTTGCTTTGGAATACCAAACCCGTAAACTGAAATGACAGGACTCCATGAATTGGAGCATGGTCTAGAGAGTAGGATGCTGTATTCTTGCTGTTTTCTTTTCAGTGGTTGGGGGAGGGAGGGTAAAAACTGATAGGAGTGGGATCAACGAGCATGCTGTCGTAAAGTCAGAGGTCCTTTGTTTCAGTCCCAATACACAGGCAGCAGAAACCTTAGAGCACTTTGCATCTTACATTCATCTTACATTTTCTATTATTGGAAAATGGTGACTGACTAATTTTAAACACAGGTTTTGTCCCCGCCGTCCCTTGCAGAGATTCGAGTTCTGCACAAATCACCCCACCACGGCTGTGAAATAGTGAGAGAATTCCCCATGTTTGGTGACCTCGGAGTCACACTACAAGCTGTGCTGTGGGCTCTCACTAGTTCAGGGAAACATATATGCCTTGTGACTGGCCCCAGAGCCAAGAGGGGGGTATTTTAGTGCTTTAATAACCTGACTCTGTTAGTTTTGGTGGCTGCTGTACGCGCTTCTATTTTTGTTTCCAGTGAGAACCACCGAGGAAGCTGGATCGCTGCAGATGCTGTTGCGAACATGCCACTTGCCAAATCAGACGCTCGAGAAAGGGAGCACACTTGCTCGGTTCCACATGCTGTCACGTGCCTGCCCCTTAATGACCACCTGAGAGCCTGGCCCGGGAGTGTGGGTGCAGCGAGAACTGAGGGAGAAAGTAATGAGCACACGGCGCTTGGGTTTCACAAACAAGCCTTTGCTCTAATTACTCCCCCGTGTTGCAGCCACGCTGACCTTAGCCGCTGTGGTCTACCTTGGTAACAAGAAGCCACATGTCACCAGAGGGGACCGAGATCAACAGAAGCCAGCAAACACACCTCATTCTGATAAGTAGCCAAATCACGTCATATAGTTAACTAAGGAGACAGTGAGCGGCGGAATGGTGTCACCCTTTATGCTCTATTGACATTGTCCTCTCTAGTGTCTGAGAAGGAGTCGAGGAAGGACTCCCTTGATAATTTCCACAAGGAATGTGGCCCTGATGAACCTTGAGGTTTGGGGTTTTTAGCTCTAGAATTGTGGGACAATACACCTCTATTGTTTTAAGCCAATAAAACGGGTCATGGTACTTGATTATCTTAGTACACTGTCATGGGGGCCAGGCTTCAAGCGCCCGGCAGGGGCAAGTTTGGATTTTTAAGGCCCTGTTACATGGTAGAGGGCTCCAGATATCTGAACTTGCGGGGGTTTGTGCTGGTTTACTCACACAGTGACTCTCGCCTTCACCTAGACCTTCTCTCAGAGGACTGGGAGAACTCAGAAACAGGTATGGTGGGAGTCTTAGTCAGAGTTAGTAGCTGAGGCAACCCGGAGAACGTCACCCAACCGGTTCACTTTTCAGATCCCTTACGGTCTCTGGCAGTGATTAATGGTGGCTTCCTTCCGAGTGGCCGTAGGACTTAGTGAGATGAATCTCTGCTTCAGGATCCACCAGTGCTGTTCACTGAGCCAGTTTATGTCGTAGTTACAGCTACACAGGTAAAAGTAAAGAAGCATCAAGACAAGATAACTATAAAGTTTGACAAAAGCCAACAAGGGGGGAGGCTGGACAGTCATAGGGGGCGGGGCTGGACAAAGAGTCATAGGGGGCGGGGCTGGACAAAGAGTCATAGGGGGCGGGGCTGGACAAAGAGTCATAGGGGGCAGGGCTGGGCAAAGAGTCATAGGGGGTGGGGCTGGACAAATAGTCATAGGGGTGGGGCTGGACAAAGAGTCATAGGGGGCGGGGCTGGACAAAGAGTCATAGGGGGCGGGGCTGGACAAAGAGTCATAGGGGGCAGGGCTGGGCAAAGAGTCATAGGGGGTGGGGCTGGACAAATAGTCATAGGGGTGGGGCTGGACAAAGAGTCATAGGGGGCGGGGCTGGACAAATAGTCATAGAGGCGGGGCTGGGCAAATAGTCATAGGGGCGGGGCTGGACAAAGAGTCATGGGGGCAGGGCTGGACAAAGAGTCATAGGGGGCGGGGCTGGACAAATAGGCATAGGGGCGGGGCTGGATAAAGAGTCATAGGGGGCGGGGCTGGATAAAGAGTCATAGGGAGCTGGGCTGGACAAAGAGTCATAGGGGGCGGGGCTGGACAAATAGTCATAGGGAGTATTTAAGATAAGACATGCAGGTGAAACTGAGCTGACATCCAAAAGATAAAGAAGTGTAAGCAGGTGAAGAGTTGGAGGACAAAAGAGCGAGTGAGAAGTGGGAATGAATCATATACACAAAGTCTCCGTAGAAAGAGCACAGCCCTGTGATCAGGCACCGAGCTCAGTGGTAGAACACCTGCCTAGCACGCACATCCTTGGTTCGATCCCCAGCACTGCCAATGGAACCCAGTAAGACCCACGGCTGATCCGAACGAAATGTGTTAAACTGACGGATGGGTGGCTACCGAATCAGCGTCATTAAGAAACTGCTTAAAACATTACTCAGTAATGTTAACAGTAGTTACTAAGTAACATTATTCTCACACAGTATCCGTTGAGTGAGTCGGGAATCTGCGTGAAGATGTATTTTCTGCTTAGTTGCCCCAAAGCCAAAGTTAAAATGTCTTCAGGCCAGAGTTTCTATTTAGGGCTAGAGATCTTCCATGGTCCCCAACATCTTGCTTTGTTTTTTTCCCTTCCCATGTGGCTCCTTCCTACTTAACACCAGCAATGGCATGCTAAATCCCACTCTGGTTTTGAGTCTCTTGATTGATTACTTCCGCTAGCTTTTAAAAGCTCATGTGGTTAAGTAGGCCCATATGGGTAATCCAGGATCATCTTTTTTTTTTTTTTTTAAGCCAATTGATTATCCCCTTAAACATGTTCACTGTAATACATTCACAGGTACGAGAGCTCATCAAGTCCCTGGTCTCGTGGAGCGGGGCGTGGAATCTTCTTGACGGGCATAATTCTGTTTAGCACATGCTGTGGTGACTCTGGGGAGGTATCTGATGATGCAGAGCCTTGTGGGTCATAGTAAAGATTCTGGAATTTAATTGAATGGCGATAATTATAGTAATTACTATCACTCGGTAACTACTGTGTATGACATCTATTTATTAGCACGGAGCATTTTTCTAACGTTACAAATACAATCTCATTTGGCCCTCCTCATAGCTCTTGCAGGGAAGAAAAGCTGCAGTTAGTTTGCTGATGGGGAAATTGACGCTGTAAAGTCCAAGTGATGTACCCGAGACCACTAGTTACTCCGGGTAACTCCGTGTTTAAACCGTTATCCGGTTCCAAGTTTCATTGGCGGGGCAACGAGGTGCTGCGTTTGGTAGAGTGGTGTGGTTACCTATCATGCAGAAAGCCCTGTTTTGTGTTGTTTTTCCCTGGTGCTACGTAGAGCAAGGATGCTTTCTTAGGCGTGTCATTCCGGTGCTCTGGAGGTGGAGTCAGGAAGAGCAGGAATCCATGGTTGTCCTGGCTACACAGTAAATTAAAACCCATCTGGGAGGTCTCAAAAAAAAAAAAATCATGTGTGATTAAAGTGCTGAAAATAAGTGACTGCTGAATGTTCAGCCTTAAAAGGGAAATATATATATATATGACAAGAAGGTACAAATCTGAGGATGGGGAGGAGAACTCTGTGACCTGCTATCTTCTGGACATGGCACTGTCATTGAGCCCCATGGACCCCCTGCAGCTATGGTTACTTATATAAGCACCTTACAAGATCAAGCCAGGATCAGGCAACCCTCCAGAACACAGCACTAAGTACACTCCGCGGATTAAAAATCAAAGAAGCAAACCAAACGAAAAGGCGAGACTATGGAGGCAGAGTGTGGTGGGATATGCAGGGAGAGTGTAGGGAAAGAGCTGGGAACATAGAGGGTAGACTGTGCCAAATGAGATATTATAAAGTAAAATACCTGAAATTCTCTTAGCACCTTCACTGTAACCCCCCCCCCGCCCCTTACTTAGAAATGTTTTATTGTCTTAGTTAGGGTTTTATTATACAAGACACCATGACAGTGGCCATTTAATTGGGGCTGGCTCACAGTCCAGAGGTTCAGTCCATCACTGTCATGGCAGGAAGCATGGCGGTGTACAGACAGACACGGTACTGGAGAGGTAACTGAGAGGTCTACGTCTGGATCTGCAGGCAGCAGGAAGACGCGGTGAGCCACTAGGCCTGACTTGAACTTCTGAAGCCTTAAAGCCCCACCCTTCAATTACACACTTCCTCCAAACAAGGCCATGCCTCCAATAATGACATTCCCTGTGTATCTGTGTGGGTCATTTTTATTCAACTCACTGCAGATGTGTAGTTTTAGATGTTGATTAATGGTTAATGTGGGAGGTCCCAGGCCACCGTGCCATTCCCAAGATGTGGTAGCCCTTGAGTTGTGTAAGAGCAAGCCAGTAAGCTTCACTTCTCCATAGCTTCTTACCTCTGTTCTTGCTTGAGTTCTTGCTCTAACGTCTCCCAGTGATTGCGACATAGAAATGTAAGCCAAATCTCACCCTCTCCAGTAGCTTCTGGTCAGGGCTTCATCATGGCCACAAAAAAAGCCAAGTAGGACAAGTCTCAATACTTTCGTTTTGATGATAAGAACTTAACAACTGCTGCGAAGTAGTTCCTAACAGCCAGACAGGACCTTCTAGTCCAAGTGATTACAGTGGAGATCAGTTCAACTTGGAGCTGGAGGCAAAAGATACCACCTGCTTTTATTTATTATTATTATTATTATTATTATTATTATTATTATTAGCCAAGTCATTTGTTTCCTGGTCCACCCTGCTCAGGAGAAAGTTCTTAGGCTCTGGTTCTCATCAGCCAGTTCTCCCCTCCAGCTGCTGACAGCTGGATTTGTTGTTGTTGTTTTTGTTGTTGGAGAACCGCTGGACAGGAGACATGGATAACAACTGTAGAGCCTCATTCCCGGCAGTGGATAAGCGTTCTAAACACCTGGGGCGGCTGAACTTGGCTTCTCGAAGCAAGCAGGTGGAAGTATTTTAGGGGAGGAGAGACCAGGTGAACAGCAGGATCCCTCCCGGCTGGAAGCTGCCATGCGCTAGAAGACCGCCTGATGTACTTTGCAAAAAATGGTCAATCCTGGTCTCCAGGTACCTGCTGGTTCTGGCTACCTCATCATTAGCTTCTAGTTCAGTGCCCTTTGGGTGCGGTTTCCCTCTGCTCCCTGTAGCCAGAAATACTTGCTCTGGGATCTGTTGTTGCTAGATTCCCCGGGCTCCCGGAGAGAATAAAGAAAGCTTGCCTACTCACATAGCCAAAACTCATTTCTTTGCAGCTGCAGTGGAGAAACAGATATCCACATATTTACGCCATGCAGGAGAGAAAAGAAATCCACCCAGAATGAAACTTTGTTTGCCACGTTTTCTTGCCAGTCTTTCCTTTATAGGGGGTAGGAAGCATTCCCAGAAAGCGAATGCCAAATGCATTTACAACAAACTTTAAAAAAAAAAAAAAAGGGCAATTCGCGGGGGAGCAAGATCTTCAACAAATGAAAAAGTGTAAGTGGTAATATTCCAGCAGATTAGCTCCCAGAGAAGCCCTCAGGCAGAACTGTAAGCCATTATAATTAAGGATTTGGAAAATATCAGTATTTAATTAGAGCCTCTTTTCTTGGTGAAATGCTGTTGTTTTGTTATAACTTCAGGTGTAAACAGCTAAACATACCCATTTCCAAAATGTGTTTTTGCTGTGAGCCTAGAATCAGCGCTAATGTTAATTTGCCTATCACAGCTTCCTCGTGTGTTTTGTTTGTTTGTTTCCAACCAGAGCTAAGTTTTAAGGGCAATTTCTCTCCGGTTCCTCAATGTAACTCTCTCCCAGTCCTAGGCTGCTATAGTTACCTGTCCATAAAAAACCCGGTGAAAATCCCAGTACTCTAATTGAACTCTGTAAGGCCACCAGCTGACCCATAATCTAATTAAACCCAACTCCTCTGATATTTAAGCATCCTCCTGGTGTGTGTGTGTGTGTGTGTGTGTGTGTGTGTGTGTGTGACTGTATCACAGACATGGAATTTTCAAATCCCTCTCCTATATATTTCAGATGTCTTGTCAAAGGGACGATGTTTCAGCTTTAGCCCCAAACCACAGTGTACATTGGTGTATCTGCTCTGAACTGATAGAAAACAAAGATGAAGATAATTGCATCGGGAGTGCCAAGTGCCGGACCTCCGTCTTTCTTAGGCCCCACTTCTTTTCCCTATCATTCTCGGCAACAGACAAACCTTTATTCCTTCGCTTATAGAGAGATGCACGTAACTCAAAATGTTTCCCTGCCATGACGGAGACAGCGAGGCATCGATACCAACACTACAATTTAACGCTTCAGAGAGAGCAGCGTAGCATCACTCCCTCCGTAGCCAGGCACGCTAATTAATATTTATTGCACCTGTCATGCCGGTAGCCCCAGCCAATCAGTTCCCGTGGCACATCAGAGGGGCACGGGACACCATATTTCTCCTTAGCAGACATGCTTGGGTCATCAGCAAAGACAGAGAGCCCATCCTCCAGCGAGACACTGTAAATTCCCTCCCTCTCCTCTGGTGAAATCAAGCTATTAATTAGATGGCTGTTAAATTTTTTACCCTTGCTGGGAATTTTTCGGAGGAAATATCTGTGGGGTTGGAAGTGGGTGGGGAAAGAAGAAATGAGAGACATCTGGGTGAACAGGGTCAGCCGTCTAGCAGAATTATTAGAACAAGGATTTTCAGAAACCCTGCAACCTCTGCTCTGTATAAGACATCCTTAAAAGATTACGGGCGTGTGGGCTGTGGGGGTGGGGTGGGCAGAGGTTGCTATAAATCCTCATGAAGTTTAATCAGAAGTGGCAGACCTCCTCCAAGATTAAACCCATCGCAAAGACCAGTTTGCCGCAGAACTTTGCTCAACATTGTCAACAGAACTCCATCACAGAGAGGTAGCTGGCAAAAGGATTAATTAAGCTGGAGCGAAATAATAAATGAATTCTGCTATTGCACCTACAGCAAGGAATTTGGCACGTGGAGCGGGGAAGTTTCCATGGATGCTGTGAATCACTCTATAGCGCATCCAAAGTGAGCCCAGCACGGCTGTGGAGCCACGTTTACTAAAAAATTTAATTAAGGGAATGTGTAAACCATGGAGGAGAAAAGTAGGGCACCAAATGCTACTTTATTAGGTTAGTTTACTTTTCTCTTCTAATTCTATCCGGAGCACCTGTGTCATTAGAAACCACATGACCCCGATTGCTAAGCTTTGGATTACCGGGAAGAGAACACGTGAACTTTTAACTGAAGAGTGTCTGGACCATTGTGTGTTGTTTTCCTTTAAAAAAAAAAAAAGATTGTTTTTCCTTGAGCAGCTACTGATCGTGGTATTAATGGTAATGACAGCAGAGCCACCATGGCGGTAAGACTAGAAGAGCCGCCATGTTCTGAGCTAGCACAATGCCCCAGGTACCAATGTATGCTTTGCGTGCATTACCTTGTTTACGTCTTACAACTCTTTGAGTTGGGTGTTATGAGTCTCATTTAACAGATGAGGAATTGAGATCTAGAGGAGTTTTGTAACCAATGTCACCAGGGCAGAATCTGTTATAGATCCCAAAGCTGTTTCCCTACTTATTTTCTTTCCTGTGGGATGCAGGCTTCTTTGGTGGCAGTGGCTGGTACTGGGGGGAAAAGCCTATTTCTATGAGCTGTATGTAGTACTTCTATAATCTCCCTGTTGCTGGGCTTCTGGCTTCTGTGTGGACCTGCATTGACAGAATTCTTTACATCCTGAACTCTTACAGTTTATTTTTTCTGTAATTACTGTGGCTGCCTCCTGTTGTGGCCCTGGTTGGTGTTTGGGTCATCTTCAATATTACTTTTCAAAGTCCACACTGTTCTGGCCAGTCCTTAGAATGAAATCATCAGTGTGTTCCATTTTCTTATGTGTGGCTCACATAGAGATAGACTTGGCACATCCATCCACTGGATGTGTGCAGCTTCCTTAACTCTCGCACTTACCAGTGTGTTTTTGTATCATGTTCAAGCCTAACCACATGGAGATGTGTTTGTGGGCTTGTGACTGCTATACGCTTTTGGAAACTAGTGATTTTTAATTGGTTTATGTGGGTCAATAGTAACTTATTTGGAGCTGATAGTGCCCAAGTTCTTAAAGGGTGTGACCTTAAAACTGGATCCAGTGCTCTGAAGACTCTAGCATAAGGGTTAGATCACCAACCCTTAGAATTAACCACAATTTTTCATTCTTGGCCTGGCCAGCTGCCTACCATCTCAGCCTTCCTTTCTTTCTTGGAGGATGGATGAGGGTGTTTCTTCTTTACCATATTGCTATAAAGGATGAATCAGTGACTTATATAAAATCCTTAGCACACGTGGCTGTCACTTCGTGAGTACTATTATTCTTTGTGTGTGTATGTATGATTGTGTATATGTATGTGTATGCATGGGTGTATGTATGTGTGTGTATGTATGTGTATATATGTGTGTGTGTTTATGTATATGTATGTGTGTGTGTGTGTGCACCTGTGTGCTATGCAGAGACTGGATCATTGATGAAGCTGGGTATTTTTCATCATTCTTTGCCTTATTCTCCTGACACAGTGTCTCTCACTGTACCTGAGACGCATGGGATTTGTGTATATCATTTCTGTAGTGTTGGCATGATAGACATTTGTGGCCACACCCATATTTGTTTTTAAATTTCAAATTCAGTTCCTTGTACTTACACAGCAGGTACTCTTACCCATTCAGGTGTCTCTCCCCGCCTTGCATGTAGTTCTTAAAGGTGGTTCTGGGATAGCTCGAATCCCCTGGGAACACAATGGATGTGTAAATCCCTGGACCCATCCCAGGGACTGGGTCAAAACTCTGAGGCCGGTCCTCCTAACTGGCATTTTATAAACACCCAGGGCTATGTGGGGTTCTAATGTTTGGACATTGTTGCTTGACTTACCAGTTATCCCTCAGGGTCCTGAGAGCTCCACACAGACTTCCCTAGCTCTTCATGCCTCTGAGTAGTGGCTATGACAGCTTTTCCACCATCCCTTTGCTTCTTCATGCATGCAAGAGTCAGAGAATCCAGCAGGCTCCCCTGTGCAAAATGGAATTTCTTCTGGGCAATTCTGGTCTGACATTGGCCCCTTTGTTTTTGTACCGTCTCTTCCTTCCTCAGTACTGCTCTACTAGAAATTTTAGGAGCTAATTCTATGCCCTGTAGATTGTCTGCCTCACTCTTTGCTCCTAATAATAATAATAATTACCGAAAATGTTGCTTTGACTTCATGACTGCTTCATGCCGAAGAAAGAAAAGAAGAAATTTCTTCAGCTTTTTTTTGTTTTGTTTTGTTTTCTTTTTTTGAGGTCCGAATAAATGACTATTCCAATGGAAAATCATTCACCTGTGTGAAACAAAGATTCTTATTTGTGTCTTGGATGTTTCTTCCTTAATATCTTTAGAAAGAAAAAAAAAAGGAAAAGTGATTAAACTCTAAGTGGGGACTTGTGCTCTGTAGCAGGAGTGATGGCATTTCCCTTTTCTGTTTGCAGTATTTAATTCAACCCTGGAAGACAGGCTCACGCATCATTTCCTCCTCAGCTCTGTTTCAGTGTTGAGTGAAGTGTTTTGAATTAATTTTGCTAAATTATTAATAGCTTGTGATTGGGAAAAAACATTCCTGCCTTGGAGGTTATGTTTTGTCATGCACTGAGCCTCGTGCACACGGATGGCTCTCCTTCTGATGACTAGGTGAAGTGTTGACCCCTGTTCATCCACAAGGAATTCTCATGAAGACCAACTTTCATAATGGAGAAGAGAGTTTGGTTTTCATGAAACCGGGCCAGCATCCTGGAAACACAGTGGGTAGAGTTAGAGCATGGAGAAGCTATTCATTTATTCAACGGAAGATGGTAAGGACTCTGTGAGGTACCAGGGACTGTGTATGATGAGCTATAAAGGAGACACACTGGCCTTGTTTCCACAGAGGAGATTAATTAAAGATCGACGGACATTAATTAAAGAATCGCCAGGATAAAGCCAATGACAATGTGATCATCTTATAAAAGGGGAAGTGGTGTTGGATATGTAAGTGTGAACTTGTGACAAGGACACCAATTTTGCTATTCCTATTTTAGGCAGAAATGATTAAGCTCAGGGAGGCGATGGGATGGATGAGAGAGGGCAGTTCAGTTGTAGCAACAACATGTAAAGGGCAAACACTGCATCTAAGGAGACAGAGTAAAGTCTGGTGTCCTGGAGGCTGGGGACCATGGGGAACCGTTAAGATACATATAGTAGGGGAAGATGTAACGGAATTGGTGTTGGCGACATGGCTGTGGCTTCTTCGTCCCCTCCTCTCACCCTGGCTAATCTCTGTGTCACCATAATGTCACCAGCTTCTTCTACTACATGACTCCGTTATGATGTTCAGTCTCTCTTCAGGCCCCAAACCAAAGTTGCCAGTTGATCATGGGCTTAATTTATCAAACCCTTCCCTCTTTTAGATGGATTGTATCAGGTATTTGTTAAAGTAAAGCAAGGCTAGTATAAAACAAGGCTAATATAAAGATAAAAGAGAGCCCGAGGTGAAACCACTTTGGGATTCTAGACAAAACATGTGTAATGTTGCACGAGAGAGCAAAGATTTTTTTTTTGTTTGTTTTCAATCAGCTGATCTTTAAGAAAATGCCCGAAGTCAAAGGGAAGGATGGGCCTGATTCTTTCATAGGTCCATCACCCATTAACTAGTACGGCAATGTGGCAGACCTAATGGCTAGGTTTCCCTTTATCTCTATGTTAATGTGTATAAGATATAGATCATTGCTGGAAACCAATTATTTTTCGGAGAGTTTGTTGGGTGGCTGGAAAATCAATAGAGGCTCGAATCAAGAGCTTGTTGAAAGTTTTGTCCGCTACAGTGCAGATGAGATCTAGGAGCAGGGCAGCAAGGAAGGCGTCCAGTGTTTCCTGAAGAGAGGATGCACATTTTGAAGTGTTTGGTGGGAGCATTTAGATCATCTCGATGGCGCCCCTAACATTCCAAAGGATGGTTTATCATCGCCTCCACTAGAAACTTGTAATGCCTTAATACGTTCTGCAAATAGTGTTTTGAGTAAACACTAAGAATGAATAAAGTAGAATCTTAAAGTAAAATTTTCATATTATTTACAGTTGGCATTCTATCTCAAATACCACTCTGGCAGAAACACCAGAGAGTCCCACCTAAGAAGATGAAACCGGCAGGACTCAAGACTCCACAGTCCACTTATTTGCCTTGCTAACAAAGGCCTTGCTTCTGCTGGGGAAACAGTCTCATCCCCCAGAATGTGTCAGGTCTGTTGCTGGGCCCAAGGACATAATGGTGTATATGACAGAGTCTCCCTTGGAGGTGCTCATGGTCCATGGCAACTGAAGGCAGATTGATCTGAATCTGGGTTTAGAATGAGGTTGAGGCTAGATTTATAAGAAGTGTCCTTTGAACAGTGATATGCTTTTGATTATCCATCCCTTGAATCTTTCTCTTCCTCGAGGATGTGGTCTTAGGCTTTGAGCCCTACAGTTTTGCATAGAACCCATTCAGATGCAGAAAGATATTTTAAGGTCCAAAGACTGGGTGTTCATGTTGCTCAAAGGTTCTCTCTATCTTGGACATATTTAGTGAGCTTTACTCTTCCTGTCCTTTCTACATTTAACATTTTTAGCTGCTAAGAACTTAGCTGTGTCCCCTGAAGATCATTTTTTTTTTTGAGGTCTTGGACCTAAGTACCTGAGAACATGTGTGATCTAGGATAGTTGAAGTATTGACAGAGGTAGAGGGAAGTCATACAGGTGGGTTCTAATCCAACACCGCTGATGTTCCAGGAGAGACATCAGGGATGCATGTGCTCAGAGAAAAGGGCCCATGGAAGAGTGGCTGGCCTCAGGAAAAGCTATATTTGCTATCCATTTGACCTCAGACTTTTTTTTTCAAGAACCATTTGAAGATAAATTTCTGTTGCTTAAGCCATGCATCTTGTGGTGTTTTGTTTCAGAAGCTTGAGACGTAACAATGGATCAATCATGTAGGATGCTTCTTTCATTTTGGTGAAGATTCTAAATTGAGCAGTCGTAGCCAAATTTCCTCCCAGACCCTTTGTATGGTATCTCCATACACGTCATTACTACTGCTGTTTCAATGGTCTGTGGTAAAATTTCCAGTGAGACTTTAAAAATGGCCAAATCAAAGAAGAGGAGAAAAAATCCCCCTTTTCTTCTTTGAGCTTTGCAAATGGCAAGTCTAAGAAAAGATTTGACTGTTCCCGGGTTGAAAAGAGTGGTAGAAACGGAAAGTCAAGCCCATACTGCATGCCCCCAACCCCTGCCCCTCTGATGTAGGGTCCTACCACATTAACTTCTTAAAGTCCAATCATAGGAAATCTATCAGCAGGATCGTCCCAAGGACAGGTATGCACCTAGGCAGGCACTCTCATGGGAGTTCAAATGAAAGAAATGACAGAAAATTGCATTTCTTAAGGAGGAAAATAACACTCAGGAACATTAAATGATTTAATTATGCCCGAGAGAGCCTTTTAAGCTAAAAATGCCATAAAAGCAAAGTATGTCGGAATATAAGTTTGAGAAAGCAGCCACAAGGAAAACCTTGAGCCCAAAGTACCCGAAGTCTGTAATCAGACCCAGCTTTCTGGGAGGCAGGGAGGTCTCTCCATTAGCACCCATTTTGCTTTTTTTTCTAGCATGAGGCACAGGAAGAGCAGAACAGCAATTTTATGTATTATGGAAGCTTAACATCTAGCAGAGAGAAGTGCTCACTAGGTATTATGATAATTTCTCTTCATAATTCTCACATATATTAGCATATATTTAAATGTACCTTATTAGACCTAATTGATAATTATTCTGGTTTTCTTAAGGTCATACTTGCAAAAAAATATCCACCACAGCTACGACCCTTTGATAAAGTTCTTCATGTTGTGGTGACTCCCAACCATAAAATTATTTTTGTTGCTGCTTCATAACTGTAACTTGCTGCTTTATGAACCATAATGTAAATATCTGTGTTTTCCAATGGTCTTAAGGTGACCCCTGTGAAAGGCTTAGTTGAGGCCCCTTCTCCCGGCCCACAAAGGGTCATGACCCTTAATTTGAGCAGCACTACTATAGAATCAGCAGATTAGTGATAAGGTAAGCAGACATTTTTTATTAATGTCTGGAAGACTTTATAACATGCACCCATCTCTCTGCCTCTTTTGGAGATTATTCTAGGACCCTTATGTTACCCAAATCTATGGATGTTTGAGTCCCTTTTATAACACGACACAATGCTTGTATATAACCTAATGTGTCCTCTTATATACTTTAAGAAAACTAGGGTTTTGATTATGTGGTGATGGAGATTGAAGCCAGGGCCTTATGCATGCATAGCAATGCTCTACCAATGAGCTCTTCTCCCATATATTTTATTTAATTCATCTTTAGGCTACTTATAATACTGAACATCATATCAATTTTATGTAGATAATTATTATAGTTCATTGCCTTGGGGAATAATGACAAGAAGAAAAATCTGTTTATGCTTAGTACAGACACAACTGTTTGTTTTCTTTTTCCAGAGATTTTTCTGTCTTTATTTGGTTAACTCTGTGGGTGAAGAGCCCATGGATAGATGGAGGACTGACTATACAATTGAAGGGATACCATATGCATATATATTAATTGAAGGACTACATCATATCATTCCCTGATACGTTATGACTTTGTTTGAGAAAAATAAAAGAACGTGTGGTTCTTTGCCTTCAGTATTTTTCTTGCTAAGCTAGTGAGCTGACAGGGCTCCAGCTCACTTGATTTTCAGAGCTTCCTCTATCTATGTCCGCCAGTTTCAGCTGCAAACTTTAAACAGAATACAAAATGGTTCGTGTGGTTAAGGATACAGAGTCCCCCCTGACTGAATAGTTCTGAGATAGTGTAGATTTTTTTTTGTTGTTGTTGTTGTTTTTAATGGTGCCAATTAGTGTGAGCCTTGTCTTTTCGCCATGTGATGAATTAAAAATGCATGACTGGGAAGCTGGAAAGCGAACCCAGTTTCTGGATCGAGTCTGCTGGACAGGACTGTTCTTCCTGTTGATCTCCGTGCCCTCTCCATGTTGGCAAGGAGCGATGCGTTCACCCACGGCTCACGGCTCTTCCTGACAGATGGTTCTTTTTCTGCTAGTCAAGATCCAATCTGGTGACTTACTTTAATACGCTCTGGCCTAAAGGATCCCCGTGACAGACAGCTAGCCCAGCCTCCTGGAGCCACATTTTTGTGAGGAAAAAGTGAAGGAGACACATGCTACCGAGGCTTGTGTTCTGTTTTATGCACCCCATAAATCAGAATATTTGTCAACAACAATTAAAATGTAGTTTCCCTGGTAATAAACATTACAGGGAAGAACAAATCAAGTTTCATTTATTCTGTCAGAAACCAAGGGCGAGAGAGAGCTCCGTATTATTTTGCAGACAATCTCTGAGGGGTAAACTAAGCACAATTACATTCTTGATTTTAATTAAAACTCTGGGTACCTTTCAAGTTCCGTTAGGGAGATGTCCCGAGCCTGCTTAGCTGAGGTCTGCACAGTGAAGTTAATTTGACACATAACATATTTTTCATGAGGTAACTGTCGTAGGGAGTCGTTGATAGAAGCGGGCCTCTCTAGTGCCTGTGGGGCCCACAAAAAGTAATGACTTCTCCTGAAGCAGCAACTTCGCCAGGAAGTGCATCTGCATAACGGTCCCCGAAGCCCTCCCAATAATGTCATTAAGCTGGAGAAAATCAAAGGAAAAGGAGCCCGAAAGATGCTGGTAAAAATGTTTCCTTACTCACTGTACGCAGAACGACAATAGAACTGAGCCCTGGAATCATTTCGAATCACAATAATGGTGAAATAACCCCCCAAGTTCATGAAATGGGAATGGGGTGGGGGCGGGGGGGAGCAGAGATTAGGAGCTGGGTCTGGGCACCCTGTGGAAGGACCCTGTCTATTTTTGCTTGTCTTTGAAGACCTTATTCTACAGGAGAGACCAGAGGCTCCTCCTTATTTGATTTCTGGTTTTATTAGTATTACTTGACCAGGGGTTGCCTTACATTCTGCTGACTTTTGCTTAGACTGTGTTTTCTTTTTTTCCCTCTTCTCCTACATCCAACCTACAAACCGGGCCAGATTCCACTACTCTCTTCTACTTAAGGGTGATTGATGTATTGTCTTGCTTTTGCATAATGCGGTAGAATTCTGCAGACCTGCTGCCAAGGACTCCCGACCTATTTCTGCAACTTGAGGAACAGACCTGCCATGGGGGCGCCAGCCATGGGAGCTCTGGTGAAGGGATTTGTGATCTCAGTTCGAAAGGTTCACACAGCCTGGTGCACGAAACACTTGCTTTCCAGCTGGTTGTGTTATTCTGGGATGTTTTGGACGCTTAAGAGTGAGGGTCTGTTTAGAGGAAGTAGGTTGGTTGATGGAGGAGTGTGTGTGTGTGTGTGTGTGTGTGTGTGTGTGTGTGAGAGAGAGAGAGAGAGAGAGAGAGAGAGAGAGAGATGTTTAAAATAATTCCAAGAAAAATTTTATCTTGATCATCTTTACCTCCCCAAACTTTCCAGATGTATACCCCTTCCTTTTCTTCTACCTTCTGCCTTGTCTTCTCTCTCTCTCTCTCTCTCTCTCTCTCTCTCTCTCTCTCTCTCTCTCCCCTCTCCCTCCCCCTTCTGTGTCTTCTTCCCCTCCCCAGCCTTTAACAGATAAGCCCATGTCTCCAGCCCTTTCCTTTTCAAAGGAGAGACTACCTTGAGACCTTTGATAAATATCTCAATCCTCTGGCCTCTACAATCTTTCCACCCCGATCTCTGTAGCATACCTTGAGCCTTTCTGTTACTCCTGTACCCTGCTTCCGGTCTACCACAGATGAACAGCCTCCTCCTCATAACAGCCCAGAATCAATAGATGTCAAGGACTGCGGACTGTCGGCTCTGAAGCCAACAGTCAAAATAAATCCTTGCTCTATTAAACTGTCCGTGTCAGCGAGTTTGTCACAGCAATGGGTGGCTCTAACACATTGCAGGAGGATCTCCCTACAGCCCTCTCACCTGCAACTAAGTCAGGAAAGTACAACTTCCTCCAAGGGAAAGGGCTGCTGGTGGCCTCCGGAGACCATCCCATTCAGCTCGTCTGTGAACACAGGGAAGGACACGAATGAGGTTTTCGTGGTCTCTTTTGTCAGTCACCCGCTAGTTCAACTCTTAAGTGACATTTGATTTAAACTTCCAAGTCACAGCTTTCCACTCCTAGGCAAGGGCAAGTCCAGGCAGCTGGGCTTTGGGAAACACTCGTGGATGGGAGCTGCTTACCCAGTCCTTTGCAACGTTACCTTGTTCCCATAGCATCTCTAGGGCAGAGGTCTGTCATTAGCCTTTCCTTACATGGAGGCAGAGAACTGTTGTGCAGTGTGCTCCAAGCTCCCCAATCTATGAGTGCAGAGGCAGTGATGGGCAGGTGGGCACCCAGAGATTTCAGTCTTATCTGTATCTTACCACTGGTGTGACAAACTGCTTGTATAAAATGTAGGGGTGATGGGAACATGGAGATGGATACAGTTTGCATCCTCCAAAAAGAAACCTCCCCCTTTCTTAAGGCAGATAGTGTTTCTGACTGTTGCTAACTCACAAGCCAGACTACAGTGGATATACCGATGAGTGATCTTTTAGCATGTTTCCTATGAACTGTCTTAAGTTCTTGATCTAAGCCATATTTAAATCCTTTGAAGAAGCGAGTATCACAGATCCTGCTTTTCAGACGAGGAAACTAAAACCAGGTGACTTCAAGCAGTAGTCAAAAGCAATAGAACTGCTGAGCCGCTAAGCCAGCTTCGAGTGCAGGTTGTGCCACGATGAAGTTGCATCTCAGAGAGAAAAAATGGCTTAGGTTGCAAGGTTAAGGCTTAGAGAAGACTTTGGAAATCCTAGGCTGCTGCCAGGAGCTGAACTAGAAGGTAGGATCCCGCTGTAAAACAGCTATTGGCTGAGAAAAAGGGGACATTTGTGTCATCAGCTCATTGCTGTGACAAACTCGCTGACCTAGACAGTTTAGTAAGGATTTATTTTGACTCTTGGCTTCAGAGACGACAGTCCACGATCCTTGGCTCCATCGATTCTGGGTTGTTGTGAGGAGGGGGCTGTTCATCTGTCTTGTTCATCCTCCTGGTCCCAATGCAGGCCTAGCACAGGTCTGCAGGTGCTCAGACCTAGCACAGGTACACAGGAACTCAACATTTACCTGTCTGTTAAGTAAAGAAGTTTCAGAGTGGGTGCTAGCCCAGGGCTTATTCCTGCCCATACCGCAGGTCATTAGATGCTTAACTTCTTGTTTTTACTTTGCCACCAACATTCCAATGACTTTTTAAAAAAAGATTTATTTATTTATTATATACTGTAGCTGTCTTCAGACATACCAGAAGAGGGCATCAGATCTCATTATAGATGGTTGTGAGCCACCATGTGGTTGCTGGGATTTGAACTCAGGACCTCTGGAAAAGGAGTTAGTGCTCTTATCCACTGAGCCATCTCTCCAGCCCCATTCCAATGACTTTTAAGTGACATATCCTTCCTTTCTAATTCTTCCAGGTTTCTGTACATTCATTCAGTATTCCAATAATAAGTCCGAAGCTTTTGGGGATTTGGACTTATTTTGAAAGTATGGAAATCCACAGGAGAGTTTGTACTTATTCTCTGAGTTGATGCTGGGCATGGTTAAGGAAGATGAGCACACACACACACACACACACACACACACACACACACAAGCATACATGTAGGTGAGAGAGAGAGAGACAGAAACAAAGACAGAGAGAGCTGGGGGAGAGACAGACACACAGACAGACACACAGACACACAGATGCAGACACACACAGACACACACACATAAATATACACACATATATGTATATATGTATATATATATGTACACACACACACACACACACACATATATATATATATGTGTGTGTGTGTGTGTATACATAACCTGCATCTGGTTAGACAGGATCCCACATAGCACATACTCAATTATCCCTGTCATCCAATCTAGATGTTTGCCTAGGAAGATTTTCTGCAAGAGTTCACCCATTCGCAAACGCAGGATTAGGTATTAGGAGAGGCAGCAGGTACCTTTGGGGTTAATGCATGAAAATGTTCTCTAACTTGCTGTACGTCTCACAGTAACCCAGCTGAGTAGCAGAAGCTGACCGCGGGACAACAGCACCGTACTGCTTCTGCACACCACCCTTTAGGCTTGAATTCTGGCACATTCTACAACTGCGGGCAGCACTGTTGCAGAACGCTTCGTTTCCTTTGAAGACCCCTCATTTTTCCCTTTGGATTTACTAAATCCAGAACATCAAGTGGCTTGAAGGAATGAATGAAGGCAATGCTCCACAACTTCTCTAAGGTTCAGTTTCCTGTTTGTAAAACGAACCTGGCAACATCCGTCTTTAGTGCTGTAAGAACTGTGTTTATGTTCTTGATAGCTTACTCAACTGTTTTGCTAGGACACCCCGTCTATTGATTATCATCTATCTATTCATGTATCATCTTCCTATCACCCATTCATCTCTTATATATCCATTAATCTTATATCGCCTACCTATCACCTACCATTTGCCTACCAGTCACCTATGCATTTCTGTATGCATCTGTCATCTCTCTCATTTTCTATTTAATCCTCACAATATCCAGTGGGGAAGAAAGGATTTCCTGTCTTTTGTGAGACAATTAACAGAAGATCCTGCGCTCGGGCAGAACAGCGAGTCTCCAGATCACTCACTGGCTTTGGAGGGATTCTCTGGGCCCTGGAGGGTGCTAGGTAAAAAGACACCGGGCAGAATATTCAGAATCAGGATTTGGATGATTTTAATTTTTCCCTCAAAGACTGGAACTTGACAATCAGAAATTTCATGAGGAGAATGCAATTAGTAAGGTCATCTTAATGCTGTATGATGCTCAGCTTGGCTTGTGTTATCTAATGACAGTAGCTAACCCCTCCACAGGGGACATGTCTACTCCCAGAGGAGCTTCTGCTGGCATTAGATGTCCTCTTACATGATTGTTTACTCTCCTGTTCCCATGAGTAGAGAAACTTAGCATGACTGTGTGGTAGAGCAGAGGGCATTAAACAGAGAAAAATCTTCTGGGGAGACAGAGCACGGGCAGACAGCCATTATGGATGATATCATTGTCCTCAATACACCACTTGGTTGACTTGAAAAATTCCCTAGTTTCTTGCTCCATGCAATTCAGGCCTGCCATTTAACCTCTCCGGTGTTAATCTGTACAGCTACAGGAACTCTTCAGTCACAGGAGTACAAATCTCTGGTCTGGAAGGTCAAACACAACATCACCATCGCTCTAGATTCCTCCCCACCATCCCTTTCCCCCTCCTACCCTCTCTGGAGCTCCTATAACTTCAGATCCCCTGAAGAAACGCAGCGTACAGTCATTCAAAAAGATGTGTATTGTTGCAAAGGTCAAAGCGGTAAACTCAATTCAACAGAATTTGAGAAGGATTACAAACCTGATCCCCCTGTCTGGTGAGAAGCTTCATATTAGGAGGAAAAAAAAAAAGCCAAACAGCATGTTATCAATCTACTCCAGTGAGAGGGCAGCAGGGCTGTGTCCTTAACTCTTCTCTTCCTAGGGGGACTCTGGGAAATCTCTCAAGGATATGGTGCGAGCTGCTAACACAGAAGCTGGTGTGTGTGTGTGTGTGTGTGTGTGTGTGTGTGTGTGTGAGAGAGAGAGAGAGAGAGAGAGAGAGAGAATGTCTATATGTGAGTTTATGTGTACGAGTTTGAGTGAGTTTGTGTGTGTGAGAGAGAGATCAAGTTTAAGTGTGTATGTGTGAGTTTGTATGTGTGTGTGTGAGTGTATGTGTGTGTGTATATGAGAGAGAACATGTGAGTTTCTGTGTGTGAGTTTGTGTATGTGAATTTGTGTATGTGTGAGTCTGTGTGTTTGTGTGTATAAGAGAGAGAGCAAGTTTATGTGTGTATGTGTTGGTTTGTATGTGTGTGAGTTTGTATATGTGAGAGAGTTAGTGTTTGTGTATATGTGAGAGAGTTGTGTGTGTGTGGGGGGGGGTTGTGTGTGTTTGTGTGTGTGAATTTGTCTCAGACCAGTGGTAACATGACACTTTCTAGTAAGCTGGCTAGTCAGATTCTTTAAAATGACTTCTTTGCATTATAGAAAGGGATTCACTTTGGGTAGAATGCCCTGACCATTGCTCAAAAGAGATGGGAGAAAAAAAAAAAAAAAAACCTCACCAAATTACAGATGTGTAAAGTTGGAAGAACTGAAAGTTAAGTGGTAAAACCCAGAACTTAAAACTGACCATCTTTGCTCTTGGGTGGGGCATGTTAGCAATTCTTGAATTTTAACACTTGTAAATAGAGGAAATAGCACCATATGCATAGCTGTGGCTAACCCTTATCCTTCTAAGTGGAATGGAGTTTATTAGAAAAGGGATTATGAGAAAGCATGAGGACTTTCACCAAGACCTGCAAGTCTGAATTAACGAGTTTGGTGCGAAGCCAATTAGAATTATGTAACATTAGGTCCATAGCTCGTTCCAAATGAGGGTGGGAACTGAAACTCAGGAACACAGGACGTGTGGATGATGCGTGCGGGGAAGATTCTTTGTATCTGCTAATGTTCACAGTCTGCAACCTGAAAGAAAACAGGGTGTGTGGGGAAGGTGGCAAAAATTATGGCAAAAAGAAAGTTGCAAGCAGACTGACTTCACATGAGCTGGGTGGATCAGAGCTCACTATTCAGGTTCCTACTACTCAGACTGAAGTCTTTGGACCCATAGTGGCTGTTCCACAAGGGTGATTGTTAGACACGAAGACTCCCATTCCTAGTCCCAGGAGTGGAACATGCGTTTTATATCAAATCTTCAGGTGATTTGATGCACTTTAATGTTCAGAAAGCCTGGATACAGTATTGTCTTTGTGATTAGTCTTTTGTTTTGATTTTTTTCCTACTTTAAGTATTAATTTTTTAAAAAAGCAAAACCAAATTCTCTAATACAACGACAACATTAACAATAGTTGCAACAGCAACAGCAGCAGCAACAACAACAGCTACAAACCCACTAGAATAGTATTTCAAAGAGAACTAAGACTCGCATTATCTGGCAGATAGTGTTCTTTAAAAGAAGGAAAAGAAAATGCCTCGGCTAACCAATGCAGCATTCACTTGACCTCCCCACCAGGTCGAGCCTTGGGTGTTAGTAGGCTAAATCTAAATAGAATTTGCATTGCCAGATGTCAGAGGTCACTCCAAGAAGCATTGGTAGCACCTACTGAATGCCATTAACTGGACAAAAGGATGGTTTGGTTTTTGTGACTAGAAGGCTTGCTCACAGGCATAAGAAGAATCCGAATGAGGAAATAGATTTAAAGTTTAAATTATTAAATTCACTGTCCACTCTGCTCTTCTCTGTGTCTTACTTAAGGGATTCTCTAATGAAGGGCTTTTGTTGTTGTTTATTGGTCTTTTTTTTTGGTTGTTTATTTTTGTTTTTTATTCCTCAAGTTACTGCCCTCCACTTTAGGAAGCTTTCGTGTTTCCATCAATTGTTATAAACACACAGAGAATGTCCTCTGACTGTGGTGGATGGCTGAGAACAAAATACCCCTTACTCTGCACACCAGATAACTTAAAGGAAGAAAATAAAAATCAGCCTGGGCCTTTTATTTCGTGATAGGGAATCTAATCAAGGAACCTGTATTGCTGTTAGTATTGTATTTACATAGATCTTTATAGATTTATGGATTTTATCCCCCCTGAAATTTAGACACTGAAAAGGGTTTAGTCCTGGATATAAAAATCATGGCTTCAGGCTAAGGGTGAAAAGAAAGAAATGGGTGGGGGAGGATTAGTAAGAAAAATGAATAAGGAGAAGTGAGGGGAAGAGGTGGGATAGTAAAGTGATCCAAATATTTAAAACAACATAAGCAACTCCACTATTGATCTTCTACATATTTATCAAAGGATAACTATTCTTCTTTGGGGATATTGTAATACCTAGAAAATATGGTTCCCACACAATTGAAGGTTGTAGTCACATGAGTGAGGTGGGAACTATGTATTGAGTGTGTGTGTATTGAGTATGAAGTGTGTATATGTTCTTTTACCCATATTTGCTCCTCAGCACAGTGCCAGGGATATGGGACACAGCAAGGTCCCCAGAGACACCCAGATCATACAGAACTTTAGTAATTTATTCTTTTTCTCCTTTTCTTTGCTCTCAACATCAATCCCCCACTTTGGACGTAACACCCATTTCTACTTTGAATAATGATAATTTGCTCATATATACAGGGATTATTAATCGAGGATTCCTTTTTTTTTCTTTTAGAAAATGAATACAGGTCAAAATATGGTCAACTGGATGGTCTCTGTTTGGAATTTGGCTTTCGTTTCAATGCCCTGAGTAGTAGAAAGTGCCAATTTATCCTCAGAGATGAGAGCCTGAAAAGTTGGTTTTTAGGACTGGAAGTAGATTCTAAGATATTCTCTGGTTTCCTCTGGTTTACAGCCAAGTCCTTCCTCTAGAAATTCCTCCATATCCTTCAAATCATCTTGATTAAGGCAATAGAATTAGTTTTTGTGCGTTATAATCAAAGATGTTTATCAGTTACTGAAATTAGTACCCGAAGTGGGGAAATGTAGCAAAGAAATGTACAGAATGGTTCCTCCTTATGATAAAGTTATCATCCAAGACTCCCAGCGGAACCGAAACCAACAGAACTGAACCCTGCATACAAACACTATGACACAGTGACAGTCAACTAAGGGGCAGCTGACTAACGGGCAGAAAATTTCCACAGTATAAGTGATTCACATTCGGGATGGAGTATAAGGTCTCATCACACTATTATAGCAGTGCATAGTTAAAGCTTCTGAATTGATTATAGAATTAATTTTAATTCCCTATATCGTGTATTTATTTATGTTATTCCCCATCCTCCTCCCAGCTTCTCCTGTGTCCCCCCAATCCCTTTCAAATTTATGACCTATTTTTCTTTTTTGTTTTACACACACACACAAACATATAAAATGCAATGTACTGAGTCTATGTAATGTTGCTTATATGTGTATGCTTTTAGGGATGAGCTCTTGTTCGCTTGTTTTGAATAACCAGTTAAGGGCCCTGGGCAAGACTGAATCTCCATCTCTCAAGAATCATTCATTTCCTATAGCTCTTCATCTAGAGGTGATAACTTATGTGATTCCTCCTAGTTATTTTGACATGTCAACTGCTATTGTCATTGTGTAGGCATTATTTGAACAGTCACATTGCTGCAACTTCATGGGTGAAACTTTCCTGTTTATATAGAAGACCAAAATCTCATAGCCAACTTCCTGTTTCTCTTTCTCTTATAATCTTTCTGTCTCCACTTCTCTGATGTTCCCTGAGTCTCAGGCATAGGGATTGTGTTGTAAATATATGAACTAGAGTAGGGCATCCATAGTCATATAGAGTTTTCTATATTTTTGTCTACTTGTGTTTTTTGTAATAGTCTCTGCTGCAAAAAAAAAAGCTCCTTTGAGGAGGGCTGAGAGTTATATTTAACTGTGGATATAATGATAAGTCTTTAGAATGCATAGACATTATACTGGTTTAGGGGTATATCAGTAGTAGATTCCCCTTTAAGTTCCATAACCCTATCAGCCATGGGCAGTTGGCTAGGTTTACAGTATCAGTCCCTACTTCCTTCCAACTGAGTGGGACTTTGGCCTGATTTGATGGCTATTGTTCACTTCCAAGGTGTGAGAGCCACATTGAGCACTTGGGAATATCTTGTTCTCCTGAGGATTGTTGTGGTTTATAGGCATCAGAGCTAGGTAGAACTATTGATTGCTTTTCCCAATCAGAAGTTTGTATAGCACCTCCAGGAATTGTTATCCCTCAGGTAAGAGGATTCTGGGTCAGATATATCTGGGACCTGCTAAAGTCCCATGTCCAAGGTATGCACTGTCTTTGGAAATATGGTCCTACCTTCCAGTCCTAGGAACCAACAAAGGAAGATCATGATAACCTATATTGTTTTGGGAGTTGCTTGGTATCCTATTACCAACAACTCAAAAGGTGGTTTCTCATGTCTAGTACTAGAATTTTTGTTGATAGACTGTGATTCTTTGGTGGGGGTATTATTACCACTAGTGTAATTTATTTAAAGTGTATACACACATCCACACATTTCATAGAATATTAAACAATAATAACTTGATTCCAATGGTGTCATTTATCCCTGATCCCTCTTTCTTTCCTATTTCAAGTTCTCTAATTTTTCCAATTTCTCCCCTTCAGAGAACCCATGTCTTATTTTTCCCTTCTGTGGAGCTGTTCTCCCTGTATGGTCCCTTGTTATTTTCCCATCATTCCAAGCTATATATTTACACCCAAAGATTCAGAGATAGCACCACAAATAATATTTATGGAATTTTTCATTTGCTATTGTTCATTACCCATAGGAAACTTAAATGGTTGATAAGGAAACTTCAGATCAGAGGAGACTACAGGACTGTGAAGATGGTCACAGTCCTCAGAGAGGTCCCAATCTTGACATCTTTATGTCTTTTGAGACCTTCTATTTGCCACATCAAGTTCAATAATAACCAAAGTTAAAATCCTATCCTGTTCTTATCTTTCTCCCATTCAAAGGTAATTTCAGAAGTCTGACAGAGATGGAATTTAATAGTATTATTAAAATTCAGGAAAATTATCAGGGGACTGGAGAGTCCTGGTGGCTAAGAGCATGTACTACTATTATAGAGAAAGGAAATTCAGTTCCAAGCACCCATACTAGACATGTCCCAACTCTCTACAACTCCAGATCCAGGGGATCTGATGGTCTCTTCTGGACTGCATGGGAACAAATCGCCACATGCAGGCGTGCGCGCGCGCGCGCGCGCGCACACACACACACACACACACACACACACACACACACACATCTGTGTATGTATATGTATGTGCACACACACACAAAGACATATACTAAAAATATTTAAAAAATGAATCAAATGGAAGAGAAAACAAGAAGACAGAGCTACATACATACTGAGATAGACAGATGTGTCCTTTGGAAATTTTTGGTTCTGGAAATACTTTGTGAATAATTTTATAGGGGAAAAAAGGATTCTTTTGGAACAAAGCATTCCACCAACTGTGAGGAGCATTATCAGATAGATGAACGAGATCCTTCATCCATAGCCTGTAGCTTCTGGGTTTTGGCTCACCTGTGAGAGGCTTAAAAAACAATCGTTTTTAAAAAAAGACTGTTCAGCCAGTAAATAACATTTCATACAGAGAGATTTCAATGGCCCAAGGGCATCTGTCTTGATGGCTCTATTTGTGGATAGTAAAATTATCAATGTTTATCAGGGGGTGAAATATTGACAACTCCATTTTGTATCTTATTATTTGAACAAAATTCTATATATTTTTTTTTTGGTCAGACAAAAAAAGTCTGACAAGCAAGCCGTGTATAATGGTGTGTATCAGTGTCTCACACACAATATCCGTTTCTAGGCAATTTAAATCAGATTTGAGCAGGGACTAGTAGACGCTGATGAGAATGCCGCTGCTTTGAAACAGCGAGGTAGCCTTCATCTCTCCAGAAACGGATAGGTCAATAGCACTATTGGCCAGGAATGCGGTCCAAAGTTAACACGCTGCTTAATGTGCCGACCTACGAGTACCACACTGCAGAGAAGCTGTAGGTGTCTGGTCCGCAGATCGCCTCTTGCTAGGCTTCTTTCCTTTGTCATCTTTGAAAAGATAGACTACTTATATCAAAGACTCCATATTCTTTCTTATGCAGTGGGGTGCTTCACTTGGGGAACACTGTGCCTGAGACCAAAGGTCGGCCCACTCCCATTCCTCTTCCACCCAAATTCTCTAGTTACTGAAGTTGCCTGTGAGGATCCAAACTATATGAGGCTACCCATTACACTCCAGTTACTCAACTTATTTTAAAAAAAAAGGCAACTTTTGGTACCTTAGAAACTAGGTAGCATTATCCAGGCATAGTAGTCTGAACGGTCAGGTAAGAGGTGTCTAGAGACTTCCTGTATTTTGTGGTTGGGTCAAGACTTCATCTGATTGCGGAAACAGGCTGGCTTTAGCAGTAGGGATGCAGTAGGCTTCATTCCCTTAAGAGGAAGAGATGGTTCAAGGCTTCCCAATACATCTTGTGCCTTAGAAAGCGAGTCCTTCATACAACAGCATCATGTTGCTTGAGGCAGTGAGTAGATGAGATCCCCAGGAACTAACATTGTCTCACATAAAATGGATTTAGTTCATAGGGTATGGGACTGCGAAGGACTTTGAGGGTGAGCGTTAGCATCAGTATACTGCTATGGGGGTGATGTCCCAGCATTGGGCCAAGGTGGCCTGCTGAGCCCTGGAAAAGGAGATGTGACTGGTCTTTGGAAACTCATGGGAGTTCCTGGATGCTTGCTTGAGAGCAATGATGGAGAAATATTAACTATCCTGCCTGCATGTTAGACAAGATCTCAAATTGTTGTTTACAGCAATGGAAAAGATACATTGTATTTGAACCATTACTTTTTTGGGGGGTGTATCTTTGTTACCAGTGACATTTAACAGAGTTTTATATTTCAACCCATAACTTACACATGGTTTCAGGCAAGTGAAAAATTTTCATATCTTCATAACATTCACAGTTCAATGCTTATATAATCCACCCATTCCTTCAAAATAATGTGCTGACTAATGTATAGCGATGAAGCTGTGACCGTGCAGTCAGCTTAGAGCTGGGGTCTAACCTCATCCTACTAGTGACTAACACAATACCAGCAAGGGAAGGAATCTGCTTTTGCTTGGGTGGAGGCTGCCAAAGGCACAATATTCTTACCAAGGAGAAGCCATTCATCACTCAATAAAATCCACTGAACATCTAATGTGTGTCGAATGTTATATAGGATCAAAGTACAATATTGTGTTATCTTAGGAAACCTAACCATATTTAGGCTAAAGAGACCCATAAATAAATGATCACCTTATTTTGTGGACATAACTTCAGTGGATCTACGTTCAGCTTGTCGCTGGAGAAAATGGGTTTGAGAATCTTACTTTGATGTGCTTTTAAAAAGCTATACCGGGAACTGGAGAAATAGTTCATATGAGAGATAGCAGTAAAACCACTGGCTGCTCTTCAAGAGGACCTGAGTTCCGTGCCCACTACCCACAGCCATGTTTAAAACTGAGTGCCATTACAGTTCCAGAGATGCCAATGCCCTCTTTGGGCCTCTGTCGCCTCAGAGATTATTGCATGCAAGTGACACACAGCCATACAAACACCCACACAGATAAAATAAAAAATAAAATCTCAAACAAAACACCTTGCATAGAGCCTGTGAAATCTCACTCAGCCGGAGAGTCATTTGTCAGGTGGATGAAGAAAAGGGCATATCAGCCGGAGAGAGAGGGAGAGAGGGAGAGAGGGAGAGGGAGAGAGAGAGAGAGAGTCTATGAGCACAGAGGCACTATAAACAGAAATCAAGCTTCAGAAGGAGCAAGACTAGAACTTTATTTGGGGCAGTGCTCAACCTAGATGGGCCTGTGGCATCGGACACCAGAGAGCAGCAGAACCACTTATTTGGTTGTGAACAGGAAGAGCGTCCTTTAGTGATGTTGTTGTCGTCACAGGTAGAGTGTTCCGAGCAAGCAGGCAAGGAGAGATGAATTCCTGAAGCCCCCAAGTAAGCACTATTCTATAATCACTAGTTGCGGTTAGTTAACTAAACGGTTAGTTAATAGGAGCGATGCACATGTGATGGCGAAGAAAGCCATTCAAGCTGCAAGAGCATAGCTAGTGATTGGAATCAAGACTCTGATACGCACAGGAGACAGACCCGTAGGTGACAAACCCGTAGGTGACAAACATATTTTTATGTGTTGTATAAAGTCACAGCCATGTTAGGGACTATTAAGCACCTTAATACCCTTGAAAGATTGGGAGCAAGGGAGATATCTGGGAAGCAGTGAGCTGTGGGCTGTGTGCTATACTTAGACCCCCACACTTTCAAAACCTTTATTATTTCCATAATTGTTGTCTTAGTTGGAATTTTCTATTGACGTGAAGAGACACCATGACCATAGAAATTCTTACAAAGGAAACCATTTTATTGGGTTTGGCAAAGAGTCCATTATAATTATGTCCGGAAGCATGGTGGCATGCAGGCAGACATGTTGCTGGGAAGGTAGCTGAGAGTTCTCCATCCGTATTGGCAGACAGCAGGAAGAGCCAGGGACACCAGATCTGGTTTGAGATTCTGAAACCTCAAAGCCCACCCCCAGTGACAACAAGGCCACACACACTCCAACAACGCCACCTCTAATAGTGCCACTCCCTATGAATCTATGGGGGCCATTTTCATTCAAACCACCCCAGTGGTCAATGTCTGGGAGATGTTTATATTCAGTAGGATTGCAATCGCTGTATGGAGCACAAAGCCCTATAGTTCAGGAGCTTATGTGTAAGAGTTTATGTAAAGTCTTCCAACCTTACATAAAAGCTACAGGCAACTAAGGAATGCCAAATGTGGCAGAGGTGGTCTTCTCCAGAATGAGCATACCAATTTGTTCTCCAGTACCAAATGGTCAACTCTGAAAACATACATATTCATGATATTATACAGACTATAAACAAGTTATATTTAGGAATATATATGTCTTAGGGTTTCTATTCCTGCACAAACATCATGACCAAGAAACAAGCTGGGGAGGAAAAGGTTTATTCAGCTTACAGTTTCACATTGCTGTTAATCACCAAAGGAAGTCAGGACTGGAACTCAAGCAGGCCAGGAAGCAGGAGCTGATGCAGAGGCCATGGAGGAATGTTACTTAGTGGCTTGCATCCCCTGGCTTGCTCAGCTTGCTTTCTTATAAAACTCAAGACTACCAGCCCAGGGATGGCACCACCCAAAAGGGGCCCTCCACCCTTAATCACTAATTGAGCAAATGCCTTACAGCTGGATCTCATGGAGGCATTTCCTCAAGGGAGGCTCCATTTTCTGTAATAACTCCAGCTTGTGTCAAGTTAATATAAAACCAGCCAGTACAATATATATATATATTCGTGAATCACATATGTTCTTAAATATATATTCATATATATGTATATATATTTATTTATACATCAATGATTAGTGAGAAAAGTGATGAATTTGAAAATGAGAAAGAAGGGTAGAGGGAAAGAAGGAAAGAAGGGAATATATGGGTGGAGGTAGGAAAAGGAGAAAATTTACATGATTATTATAATCTCAAAACAGAAAAGAGAAATATCATCACATAGAAAAAAAGTTAGGGATTTAGGGCTGAACTTACTCTGTATTTGAAAGAGTTCTGAGCTGGCCTTAACTGCCCCACACTGCAAAAAGATGTTACTCTGGGCTGACCATTTGGTATTGGTAACCAGTAGGTGTGGTCTTTCCTGGGGAGTGGGTAAGACTATTCCTGCTGCTCTCAGCATTTCTTAGTTACCTATAGTTCTTCTGGAAAGAGCAAAGGGGAGGGGGAATATTGTATTTACATTATAATTCCAGAAATGTAAATCACAATTTAGAAAGGAGCTTGGTCTTCCGATGGAAAATCAAGGGCTGATTCTTGGGGCCGTGATGCCATTATAGAATCAGGCAGCACTTCCCTTCCTATTCTTCTGTCCTTAGCAGAATGTATGATGGCTGCCCCACCTCCTGCCCTGCATCATTACTCTATCAGGATGAAGAGAAGCAAGAAGGCTAGAAGAAAAATGCTCCTCAGAACATCTATCTGTGTCTTATGTACTTGAATTGCCACTTAGCCATACTGACAGCAAGGGAGGCTGGGATATGAGTCTTATTCTTTCTCCTATTTCTTTCAACTTATGTATTGGAGAAAAAGGCAGAACAGGTGAGACGCTCTGCTACATCAGATTGAGTTCTCTGAGATGAGTAGCCTGGATTGAATATTTGGAGGGAAATGCTCTCTCTTGGATACTCATGTTACAGAGTAGAGTATCAATGTTTCCAAGATGTCCTGAAGCAAAGAAACCCTTTCCATGTGGTAAGCTATCAGTGTCATCCATTTTAAAATCATAGGACATTTAACATGTGACATGAAGAACTCTTGATTGGCAATGGATACAGAAAACATCCATTAAGGAGTCTCTAGCCAAGCAAGCCCTTGGAATTGGTATTGATAAAAAAAGGCACTCTTTCAGAATGGAAATTGGGAACACATCCATGGTCCCATTTTTTTTTAAAGATTTTGAGTTTTTAATTAAGGTAACTTTAATTATAAACATTACAGTGAATTTTTTTAGAACATCGAGCTTGAGCAGAACGGGAAGGAGGATTCTCAGTGTTTCCACGGCTATTCTTCCATAACATACAAAATGTCCAACATCAAATACATGGTTAAGGAAATGTTGTTGTTGAAAGGAGGAATTTATCCAAGTGTGGAGGCAGATAACTTTGATCCCAAGACTGGGGAGGCAGAAGCAGGTGGATCTCTGTGAGGCAGAGGGCAGCCTGGTCTACACAGTGAGTACCAGACCAACTGGGGATGCATAGTGTCTCAAAACAAACAAACAAACAAACAAACAAACAGCCTCCACAAAACCCAAAACCCAAGAAACAAAATCCAACCTTCCTCCAAATCCCCCCAAAACAAAAACCAACCAATCAACCAACCAACCAGTGACAAAAAATAAAACCAACCAAAGAAACAACCAACCAACCAAAGAAACAAATAAACCAAACCAAACCAAACCAAACCAAACCAAACCAAACCAAACCAAACCAAACCAAACAAAACCAAACAAAACCAAAAATCAAACTACCAAGCAAACAAATCCACAAAAGGAAAGGAGGAATTACTAGGTAGACAAAAATGTTTACCCTTGGTCCCCTCTGATGTCGCTATGTCACACACTCATGGCACTCTTTTTGGAAGAACAGGTATCCTTTCTTCTCCATGAAATTGACATAATAATACAAAAAGGAGATGATGTGTACTATGAAGGTTTTTTAAAAACTATTCTTCATCAACATTTTTCTGGAGAAGTTTGATATTGATTCTTAGTAATTTTTTTCTTCCTTTTTATTTTATTGAAAATAGAATCTTTTCTCATATCCATTCTGATTATAGTTTCTCCTCCCTCTACTTCTCCCAGTTTGTCCCCACCATCCCTTCTCTCTGGATTCACTTCCTTAACGATCCTCATTAGTAAAGAGCAGGCTTCTAAGAGACAGCAACCAAACATGACAAACATTATATAAAATAAAATGGCATTAAAACTTATGTCAAAATTGGACAGAAAAATTTAAATGGAGGAAAAGAGTCCCAAGAAC
The DNA here is from genome assembly GCA_964023405.1 of Apodemus agrarius. NCBI lineage: Eukaryota > Metazoa > Chordata > Mammalia > Rodentia > Muridae > Apodemus > Apodemus agrarius. The sequence goes on along the minus strand of OZ030026.1, from coordinate 40,671,002 downwards.
AGGCACAAAATTTGAAGCCATCACACCTGTCTTGTTCACTGGCATATTGTGTACATAGAACATGGTAGGTGTTTGACTCACAGACAGCTGTGAAATGAAGAAATCAGTGAGTGAGAGAACAGAAAAACAAATAGAAAAGGGTCACTGTTTAATAGTATCTTCCGACTGACCATCCTCCCTAATGATGCCAGAACTGTCATATAAGGCGATGTTAATTAAGCAGTTGCAGAACTTCACCACCCTCATGATATATGCTAACCTATTTGTTTACAGAAGAGAGGCGAGTTCCTTCAAACACCTGGACCAAATATCCGGCTTTTCTTCATTACTGCCTTTTGTTTCATTACCTCAGAACAGCCCATGTGGTCAGTGTTCACTTAAGAGCAACATACTAAGTCTCATAATAGGCTTATTCAAAGTGTAATGATGTAAAAAGTTTTGTAAATTCTTTCTTTCTAGTCTCAGCATAACATAGTCATCATGTGCGTATATGTGTGTATGCAAATATGTGTCACTGTAATGTTCATGTACATACATGTGTGTACACTGTGATCTGATCATGTGTGCAGGTATGCCAATGTACATATAAATGAATACATATTTATATTTCACACACATGCATATATACATGTATGTGTATATACTTGTGTGTTTGTGTATGCATGTATATATGTGTGGACATTCATTTGCTTCTGTGGATCATATATATGTATATACGTATGATATACATATACTGTCTGTGTGTGTATGAATGTCTGCATATATGTATATAAGCATGTGCCTATATGTGTATGTGTGTTCATAGGGGAATGTTATAGCATATGTGAATGTGCATGTATTCATGACAGATATATGGAGATGTACATATGTTTGCTCATACATATTCATGGGTATATATATATATATATATATATACAATCACATGTATTCATGTATATGCATTCACATGTATTTCTGTTTCTTCATATAAACATATGTGGTTGTACATGTGTTCATTTTGTGTGGTTTTGCTTGTGTGTGTGCATGAATGTTTATGCACATATACATATGTATGTTTGTATGTGCACAGATGCATATTTATGTGTATATCTTTGCATGCCTTACTAAGTACACTCTGTGTGTGTGCCTGGGTATGTGCTTTGTATATATGTATATATGCATGTATATTTCTATGCTGTAGACCTGTACAGACTAGATCTTGGTCCTTAGGATGAGAGCAAGAACATTGAAACTGCTATGGGCATTCTTTTTTATTTCTTATTTACAAGCAGTATATTTCAGAGAAGACCTACTCACTTTTCCTTTTTCTACCAGAAAAAAGAAACTTAGGTTTTTTTTTTTCAAAATGAAGACAGCCTTTTACTTTTATTGTTAAGCACCAATGACACTTAATGTACAAAATGTCAGCAGCTCAGAAAAGCAAAAGAAAGATAAGAGTACTGTAGATTACATCTAATCCTTAGTTCAAAGCAATGTGTGAGTGTCCGTTTTCTCATGTCCTGCTGTCCAGGGACACTGGTCAAGCATAAATCTTTGGTTATTAAATGGTGAAAGGTCTAATCACTTTTGAGGGCACAAGAATGCTATCAACTATACGAAATTAAGATTGTTTCTGAAAGGTATATACTTTGGTGTGGACTCTATGCTTGGGTTTTCTGGCTTCCAGCATTCTCTCCCACGGTTACAGTGACAACAATAATAGCTCATTTTGCTGAGTAATGATCCATCACTACCACACATGCTTGTGGGAAACAATTTAGAGAGAGGAGGGATTTATTTTGGCCCGTGGTTTCTGTGGCTGAAGTCCATGGCTGCTGGCTGTGTGGCTTCTACACCCTGATGAGGCTGAGTCTCACCACAGAAGGGCACATGGTGGAGCAGATCTGTGGACCTGCTGACAGCAAGAGGCAGAGCTGAAAGCAGCGAGGGGCTGATATGTGCTCTTTAAAGAGACATCCCTAGGGACAGGACCTCCTTCCACGAGGCTCTGCTGGCCACAGTTCCACCACCTCCCAATGCCCCATCCCTTATGAACTATTGTCTCAGGAACTCTATCAGAGAAACACCCAGGTGCAACTTGTTAATTGTGTATCTCAACACAGTCAAACTGATAACTCCAACTCACAACTGCCCCAGTGTTTACTGGGTAGTTACTTTTTAAGAGTCTGGGAAACAGTCAGCTAGTGTTGGAGTATATTTTCCGCATAAGAAAATGCGGAATTAAAGGGTTAGTATGCCTAAAGTCACACAACTAGGAAACACAAACATGCATGCAATCAGCATGTTGAACAATGGACAATACAAAGAGATGGAATGTGCCTATTTGCATGCTAGAACAGAGAGAATGTCATCGTGCAATTACGCTGGCAATACAGGAATGGAATAATCAAGAAAGGCAGGGAATACAGTAGCTCACAGAATAAGGGTTTCCATTTGCTGTTGTAGCTACTTATAGCAGCATGTGAGTGTGTCCTGAGACTTCTGAGAGTTCAGCGGCCCAGGCTGGACCAACTAGAATCAAGCTGTTACCATTACTTTGCTGCCTTCTAGAAACTCTAGCATTGTCTTGTCTTTTAGACTCTTGAGGTCATTGGCATGGTTTAGCTGCTGGACCCTTCCTTTACCTTCAGAGTAGGTAATGGATAAGTGTTCAAACTCTCTTCTCTCTTCATTTTGCATAACTCTGACCTCCTATTTATTTATTTATTTATTTGCTTCCTTCTATGTCTAAGTACCATTGTGGTAATGCCTATCTGCTCTGAAAAAAAAATCTGGAATCGTTTTTCAATTTCAAAATCTTCTTTACCATCTTAGCTGCATCCGTAACTGTTCTACAGAATCCGTAGAATGGGACGTAGCTGGTTTTGTGGAGGAGTTTATTTGTTCTGCTTACCAGAATAGGCTCCAGGCTCCCTAGGTCCATCTTCCTTATGATGCCAGGGACCAAACTCAGGGCGTTGTGCATGCTGGGCAGGCGCTTTGATAACCGAGTCACACCCCATCTTCCTGACAGTTACACATCCAGGACGTGATCTCTGGTTGTAGTTTCTGAGGGTGCAGCACAGAATTCCCCTGCCCTCACGGAGCTGATCGCTAGAGAAGAAGAAGCTGATCAACACATCTGTGATAAAGTGTTAAGTGTAGAAGGCCCCTTGACAATAGGGAAGTTTAGAGAGAGGAAGAGGGCACTGGCAGCCATGGGGTCTACAGAGAGTTAAAATGTCCTTAGGAGAGGCTACACTGTGATGTGTTTTGGGAAACAAACCCCATATGAGATGAGAGACCTGGGGCTGAGCATTCGAGGTATACGACGCAGAAGTGTGCAGGCAACGGTGTGAGAACGAAAGGCCCTTTGGAGAAATAGCAGCGGGGTCAGCATTTCCAGGGTGGACCGCACAAGAGAGAAATTGGTGAGGGATAGGCTTAGCTGGGACCCATCAACCAGGGAATTAATTCTGTGAGATACAAAGGAGCACTTGACCCAGTTTGTAGTCTGAAAAGATCACTGTGCTTAACAGACAGCTAAACGGCAGGAGAACAGGAGAAAGGAAGCAGGAGGGGAGAGTGGAAAGCACGCATCTAAACAGACAGAGAGAGACCTTCGATGACAGATTTATGACAGAACTTGCTGGTAGGGGGTAGGGGAGCACAGAAGAAAACAGGGATCAGAATGAACTTTGTTTTTGGGCTTGAGCCACTGGATAAGAGAGATTAAAAAAAATCGGGGGGAGGGGGGAGGGGTGTTTCCCAAGTGGTAGAACCAATGCATTTTGCTTGTGTTCTATCTGTCTATTGGAGATTTAAGTGGAGATGTGTTTGAAGGCTGCGGTCTGAACTTTAGGACCAGGTAAAGACTAGCAAGACCTTACATTAAAGGAACCAACAAAACCAACCATGGACCGCCACTATGTTCTACCTTCTAATAGGATGTCCTAGTGCCTAACTCAGCTGGAGGCCAAAGGGACACGGAAAGGCACGGATGGGGTCTGTGCTGTTGGTTGGAAGTGACTCACTCCAGTGAGGGACAGAGTAGGGGAGGATTCAGGACACATTGGAAGGGGTTTTAGGCGCTTTAGGGAAATGCTAGCCTGATGCCCATTTGGGCATTGCTCTGCCAAGCACCTGCTCTCAGAACAAACACCCCCTGCAGTAAGATGCCGTCCTGTCTTCACATCCACCCACCCGGAACACCTGGACTCGTCACTGAATAGCATTGGCCCTCAGCCCTCTCTAATTTATCTATCTGTCTCTCACTTCCATCTCGCTTTGAAATGGATTTCTTTAATTAGACTTAAAATGAGCACCCTTTACTGAGTGTCTCCATTCAGGTGGCTAAACAAATAAAGCGTAATTGTAGGGACTAAAACCACCCCACTTTCCCACATCACGGTGTCATGGTCGGCTTTTCTGTTTGAGTTATATCATTGTGCATATTGCTTTGATAATTCGTAGGCCGGGTACAGCACCATCTCCAAGACTATATTTAGGAGTTAGTGTTCCATGGAAGGTAATGAGAGACAAATGGATCTTAAAAGTATGTCATAAAAGGCCTTTTAAAATATGTGAGCTTCGAGTGCCCATCTATAAAGCTGGTTATTTACGAAGGCCGCTTTAGAAGCAGCTCTGTGAGTTGGTGCAGGCCACCTGTAATCTATAGATTTTTAAATTGTCGTGGCTCTACACTTGTTAATGGTGTCTCCAATACAGAAACACATTTAAGAAACCGACAATAAATGCAATAGCCCAACCTTCTCTCTCCCAGACCTATGGGCCCTAAATAGAAGGCTTTTCTTTGGAGAGGATCTCTCTGAGTCCCAGACTGATAAGAAACAGGGATTGCTATTTTGCATCTAAAAGAAAACCAGATATATTTCTAGGGCTCTTCTGGATGGATATCGGTGACAAAGAACTTGGTGCTGAGATTGAATTTTATGTGGAGAGGGCTGCCTTAAAATTCTATATGGAGAGGGTACAGCAGAGAGGCCCACAGCTGCACGGATAGCAAAGAGTTTCTGGGCTGCATTCAGAGATGTGGCCAGACAGAAGGGAATGGCTAATGTGACATGCAATCTGGGAACAATGGTCGCCGTGACCACCTCTTTGACTTCTAGCTTCTGCCATTCAGGGAGAACATGGCCTTGGAGGCAGGTGGGACTGGTGTTCTCGATTCTCTTTTCTAATTACATGAAGTGTGGAGAAAGGATATTGGAAATAGAGACCCAGCTGTGCCCACTGACAGTTCAAACACAATGAGGACAAAGAACTCCAGACGCAAAAGGGAAGCGGTTTTAATCTCAGGTGTCTGCACTCCTCTTTCATTATATGAAAGAGAGCCAGCAGCAATAACGGAAGAGAAATAATAAAATGAACGGGTCTCCTTTCTCTCTCTCTCTCTCTCTCTCGTCGTTACTTCTGCCACCAACCCTTGAATCAGTCAGTCAGGAAAAGAAAGCCTACAAGACAAAGCGAGGAAGATGGAGTAGGCAGCCCCCTAGCTGTTGAATGTAAGGGGTGTGGGTAAGTCAAATTGGAGTAGGACCTTCTCCTCACAGGGCTGCAGGGTCTAAGTCAAAGAGAGATGCTATTTCTCGAGGAGGAGAAACAACTCTTAAAGAAAGTGCAGTATTTGCCTCAAGATGAAGTGAGGGCTTACCTTCCCTCCTCCTGCCTGTCTCACTCGCAGTCACACAATGTTAAAAATAATTATGGTGCCTGATCAGCTGGGAGCTGTCCATAAAAGCCTTTGAAGAACTCGAATCTCAGGGCAATAAAGATAATTCAGACTATTCTCTCCATGTGTCTCAGATGCTCTGTGAATGACAGGGCAAACTTCTCACAGCAGTGCAGATTCATGTTCTTAAGTTACTTCAGTAGCTAAAGTTTTGCTGATTACATCATGTGCTATTTTTAGAAAGACTTCGCTGTCACCATGGAAACTGCTTTTGCTGAAAACTCTCTCACACTATTTCCTTCGAAATTAGCCACGGAGAAGAAAATCTTTGCAGAAAACTAATAAGGAACAAATGAGTTAGTTACAAGAGTGAAAACAAAAGAAACTTAGTACTCTGAAGAAGGCTTACATGCACGTCCACAGCTGTACATTTGTTCGGACAGATCGCATCTATAGACCCGTGTTTCTATAGAAAACCACTTGAATTTTTACTTTCTTTCTTTTTTTTTTTTTTGACTGGCAACATGCCTGAGAACATGACACCATGTAGTTTATTACCATGGTTCCCTGTGGCACGCCATTCCCAAGGGAAATGGATCCCTGAGGAAGCAGGATGCTCTGTCTCCTAGCAACAGACATGTTGGAAAGTTTCACAGGACCATCTTTCTGACCAATGGGGATCTTGTTGGGGGTATTAAACAGCTTGCTTAAGAACACCGAATTGACCCACTCTAAAGTGATTTCAGGATTCAAAGTCAGGAGGCTGCGAAGGGCAGTGATGTAATGCACTTTGGTAGTTTTATCCTTTGGGAGGCAGCGCGAACATCCTACCCATGGGAACCTGCGAATGTATCATATTACATATCTAAACATACCGTGCATGCATAGTCAAGGTAATAGACATTAAGTTAGGAAGTTTATTCTGGGCTGCCCACGTGGGTCCCATTGCAACATGGGTTTTTATGTCGAACTTTCTTGGCCAGAGTTTTGAGAGCCGTTAGGAAATGTCAAAGGCGCTTCAAGTGTGAGAGAGATTAGACCCCTTCTTGCAGCTATGGAAATAAAGGGGGTCATTTGTCAGCAGTGAGAAGGAACTGACTTGTCCCAATAACATAAAGGAGAGTGGAACTAGATTGGAATTTTCCCTTCAGGATTTCTAGAGGGATACAGCACAGCCTCAATATGGCACCTCAACTTTGCCTTCTGAGATCCTATGAGGAGTTCCCGCCCCCTCTCTGCCCCCAAGCTTTCTGGACTTCTAGCCTTGTGCACTGTGAGGTAATTCATGAGTGCTGGGAGCTGCTGTGTTTTCTGTGAATTGTTACTGCAGACAGGGAAATAACACACACAGAAGTATTATCTCAGAAATGTAGTCATTTCAGTTACTATAAAAAAATAAAAGGACAAAAGGGGGGGAATAGCTTATAAATATCACCATCCCATGTCAAATAGCCTTGAAAATATAACACTATTTGTACAAGAATTGTCTCTTCATGTATATATCTAAAAGAAGAAGATTTGACAAGAAAGCTGATAAGATTTGCAATGTTTTGTATACCGTCATAAAACTGAAAACAATCTTAAATTTTGGTCAGTAGGGTTCTGGGTAAAGGAGATGATCGAACATTTGTTTACCAGACTATCATCCCTGTTAAGTGTGTGCTCTGTTGAAATAATGATTGCTCTAGAAAAGTGGGCATGGCACATACAATTACAAGGTTGAGGGGAGTTAATTGAAAAATGTATTTATGCATTAGAGAGGCGGAAGCATGGATAGCGTTAGAGGTTGCTTCTCCATAGGTGGCTAGAATACATGTTTTTAAAAACTTTCTATAATGAAAATGACTTTTGTAATTGGGAAGGCCTAGCAAACCTCATGAACACAATAAAAATATGTAAAAAAAAAAACTTGATAGGAAGCAGAGCTCTTCCAATTGGGGTAATTTTAGGATGCACATTCAGAAGTGTGTTCACATTAGTGAACATTAGTGGCTTGGAAACTGGACGCTAGGACTTCAGATACTGCCTTCCTCCCCTCCCTCCCTTTTCCCCCATCCCTCCATCCTTCATTCTCCTCTCCCTCCTTCCATTTCTCTGCTTCTTCTCAACAGGAGTCTCGCTATTCAGCCTAGGAGGTCCTGGAACTCACTGAGATTGGCCTCAAAGTTAGACTCCTCCTGCCTCACTCAGCCTTCCAAGTGCTAGAATTCCAGGCGTGGACCACCAAACTTTCTTCTTACTGAAAATATATTTGTAATAGAGTTGGTTTTGGAATTGCCTTGGTCTGCTCTCTTTTGTATTTTGTATTAGATTTATGCAGTTTTAAGTAACAGAAACCCCACTTAAAGCAGCCAAACCTGAAGTGATGTAATGTCCAAGGACAGAGTCTAGCCTCTGATAAGACTGGATTCAGGGCTCTCGCATTGACTTCAGGGTGCCATATTTCTATCCACCTTATGAATAATCCTTCTTTCCTAGCCCAGCAGCAGGGGTTTGGGTGGAAAAGTCATGGAGGACTCTGGCTAGTGAGACTGTCTCTGGGACAGTGAGATCGGGATTACACTTGTGACGGGGGTGTCTCAGCTGAGTCAAGTAGAATGATGTTCTAGGGAAGATCAAGGTTCTTCTAGCAAAAGGGAGAAAAGTCAGAAACAACAAGAGCTACCTACCAGATCTGTGTGGGTCCAGGATGCGAACAAGGACACAACAGAGTCCTGGGTTCTGTTCTTCCAACTCAGGCACTTTTCCTAAAGGACTTCTCCCCCCAAGGCACTGTGGGTATCTCTCATCAACTATTCCATGGCTTCTGCCATAGCTGTTGTATGTCATCACTTTATAACCTTAAGGAAAAGTCTTTCCACATCTGAAGAACTCCATGGTGTAGTAAAAGCAAAGGACTGATATTTTTGCTCCTCTCTAGCCTTTTTTTTTTTTTTTTTTTTTTTTTAGACAGGGTCTCTTTGTGTGGCCCTGGCTGTCCTGGAACTCATTCTGTAGACCAGGCTGGCCTCGAACTCAGAAATCCACCTGCCTCTGCCTCCCAAGTGCTGGGATTAAAGGCATTCGCCACCACTGCCCTCCTTCCTAGCCTTCGAGGAGTTTCTGGATTTTCTAGTTCAGTGTCTGTCTCATGGCAATAAGTCAATAAATATCTGTTGAGTGAATTAATGGCAGTTTCCGATTTCTGAAGTGGGAGTAAATATTTGTCTCCTTTCTTAGTTTAGTTTTTTAACTTCATCAAAATCACACCCAGCGACTTCTTCATCAAGATTCCTAGAAAATCGAGGCCCCTCCTGTTTCCATGAAACCCAACAATTCACAAGTGACCATTCAAATGGCATTGTCTATTCATGTGTTGCTGTAACCAAGGTAACCATTATTGCACATTGTCTAATCTTCCACAAAATGGGAACATATTTTTTCATACTTCCTTTCACAATGTAATCATCAGCTCTTACACATGATTGTGGAACCTTTAGGGTAACATTTTAAACTTCTAATAACTGTCTTTTGGAGGTTAGGGCAAAGTTCCTGGAAGAGACTGCTTAGACCCTCGGGACAGGAGAGGCTGGGGCATCTAGATATCCTGGTTTTCTATTTCCCTGTGAGTACATGCATATTGCCGGACATTCTTGGCTAAGTTGTAAAGCAGGGGCTTTACTATTTAAGAGAAAGTGATGCTGGAGACCAGAGAGACTTCATCTAGCAACTGATGGCAGCAAATGCCGAGTACTGCAGCCAAACACTGAGCGGAGCTTGGAGAGTCCTTCGAAGCAGGGGAAGAAAGGATCAGAGGGGAGCAAGGACTGGAGGAACCAGAGGGATCAGAGAAACACCAGGAGAATGTGGCCCACAGAATTTACTGACTGGGACTCCTGGGGACTCACAGAGATCAGGAAGCCTATAAAGGACTGACCTAGGTCCCCTACATATTATGTTAAGGCTGAATAGTTTGATGTTTTTGTGGGTATCCTAACAGTGGGAGTTGGGACTTCCCCTGACTCTTTTGCCTACTGTGGGACACTTTTCCTCTTACTGCATCGCTTTGTCCAGGCTTTACGTGATGGTATATGCCTGGTCTTACTGTAGGTTGTTAAGTTATGTTTGGTTGATGTCCCTGGGAGGACTGTTGTTTTCTGAATGGAGACATAGTGGGGATGGATTTGGGGGAGAGGAGAGGGAAGGGAAATTGTGTCTGAGATGTAATATATAAGAGAAGAATAAAAATAAAAATAAAGAAGTGGAGCAAAAGATGCACTGAGGACTTGCTATGGCGTCCATGTTGGCTACCCTGTGCAGACAGCAGACATGGTAACCTCTAGTCTCTCCATTCTCAACTTCTCTTCCTGATGCTCTGTAAGGATGTGTATGCAAAATTATCTTGGACTAGCATTTCCTTGCACATTCTCAAAAAAAAAAATCAAAATAAATACCCTCTGGAGTATATACCAAAAGGACCAGAAAACAGAGGCAGTGTATACTTTTTAGATTAATATCATTCCTTGAATTCTCTTTGGAGGATGCTTGATAGATAATTACCAGAACAAATCAGGGAGTGACTGAAGGCCCCGCGAGGCAAGGTCTGTCCCTGGATGGAACAGCAAAACAGGCAAAATTGTCACTTGGTGGATTTGTTTTCCCCTACCCCACTGTTATATCCTGTCACTAGCTTCCCCATGGTTTCAGGCTGATTCCCTTCCCTTGGTTGTCTGGGGCCATTGTCTGTAAATCCCACTACAGCTTCCCTGCTAAACAAAGACTCAAGGAAGTTCTGATTCCTTTCTACAAATGATGGTTCTTTGCAGGTGACAGTTAGTTCATTTCACAAACTCACCCAAGTTGTTGAACTAGAGTTTTGCATCACACCTGCAGGTTAGCAGGGACTCTTTGGTTATAGTGTGTTAACACGCTGGGGCCTGATTTGCTGAAGGACCTGATTCGGGACACTATAAGATACATAATACTCTTGACATGTCCTTTTCTTTGTTGAGTCTCTCATAGTTTCCGTTTCTGTTCTTCATTTCATAGTTAGTGAGTGCTCGAAAGTGATCAGCAATTACCATGACACCAAGCTTTCTTGCACATTTTTATACAACTAGGTGTTAACTCCTACTGGAATAAATGGTGTCATTTGGTCCAATTTGCTTTCTGAGAAGTTCATGGTCTCATCAATTGGCTTCTCTTCTGTAGTTTCAAAGTCTTCCACAGGCTGATTTAGACTTCTTTCTTCTGGTCTCTATAATTATCCATCTAGATAATTATAAAACCCCAGTTAATCATAAGACCCTCACTCAGCCCAGGGTCTACAGCCTCAATACTCTTGCCATCGCTTTGACTTAATTCCTTGTTACTTTTCCTTAAGGGTTTTTTTTTTTTTTTAAGCAGATTCTTAGTGTTTCCATTGCTGTGAAGAGACACCATGACCAAAGCAACTCTCGTAAAGGACAACAATTACTTGGGTCTGCCTTATAGTTTCAGAGGTTCAGTCCATGGTCATCATGGCAGGAAGCATGGTAGCTTCCAGGCAGACTTGGTGCTAGAGAAGAAGCTTTGAGTTCTGCCTTTCTTGATCTGACTGCAACCAAGAGAATCTGCTTCTTCCACACTGGGCTGAGCTTAAGAACTAAGAGCACTCAAAGCCCACCTGTACATAGCCACACTTCCACCAACAAGGCCACCCCTCCTGATAGTGTTACTCCCTATGGGTCAAGCATTCAAACACATGAGTCCATGGGGGCGGGGGCAAACCTATTCAAACCACTACATTTCCTTTCTCTAGTTTCCCTGAAAAAAAATCCATCTTACACATAATTTTGTACTTAGTCCTAGTACTCTGACTATGCCTCAAACGTATTTGTGTTTTCCCATTTCTATTCAAAGGGCTCACTTTAACCTTAGTGCCTGTTTCTGAAGCAGCGTCGTTTCAATATCTCTTTCTTGATTCCTCTTAGTCTCCCTCCACTCCAGTAAATAACTGTGCAGCACAAACAGTAGGGGTGGGGCATCCTCCGTCCCGATCATCCTTCAAAACACTTCCTGCTGCAACAAATTACTACCAACGAAGGCATAATACAAGAGCGATGCGTTCTCTTGTAGTTCTGAAGGCTGTAAATGACAAATCTGGATCACATTCCTCCTGAAGGCTTTGGAAAGAACTTTACATCACCCAGCTTCTGAAGGTTCCTGGTGTCCCTTGCCTTGTGGCCATCATTACACTAGTCCTTGACTCTCTCTTCACTTGACCTTCGTCCTGTACATTTGTCATCTTCTTTCTGTCTAAAGATGTTTATTCACCCTCGAACTAAGATGATCTCGGTATGAATGCTCTGACAATCATTTCTGTAAAGACCATATTTCTCAGGATTATATTCAGAGGTACCAAAGTTTGAGACTCAGCATGTATACATAGTGACTAGCTACCCACTCTCAACCTTATCCTTTTGTAATACTCATTTCTTCTTACAGTAGCATCTCTACCATTTTAACTAGGAAAAATCGAGCCCAGGTTAGAACTTAGCCTGAGTTCCAACTTCTCTGCCGGGCTCTGCTGAAGTTCGGAAACACTCTCACACTCACAGACTCTCATAGAAGTTCTCCAGTAGAATGTTGAGGCGGGGGTATTTAGGGAACCATCTTTCTCCTCTTTTCTGTATTTGAAGACATATCACCCTGAGATTCCCATCAGAGACTTCCTTGGAGACACAGTTATGTGTTACCTGAATCATGGACTATAAAAGTGTAGTTGTGTTGTGAGGAACTTTTTGTTCTTGTGTTCAGTGAGTGGCAACATTATGGGCTGACAGAGGCTATGATTTCTTTTGCCCCATCCAAATGGTGCAGGTGAAATGAGGTGAAACAACTACACAAGCCCCACTAAACTAGAAGCCGCATGTAAATATCAACAGAAGACTGGTTTTGAAACATCTGTGGCAAGTGTTAAAAGATATTTCTGTGTTCAGAATAAAACAGAATGAAACAGTCCTATAATCCACAGGGCATGAGCAGAACTCTGTGGGCGTTCAGTTCAGCCATAAACACGTCTGTGATCTTCCTCAAGTCATGTATGTATCTGGTCTACAGTGGATCCAGGAATGGAGAGTCTAGCATGTCCTCATTCAAAACCTAAATGGCAGCTAGTTCTAATATTTTCCTGTTGAGACACAGCCGATATAGTCCCCTCTTGTAAATCATTCCACATTCCAATTAATAGTAAAGATATCAACATTTGCTTTGTTTCAAGAAAAAAAAATCATTGGATTTAAAGAAAATGCCTTTGGCACAGATGGCCTATATTGGGTCCTAAACAATTACAAATAGCACTCATATGTATTCAATGTTTTTTTTTTAATACACGAAATGGCCTGTTTGTTTTCTACCTCATATTTTCATATTATCTTTAATGAGCAGAAGTCAGTGCCTCCTGAGCTTACTGGGTCTAAAGGTCATTAGTACTTCAGAATGCTTGGGTTCTTATTGCTTATGTCCACGTCAAACATTCTGTTAACCAGGTTGCAAACCACTTTCCTTAGCAGCAAAGGGAATCTGTAGGGCAAAAGCTCTTGCAACATCTTTTTTTTTTCTTTTTTTAATGTGTTGTTACCAACATGGGGATCGTTAGAACCTATTCTTTCAAAATCACACATACTCATTACCATCATTTTCAGAATAAAAAGTCAGGACCCAAAAAATTTGTGCTTGATTTTTAAAATTACATATTTGGAAATCTTACAGCTCTACACAATTAAATCCAATTTAGCCACGCATTTAGCAAATCAGGGCCTTTCACAGACAAAGAATGGAGTTGGGCTCTCCAAGAAAATCAAGGATGGGTGGTCACTGTGGTATGCCATCATCGTTTCAAAAGCCATATGTAAATGATATGTATATGAGGACTCAATGGTGTCCTGAACATGAGAATTAAATAATAGAATTACTGAGCGCGTGTGTGTTGGCACTGAGGAGAAATGAAATCTCGAGGAATGTTCAGAATGCAGGGCACTTAGCTTCCGAGATCCCTTACAATCTCATGGATGGTGAACTGCTTTTGACATGGCTAACCACACTGAAACTAGGGTGACTGAGCTCACATGGGAAGCCTGATATACACTGCTCAATAAGTCAGAGTTGCCCATAAGAGGTTGATGACCGCCACTTACCACTGAGTCCTCAAAACACACCTATGACAGAGATGCCAACAGTAACATTGAAAATAATGGCCTCTTGGTTTACTACTTTCTACGTGACGAAACTGAGGCATCGAAAATGAAGAGACAGGCCTGAAGGAGAACAGGGAACTACGCAGTAGGATTTAGAGTCCGTCTCCTTCCGTCTTCTTAACCATTTCACACCATTGTCAAATGTATTTACACGTCACCGTATATTTGGCTAGTTAGGGAAGAAAAGTAAGGATGCCCAGAAGGGTCAGCTAATACATTTCTGAGATAGTTGGGCACACAGTTTATTTTCTGGCTAGAGGTTATTAGGCAAGTTACACAAGGGACAGATGCTCATATTTCTAGCTCTTAAAATGACAGGTCCATCTGACAGTCAAGTCTCCAAACACAACGTTGAAAGGTTGGGCATCCACTCAAGCCTCCGGCACCATGTGGCTAGAACATACTGAAGGCCAAATGACCCTACTGCATGACCAGGTGCTCACGCGCAGTGCAGGTGCGGTGACACAGTGGGGGCTGGCTTCCCGGCTCCACGCAAACCTCTCTTCTTGTTACTCTCATGACCTCCTAAATCGCTTCTACTCTTTGCATGTGCCCAGAGCAGCTCCATCACGGGGAGCAAGGGGAGAAGCTCCGTGGGTTAGAACTGACAAGTTCAATGGCGTATGTTGGGGGAATGTCCTCTGTTTTGACAGAGTGCCTTTTCTGCTTTTGGTGTTCCTTTCTTCAGACCTAGGGATTTGCTCTTTTCCCGTATTATTCATTTAGTGTCAGATATAAGCTTGGATTGTGACCAAGATCTGGATGTTCACAGAAGAAACTCAGTATTGTCATCATGTAGGGTTGTGTGGGTGTGACTGGCGAGACAGAACCATGTAACAGGGCAGCCCTGCTTCTCTCTCTCATGTAAGTCCTTCAGGAATCCCACCACTTTGTCCCCTTTGGCAGTAGACAAGGATAAAGAGGGCTGATGTTTGTCTGGAACCATTAGGTGTCATGGTATCTACATACATCATTTCCTTGACTTATGATAACTCTGCAAGACAGACCTTGTCAACCATTTACAAGTGTGGAAATAGGCCCCTAGAGAGAGCTGAAGAGTCAAAGTTAAGCGTTTACTCTCACTTGCGATGACTCTAACATTAACACACTGGCCAGGAATTCCTTGGATGGGAGGCTCTGTGTGCATTTTAACCAAGAACAGTTTGAAAATGAAGAAGCTTAGCCTTTCTGATAATTTTTGGGTATCAATCTCTGCTATTCATCCTGACACCATGCTTTGAAAATGGCCATTTGTGATTCTTCTGTGCATAACTCTCCCAGGCAGCTCTGTCCAGTAACCAGCTCTGTATTACTTCAAGGGGCAAGGGGCCTCTCCCAGGAAATCGAGTTTGGTGTAACTTATTGGTGCAACCAGCTATAACTCTTGCCGGCGAGGATGACTACAGACTAAAGACATCTTTGTCTTAGCAATCGACTGCAGCTGACTACAAAATTATTATCAGAGGTCTTGTTAATAATTGCTAATTAACCAATTAGTAATTGGTTAACAGAGGCTTCCTGTTGACTCTAATTTATCTTGGTTCAGTAGTTGATGCTACTGTGCAGGCTTGGCTTTCTTAGGGAGACAATCCTAGCTTTGAACCCTGTCCGCTCTTCATAAGGTCTCACCAGAAAGGACTTCTCACCAAATGAAGAATCCATTCAAATTCCATTGCTTTACTCTCACCTGTGCTAATTATTTCCAAATTAGCATCTCCCATTATTTTACAAATAGCTCCCTGCCTACTGGATATTTCTAAACTGGGCATCTCAAAATGACTTCAGAACCAGAATTTCTAAAAAAAACAAAAAAACCCCCAAAAAACAAAAAACCAAAAACCAAAAAAAAAAAAAAAAAAAAAAATCAACCAACCAACCAAACAACCCCCCCCAAAAAAAACCAATTAATTGTTATTATTGTTATTTTTAAATAAAAAAACAAGCTCTTTCTCTTCAATAGTCCATCTCCTTGTAACTCAGCTGTAACAGGGTTAGGGACAAATTCATTGTCCTAGTTTTTTTTGTTATTATTATTATTATTATTAATTATTATTATTATTTTCCTTTGAGATAGGGTTTTGGATAGTAACAGCCTTAACTGTCCCGGACTTACTTTGTAGACCTTGAACTCACGGAGACCTGCCTGCCTCTGCCTCCAAATGCTGGGATTAAAGGCGTGTGCCACCATACCTGGCCCGTTGATTTCTAACCGATCTCTGTTATTCCTTTGCTATTTTGGCCAGTGTTTAGAAAACTAAGTTAACGCTGTAGTGCTCACTTTCTTATCCTGACTTTTTCAGACACCTTCCAAGCCTCATAGATCCCACTTCTTTTGGCCCCGCAGATTGAGTTCTCTTTTCAACTCTGGGATTCACATTATTTCAAAAGAGACCAAGAAGAATTTTGGAACATGCTTCTCTGACTTATTGGTTTCCTTGCCTTCAGTATCAAACACGAATTTTTAACCATGCGGTTAAATTTTCAAAATTATTTTCATTAGCTAAGTAATATGCAGATAGTCTCCTTGTAAGAATTGACACATTACTGTTCAGGCTAAAATCCTCATTTTCTTTTTACCTTCACACAGTCACTTCTCACTTTGTAGCCTTATGAATCTTTGCCTGAGTTTTAGCACACAAGCAGACATTCATGGAAAATGCGATCTACGGCTTTCCTTTTTTTTAGACTGAAATGTTCACAAATAAATGTATCATATTTCAGATATGTATTCCTCAACGTGCATCTTCACCGTTCTCCCATATACCCAGGAAGTAATTATTCAGTAGCTATTAGGTGCCAGATGTCACTCAAAATTACTGAGAGCACAATGAATAACTAACAGGAAAATAAAATCCAAATTTCGGAATTCACGGAGGTCATATTGGCAATCTGTTCATGGGTTACGAGCAGATACATCTTGTGCTTATCAGTGACCCTGCAGGACTCTAGGGAGTAAGGATGCTGGAATTTATTTGGTCATTCTTATATCAATGGGCATTTAGATCACTTCCAGTGTTTTGCTCCGACAAATGACACTGCCAAGAGCACCTTGGGCACATGTGTGTGTCCTTCCTGGATGGATGACATGAGCTGCGAGCCCTCCAGGGAAGTCTCTGTACTTCCATTAGCGTGTCCAGGAGCTCGCTCTTACCCAGCACCTACTGTCAGTCCTCACTATCTCCAGACTTTATGCATCGTGCAGAGTAAATAATAGTGTCTTAGTGCTACTGAACATGAATCATCTGTTTAAAAATGCCCCATCGACACACCAAAGTAGGTGACATTTACAGTCTGGGTGGTTATCACCCTTAACCTTGTTAATAGTTGAACTGGTCCAGTCCCAGTGTCTGTTGAATCACTAACTCTTGCCAGAGCACAGCAATCTGAGAGAGTCAGTAGCCTACACACCCTCTTGCCTTTCTCTGCATCCTTTGAGAAAGAAGCCTGGGGAAAAACGTCTCCCCAGTCTTGGTACAAGGAGCTACGGGTATTAGACAGAGGATGTGGGAAAGGAGAGGGGCTAGGTCAGTGCTCAAAACGGTATTGTTGAGTCAGAGAGACAGACAGAAACACATATGAATCATACCCCATCACACAAGCTGAGATCAAGCTTGTTGACATGTGATCACTCTCTCTCGGGAAGCTATAACAACAGGGAAAGTCCAGGCTGATGTCCAGGAGATAATACGATTAATCCTTTTCTGAAGCATATGTTGGCAGGGATGGGGCCATGGTCTTTGGACTACCAACTATATGAATATGGCTTTAATGGTGAGCATGTACCCCAGAAACTTATACTTACTATGCACTGTCTCACTTCTTAGAATGAAGCAATGGCCAGAAATGTTGCCATCAGTCCAAAGAACCTGGTAGTTTTGGGAATGCCTTGCTGCTGATGTTTGATATTTGGGAGGCTCATTTTCCAACCATTTGAACTTTAAAATATATATATATATATATACTTTGGGTTTGTTTTTTTTTTAACCTCAAGCACCATAACAAATGGCTTGGGTCACGAGAAGTATGACTAGGGACCGCGGTTCTGTCTTCAGGACAGATGCCAGCAGCGGACCTCTGATACAGGAGGTCTCTGTGAGACTGGCTGACTTCTCGTTATTCTAACTTTACCTCCCTCAAGCCTCGATGGAGAAAAGGCGTGGAGGGCAACTCAGGCAGAAAACTGACAATAAGTATCCACATTGAATAAGCAAGTAACGAAGCTACTTATAATTCAGCTAATCACCCCGTATTAGGAATCATCTCAGTGTAAGAAACCAATGACAAGAGGATCTTAGCTACAGAGAGAGAATCTTGAGTGAAGGATAAGACAGCATGAAGAGGATGTTAGCAATGCCACACAGGTGCATGCCTTTAAAGGAGCAGTCACACTTCTGAGGGCCCCATAGCAAATGCTAACAGCTGCAGTCAATCACCTAGCTGTCTGCTATGAGGGTCTTGGGCTTTCTGTGGGCCTCTTCTCAGGTAGCTACCACGGTAGGCCTTGATGTCTGATGTCTTTAATCTGTCCCTGTTGACGAATGCAACGGGCCCTGATAGCTGAGTACTGGCTTGAAAGAGAGATTTATCAATCTAAGCTTTTCCATAAAGTCTATAACCCCAGAGCTCGGCAGGTGAAA
This sequence comes from Apodemus agrarius, assembly GCA_964023405.1. Classification (NCBI taxonomy): domain Eukaryota; kingdom Metazoa; phylum Chordata; class Mammalia; order Rodentia; family Muridae; genus Apodemus; species Apodemus agrarius. The sequence goes on along the minus strand of OZ030026.1, from coordinate 40,652,478 downwards.
CACAGCATAACATTACCGAGTTTCAAACTTTGTAGTATGGGATTCATTGAAACTTCCACTCCTGGGTCACTGTGAGAACAAAAGAATCTAGACGTGGTTCCTGCCTGGGGTGCAGGTCAGCCCCTTTGGGTCCATCCCTGAGTCCCTTTGTACCATCTTTTCAGTTTGTCCCTTTTGGTGTCTTTTTGTTGAGACAGTGCCCATGGGACTTTTGCATTCATGGGAGTCGCTTCTAGATTTTTTTTTTTTTAAATAGGACAAACCACTGGGAATCGTGTTGAAGGTTACGAAGCAGTAAGCAGGCTAGATGAACCTCTCATTTACCCAGAATAGTTAGGTTGATCCTTGATATAAACTCTGGACAGGCTCATGACCTTTTATCTGGCCCAGCATGGACTGTCAGCAGGAAAAGCCCTGGACAGTTCTGTCCCGATAGCTGATGCTCTGAGGTACCAGTTGGTACCTCTCCCTTACAACACTAGGTATCAATTCACTATCTGACTAATGTCCTTCCTGGGGGCTCAGCCACATGATGGGATACTTACTTGTCACGGGAACGCCTGACAGGGAAGAATGTTGCTCACCCAGCGGCGAGCCATCTCATGTATTCACAAGTTAGAAAGCATTTTTTTTACGACAGAAAACTGAGTGGCCTCCGGGATTAACAGAAACAGCTCATGTTTCACTCTCCCTCCCCCAGGGCTTGTGTTAAGCACATCAACCGCCCCCCCCCAATTTCTGTCCCTTAAGCCTAGGTCTTTACTTCCCATTTCTTTGTCAATGAAACAGGCTAACAATGTCCATAAGCTTACCAGACTTCGTTGCTTGGATTCATTTTTAGGAATGATTGACCCAATAGAACTTAATGGCACTTTGGAGTCCGGGCCCTTGTGTAAATCCTTCATCTTTTGTAGATTAACGGTCAGATGGGACCCAGAAGGGCTCCAGCATCCAAACGCTAAAATCTATACCAGATTTTCAACTGAAAGATGGCTGCAGCTCCTGCAGGGGCTTGAGTCTTGTTTTGACTCTTCATTGGAATAATGACAACTATGAAATCTCATCGATGACCTTTTTCCTGTCTTAAAAAGAAAGATTTTTTAAAATCTCTTCAAGCTAACATATTCCACTTAACTGGCTGAGAGTCAGGAACACAAACTCCCAGTTTTTTTTTTTCCTGAATATTCTCTGTTCACAGCTTGCAAAAATCCTATTTTCAACCGCATCAGATCGGCTAGGTGGATAGAGAACAGCTCTAGCCACAGCCACTAAAAGCAGATGTTAGCTTAATTAAACTCACAGAAAATAGGGAATAGTGTATTCCCAGGTTCCTTGGAAAATGCCATCCCTTTGTTTCTTCTGGATTCTGAAGTGGGATTTGATTTTATGTGCTTCTTCATGTATCCTTAAGTAAGGGACAAAAATGGTATCGAAAATATGTTTTCCTGATGAAAGGTGAGGTAACTGACTTCAGAATCTGGCTCCCATGAGAGAAGGTACTGAGGAATGGAAAAGAGCAGATGCCTTGTCTGAGGTTCACATGGCCTGGGCTGCCACCCTCACTACCCAGCCAAACCATCTGTCCATTTCTAATCCTTCGACACGGAAAAGACAATTCTACCATCCTGCATAAGATGTAGCAGCTGAATGGATCCCAATTTATCAGGGAAACTATAAATTGCACAAGTCCAGGCTGCGGCTAACGTAATAAGCCCCGCGATCTCTGTACCATATATTCCGGGCTGTTATTTAAGGTCTCCAAGGAGATCGGTGCCATAAAAAACCATTTCTCAGGAATTCCGCCAGCTATAGCAAGGCACTGCTCTTGCTAATATATTACAACTTGTTTATCACAGGCCATGGCTGCAGAAGCAGCAATATTACCGAGCGAGGGCGAATGATGTGACTGCTTACTCCACAGGCAGCCGTATTCCTCTCTTCTACGTAGACCCGAAGAAGCATACACGTTCTTTTCCTTGTCCCGTACTTTCTCCCGTGTGTGAGCTTGCTAGCTTGATGGAGACTTAAAGGGATTCTGTTCATCTTTGTTTCTTCTCTCTCCAATTATAGGAAACACACAACACACAGTCATGGGGAGAGGCTGCAAGATTTGGGGGGAACTGGATGAACTTGAGCGCCACCTGGGTATAGACTCCATAGTGTCTGCTTGGCCTCTTATTTGCCACCGAATTCTTTTGAGCCTCAGTTTCCTTGCCCTTGCTTTTTTTTTTTTTTTAACAAAAACAAAAACAACCCCAGAACAATAGTGCCTCGTGGCTAAAAGATGTGAGGAACAGTAAAGACTCAGAAACTGTTAGTTTATGACATCCGATTAGTCGATGACATGGTAGACGAAATCTGAGATTCGGAATCGGTGCTTTTATGAAAGAGATCCATGTACTGGAAATATAAGATCCACCCACATGGATTTCATAGCTCTGCCTGGTAGACCGAGCTTTCATGCATATTCTAAGATGCTGAGATAGTCAGTACCTTTCTAGGGTCATGAAGGCTGCCGTAATGAAGCACTCCATACTGGGTCCTCCCACATAGAACTCCATTTTCTTCCGGGGGCAGGGGGGGACAAAGGTGGTTGGTGGCTTCCTCTTGAAGCTGCTACTCCTTTGTTATGGAAGATTGTTTTGACTCTTGTTCCAGTACCAGCCTTCCCTAGTGTCTGTCAGTGTCCCCACCTCTTCTGCTATAGTTTGGATCGTAACAAGCCCACATGCTAAAGGATCGGTCTTCACCTTGGTGTTCCTGGAAGGTGGTAGATATCTTTAAGAAGTGAGTCTCGTGAGAGGGTTTAAATCAGGGGAGATGTGCCCTTGAAAGGGAGGGAGGGATCCTGGCCTCTTTTCCATTATCACATTTTGGTTACAATGAGTTGAGTCGTTCCTTTCCACCACACACTCTTGCTATCGTGTGGTAACTCACAGCAGACCCAAGAACCAATCACTTATGGATTGTAACCTCCAAAACCACGAGGCAAAAATTAACCTTTTCTCTTGGTAACCTAATTATCCCCTATTGTTAGAGTAAAGGAAAGCTGACGGACACATTTTCTTGAGACACCAGCTGTAATGAATAAGGAGTTACACTATTGACTTCATTTGAATCCAATGGACTTCGTTTCAATTGAATTGCATTTTTAAAAGCTGCATCTTTAAATGCAATTGCATTCTGAAGTACCAGGGTTATCATTTCAAAGAATGAATCTGAGGGAGTAAACAATTAACTTGGAAGATCTTCCTAGTATCGCCCCCTTGTTGAAGTAATAGAAGAGGAAGGATGATTTCATCTGAGGAGTCATCCTGTTTTCTCTCTCCTCTGTCTGTCTACGTGTCTATCTATCTATCTATCTATCTATCTATCTATCTATCTATCTATCTATCTATCTATCTTATCTTCTTATTATCTTATCTATGTAAATGTATGTAGTGTATGTACCTGTTCATGTGAGTGTATGTATATGAATACAGGTATATACGTGTACCCATATGTGTACATGCATATGGAAGCCAGAGACCTCAATCACTTCCTACCTTATGTATTGATGCAGAGTCTCTCATTGAACATGGAACTCATCAATTTGGTTAGGCTGGTCTGCCAATGGGTATGGGAGATTGTCTTGCCTTTGTCCCCATCTCTGGAGTTATATATGTGTACTGACATACTTGGCTTTTTATATTGGTCTTGGAGATCTGAACTGAGGTCCTGAGGCTCATATGGCAGGCACAGTCTTGACTGAGCCATCTTCCCAGCCTTCATTATCATCTTTTAAAAACAGAAAGCAAATTTGAAAACTCCTTTCATTTAATTGGGAACACGGGAAACAATTCTGGCAGACATAGAAATTGCAATTAAAAAAAAATTATTGTCTGATGATGTCCTCTGCCTAATTGGCTACCTTGTGAAGAACTTAAGGGAAAAACTTTCAAGCCTCCCCAGTGATGGATTAGTGATCTGACAACTGTAAAATCCTTTACATTGCTGAGAAGTCATTTCCCAGCTTAATAGAGCTAGTAGTTATCTAGTGCACTGTCATGGCTGGTTTGGTTTCTGATGGATAATGGTTGGATCACAGAGTTGGGCAGCTGAGCCCTGAAGAGGCTCTGCACATCAGAATAGGGACTTGTTTTTTTGCTCCAGGGGTTCTGGCTGGAGAGCCTGGAGACATATCTTATCTGTTTGTGAACCATGTAGGAAGCCAAGGTGAGGAAGCCAAGCAGTTGAGCTGTGGGCATCTATTCTTTCTAGTGAAGTATATTAGTATCAGGTTCCAGCTATAATAAAATACCATGAGGGTCAGTTTGCTTTTCTAGTGTCCATGGTCGATGTGTTCCTTAGTGACCTCATCTCCATCTTCACAGCCTTCAGTCGGGCATCGTGTAATCTCTTTCTGAGTTGCTGATCTTAGTTTCCATCAACATATCGTTTCTCCTACTCACTGCTTTCCCCTGTGATGAGGTAGGGGTTGCAATGATTCCTGAGGACAGTCTCACCTTAAAGATCCTTATCACATTTACAAGGTTCCTTTGGTGTAAGGTGACACGTTCACCGGTTCTAGAGATTGGGGTATAGATCTCTCCAGAGGATCAATGTTTTGTCCTTTGCCTTAGAGCAGAAGACCTCTCTGGTGGGCTGTCCACCAGGAGGTATGCCAGAAGCCCCAGATTACCCAGCAAAGGCAAGCAAGTGTGTGGGTGTATTGCTGTAGCTTGTGTAAGGTTAGAGGATTAATGTACAAGAAGCTCATGATCTCTCTCTCTCTCTCTCTCTCTCTCTCTCTCTCTCTCTCTCTCTCCTCTCTCCCTTGCTCCCTCCCTTCCTCTTACACTTCTCTCACTCATTTATCCATTCAATCATTCATGAAAGGAGTGACCCTCTCTTCTAATTCACAAAGTTCCTCTTTTACTAAGTTAAAATTTGAGGTCTGAGGGAAGATAAAAAGTACCTGAGCCATGTGGGTTTCAGACTGCTCCTCACAGTTCTCTTCCATTGCTCTCCCTTTCCCCTCCTCCCCCCTTTGTTCTTCTCCCTTCCCTCCTCCCTTCTCCTCCTCCCTCCTCTTCTTCTCCAGGCTAACATTTATTGAGTACTTACCACGAGGAGATAAGAGTGCTTGCTGACTTATCTGCTATTTATCTTATAATCTCTGCTGCATTTGTGAGCACCAGGCCTCCTGCCATGACAAATACATCACAGAATTTCTGTGGTTTGACCCCCACAGAGGCTTATTTCTTGTTCCCATGACCTTCTAATACTGAAGCTCTGATCCTATGGTGGTTTTCATCAACTGCATTGTTTGAAAATGAGGCCCTGTCCATGGTACTGCTCTCCCATCTACCAAAACTCCCATACTCCTCTGTGTGTGTGTGTGTGTGTGTGTGTGTGTGTGTGTGTGTGTGTGTGTGAGAGAGAGAGAGAGAGAGAGAGAGAGAGAGAGAGAGAGAGAGAGAGTAGTAGTAGTAGTAGTAGTAGTAGTAGTAGCAGCAGCAGCAGCAGCAGCAGCAGCAGCAGCAGCAGCAGCAGAAGAAGAAGAAGAAGAAGAAGAAGAAAAGCCACACTTTCCATAGAAATTCAACCCATAAGAATATGGTTTTTTTCTGCTCACAGCCTAATTTTCCATTATACGCCATTCTTGGTCACCACTGGGTCTGGACAATGTGCCTGTTGCTGCTTCCTGGTATCGATACATACAGTTCAAGGTTTTGGAGAGGGAGATTTTTTTTTTTTTTGGAGAGGAGATGGTAGACAACTTCCATATCACCTAACACAGCCCTCAGCACACAGTAGCATCTCATCTCAAAATATGCCATGCAAAAGTATGTAACTGTGCTAAGCTATTTCCAAAGAGACATTAAATAAGCAACCCAATGAAGTAAGTCTTTACTCCCAGAAGTTTAGAGTCTCTGGACCAAGGGGAAAATGGTCAGTGATCCTCTGACCATTCTACATTTTTAGTGGTATCCTCAGGACAGGGATGGCTTCCCAGGGACAGCCCATGTCTGTTGGAATTAATACTATAGGGTGAGATGCTCTGGCCACTAATGGAGTCTGGGGAATTGGAGTTGGGGTGTCTGGGTCACTTATTCATCACAGGGATGGGAAGAATATTGATTGTGTGAATGAATAAAGACACTGGAGCTGCTTATAAACATCTGAAGAAGTGCACGGAATGTGAATGGGACCTTTATTCTCTGAAAAACTGGATTATTATCATTTATTAATGGGTACATTAAAACCCTCAGTGTTCCAACAATTTGAGTGGGTAATATGTGTCATAATCAGTTTCTGCAATGAGTGCTTCATTCTAGCACACCATACACACATGCACGTGTGTGTGCGCGCGCACACACACACACACACACACACACACACTCCTTTTCCCTTCCTCCCCATTTCCCTTTTACCTCCCTTTCTCCCTCCCTTTCTTCCTCCTTTCCTTCCTTTCTTCTTTTTGTTTCTCAAACAAGATCTCTATTCCAGGCTTCTGATCCTCCTGCCTCCACTTCCTCTGTGCTAGGTGACAGGTAGATGCTTCCACTTCTGTTCCTACATTCTGGGAATTGAACCTAGGGCTTTGTGCATTCTAGAAAAGCCCTGCAACATATAAGTTCTGTCTCCAAATTGCTGGTGTTATTTTTTTCTTTTCTTGTCTTCTCTTTTCTTTTCTTTCCTACTTTTTTTTAATGTATTCACTTTACATCCTGATCACTGTACCCTCCCACTCAACTCTTCCCACAATCTTTTCTTCCTTCTCTTTTCCTCTGATCAGATGGGTGGCCCCCTGGGTATTCACCTACTCATCAAGTCTCTGCAAGGCTAGGAGCTTTCTCTTCCACTGAGGCCAGACAAGGCAGCCCAGCTAGAACATATCCCATGTACTGGCAACAGTTTTTAGGATAGCCTCTGACCCACTTGTTTGAGACCCACATGAAGATCAAACTGCACATCTGCCACATATGTGTGGGGAGGCATAGCTCCAGCCTGTGTGTGTTCTTTGGTCAGTGGTTCACACTCTGAAATCCCCAAGGGTCCAGCTTAGTTGACTCTTTTGGTCTTCCTGTGGAGCTCCTATTCCCTTTGGGATGATAATTCTTCCTCCTATTCTTCCATAAGAATCCCCAAACTCCATCCACTGTTTGGCTCTAGGTCTCTGCATCTGTCTTAATCAGCTTCTGGGTGGACTCTCTCAGAAGACAGCCGTGCTAGACTCCCGTCTGCAAGCATAACAGAGTATAATTAATAGCGTCAGGGACTGGTGTTTTCCCATTAGATGGGTCTCAAGTTGAGTGGGTTCTTGGTTGGCCATTCCCTCAGTCTCTGCTCCATCCCTGCATTTTTTTTCTAGACAGGATACATTTTAGGTTGAAAGTTTCATGGATGGGTTGGTGTCCCTACACTCCACTGGAGTTTATGCCTGGCTACAGGAGGTGGCCTCTTCTGGCTCCGTATCCTCAATGCTGTGAGTCACAGCTGAGGTCACCCCATTGATTCTTGGGCACCTCTCTTTTCCCAGGTCTCTATGTTATCCTGGAGTTGACTCCCCCCTCCACCTCTTCTTCCCCATCAGTTATAGATTTCCATTTATTCTCATGACCACCTGACCGTTTCTCCTGTCCCTCCCCACACCTGATCCTTATCCCCCCATTCCCCTCCCCATGCCCCTCTCCTACCCAATTCCCTTCCTTCTTCTGCCTCTTGTGACTATTCCTCGTTCTAAGTGAGATTCGAACTTGTGCTTTCCTTCTTGGCTAGTTTCTTTGGGTCTGTGGCCAGGGGCTGGAGAGATGGCTCAGTGGCTAAGAGCACTGGCTGTTCTTCCAGAGGTCCTGAGTTCAATCCTGAGCAAGCACGTGGTGGCTCACAACCATCTATAGCAGGATCGGATGCCTTCTTCTAGCATGGAGGTGTCCGTGCAGACAGATCCAGTGCTCCTTTCCTTCTCATGCTCTTTGTCATCTCCCAAGCCACACATTATCAGTCTTCCCGCCATTCTGGGAGGCATCCCAGCAACAACTCTTGGCTTTTCTGTCTTTCATTTGTTAATATCCCAGATCTTCCTAGTGCTTGTCACAAGCTCCGTGGTCCAAATATCTTTTCCTCTCCCATATCCCTCAACCAACACTATGAACTACGGTGGCCTGTGATCTCAAGCCTGTTACAAAACTGTTCACAGACTTCAGTCTCACTAAAACATTAGGCGTATTTAATTCCTTATGAGCCCCTCACCATCTACTTATTCATTTTGATAGTCATACTGTGCAACCCACTGGGGAGGGATGTGATCCGGGTCATGGTTTAGGCTCTTATTGTTCAAGACTCAAGAGCATAAATATATATCCTTTTCTGTTTCCCATTGTTACGGGTCCTACCTCACACTCTGTTGCTCTTGGAGTTGAGCTATTTCCTCAGTGATCTAACTTTTTGTTTAATTTCTACACTACAATGTTGCCAGGTTAGTGTTTATAAAGCAGAGTTCGGATGACACAAGTTTCTAGCTGTAAACTTTTTATGCCTCCCTATCGACTACAGAGTAAAATCGTGTTAAATCTTCCCCAGGATCTGGCTCTACTTCATTTTTTTTCCAGCTTTATATCCCATTTTGTGCTTCTCATTTAAACTGAATTGCTTATGAATCTCCCTACATCTTCCTTTCTTTCCTCTCATCTATACAGATATCCCACGTATACCAGGTTATTCCTCACCTTAAAAATCTCTGCTTCAGCCAAGGTTTTAGTGTGAGTGAGGACATCTGTACTCTATAAATACACAGTGGATGGATGGCTAGGTTCCAGCCTGTAATACCCTTTCCTCTCTTTAGCACATCTAAATCTCGAACATAATACTTAGTGCCTTTGTTGTGGCAATAAATTCACTGTACACTATATTATATTTGTTTAATGTATGCATCTTATTGCTGCTATTAGATAGTGCTCAGGGCTCTACATGATTTACCTTGTTCACCCAATACCAAAACATTTTTCACCTGCTCAGCAACTGAGTGCGATGTGGAATACACAGTACAAAAATGTGAATGCCTCTCTCCCTCTCCCACCATCTTCCCTCTCTCTGTGTGCGTCTCTGTGTGCATGTCTGTGTTGTGTGTGTGTGTGTGTGTGTGTCTATGTGTGTGTGTGTGTGTGTGTGTGTGTGTGTGTGTCTGTGTGTGTTGAATGTTCAGATCCTGATTGAATGTTTTGATGATTACTGAATGTGCATAAGTCACCTAATACAGTCCTCAGCACACAGTACCATCTCATCTAGAAACATAGCATGCACAATTGTATAACTGTGCCCAGTTATTTACAAAGCGACATTAAATAAAGAACCCAGTGAAATGAGTGAAACCCCCAGAAGTTTAGGGTTCTTAGACTAAGGGGGAAAGGATGGTCAGGAATCCTCTGACCATTCTACATTTTCAATGGTATTCTCAGGACAGGGATGGCTACCAAGAGTATTGAGATTAATACTATAGGATGAGATGCTCTGGCTATGGATGTAGATTGGGGTATTGGAGATGGGGTGGCTGGGTCATTCATTCATCACAGGAATGGGAAGAATATTAATTGTATGAATGGAGGCATCGCAGCTACTTATGAACAACTGAAGAAATCTACCAAGCAGACCTTTGGAGTGGCCGTCTCTCCGGGTGGCTTCTTTATGCTGAAGAGTGGGGAATGCTGCAGGATATAGGGATACCTCTCCTAGTTTGATTAGTGAGCAGACACTCTCAGAGTATGCCCTTGGATCACTATAAGGGTTCCCAACCCCTTCTTCTGCTACCAGTCCTGGGAGCTCTGACAAAGGTTGGTGATTGAATCTTTATTAGCGACATTAGCCTCCAAGGGAGCTTGTTCGAGGTTTCCCATGGCTCACTGCTGAGCTTCAGGCCAGCAAAGCCACTGGGCTCCACATGACTTAATTAGAGACAAGATTTCAAGCTTTGTTTGTGTCCCCAGGATTTGGCATGATGGCACAGTTGGGACTGGGGCATCTTGGCTTCCCCTGTTTAGGTAATTGGTACATCAGGGGGAGGCAAGAGTTATTGGACCAATGGTATGGTTTCTCTACTGAAGGTTTTGAAGATCCTGAATACATTTCACTGATCATAAATGAGCCATTAGCTGCAATCCAGCTAAGGACAGCACTTGGAAACTCTCTTGCATAAATTCTTAAGACTTTGGTCCGGTAGTCTAGGCATGATGTACATAACTATTAGACAGGCACTCATAGGAGGGTTGCCAAGAAATTGAAGCCAGCCTGAGATACATAGAGAAGGCCAGGCTAGCCGAGGAAACAGAATGAGATCCTCTCAGCACCAAAATCAAACCAAAACCCAAACCAACAAAGTTTAGAAAGAATAAGACTTAAGACTGACACACCCAGACTCACATTAGAGGCAGAAGGTGAACTCTCTTATGTTATCATTTTACTTTATACACTGAGTGCTGTCAGTTTGAACAGAAAGCATTACATAAGAATCAGCCATGTCGCCACGGCCCCCAACTTGCAATCATCCTACTTCTGTCTTCCAGTTCCTGGGGTTACAGGTCTGAGGCATGACACTTGGTTATTATTATTATTTTTTACATTTATATAATCTTCCCTTGCCAAGATGACATACTTCAACATTAATCACTTTGCCATGTTTATTATCAGCATAATTTTTTAAACACTTGAAATGCTACACACTTTTGTTCATTATCTTCCCCAAAATAGAATTGAAATTTTAGGAAAGAAGGGAATGTAGGTGCTTTGTTGAGTGCTGTCTCCTCAGTATCTTGAATACTCTGGTCATGGTAACTGGGGTAGTTTGTCAGTACCTGCTTGAGTTATGAATATGATATGGCTGTGTTTCAGACCACAGTTACTCTCTATTGGCAGAACCAGCCCTTAGGGCATGAAGAATTTGTGCCCCCACGATACAGATGAACCATCTTACCTTCTGCTCCCAGATACGTGGATAACTTCAGCTGAAAACAGTTTGCATACTAGGATCCCATAAAATTGGGATAGATTGGCTTCATTGATCATATAGTTCAATTCGTAAGCCAGATTAGCTTGCTATGGTAATAGAACCCAGGATGAGTTAGAAAGGAAGATGAAGAAATGAGAAGCTAGAACACAAGGTTGTTTAGGGGGATTGCCGTTTAAGAGATGTGTGCAGCTCATAATATGAAGCAAAAGGAAATGTAGAGCGAGAGACACTAGGACTTTTAGGTTCTTCCCTTTTGAATGTCCTAACATGTGTTTGTGAAATAGCTATATGCTCACATGAGACAGACAGCCTGGGTCCCATCCTTTAATGTAATTTCTTGACAGTGACATTGGATGAGTTAGTCAACTTCCCTCTAAATGAACTCATAGTAGTCACTAAACTGAACTCAAGTTGTTGTTCTGTGTTGGTTTGCTCAATCACACATACGCAAAATGGCAAAAATGGCCTTGACGTACTGTGGACATCAAATAATGGCTATATCTCTTGTTGGAGATAATGTGAAAACTTTCCTTTCCTTTCCTTTCCTTTCCTTTCCTTTCCTTTCCTTTCCTTTCCTTTCCTTTCCTTTCCTTTCCTTTCCTTTCCTTTCCTTTCCTTTCCCTTCCCTTCCCTTCCCTTCCCTTCCCTTCCCTTCCCTTCCCTTCCCTTCCCTTCCCTTCCCTTCCCTTCCCTTCCTTTCCTTTTCTTTTCTTTCTTTTCTTCTCTTCTTTTCTTCTCTTTTTTCTTTTTCTTTTTTCACAGTCCATAGAGGCTTTTTATTTATGCTTTTCATGAAAAACAAAAGAATCCCAGGTTTTCCCCTCCTGTATGTTTTTGTCTTGCCTCTTCATGGACCATGATGTCAGCCAAGGTTGTCAGCACAATGTAACCAAACTGCCGCGATGGGAGCAGATTGTCCTGCCCTTTCTCTAGGTCTTTGAGTTGAACATCAAATCTAGGTCTTATAACTTCACACTCATTCAAGCTGCCTGTGAGGTTCACAATGATCTTCCCAGCTCTGTGATCATCAGCGATCTCGAACTCATCAGTGTAGCCCTGCTTCATCCTCACAGTTAGGAACCAAATGACAAATGACGACTTTGGAGCACAGCCTGATGAGAAGCTGGCATTTGCCTCTCTTTGATGCTCTTGAGAGCATTTGCCAGAACATTCATTCGCACCACGGTGACATCGAGGGAAGAAGGCAGAAGGAGCTTTTTTTTCCCTTTTAAGACAGAATCTTAATCTGTAGCCCTCACTGTCCTCAAACTCTCATAAATTCTCCTGCCTCAATTTCCCAGGTGTTGAGATTATAGTTATACACCGTGATGCTTAATCAACTCTTTTAAATAATAAAAAGAACTACTTTTTATTACATCTCATTACAATAATTCAGATACTACACTATTTCAGGCTAATTCGGGGACTCAGTGGCAGCATAACTGATCAAGACCAGAGGCCAGTTTGTGCTTTCTCCCAAGATTTAGGACAACTGAGGTAGTTTAAAGGATACCTTTTCATGACACAGAAGGCAGAGAGTGGAAGAAGGTTTCTTTTCACATTCCTCTTTAAAACAAACAAACAAACAAACAAACAAACAAACAAACCAGAAAGATCTCCCACAAAACATCTCTATTCATTAACATTGGCTTAGTCTCAGCCATAAGGGACCATGGTAAATCTTAATTAATTACATGGCATTTCAAGAGCCCACCATGAAGGCAAAGACCATCTCTAGGAAGCAGGAGAGAGAACTGACTGATGGGTAGATAACTATAAAATATTTAGAATAAGGTGGCTGAGGATATGTTTTGTTGGTATGGGTGCTTTTTTATTTATTTGTAATGTATAGGCTTGACTGATAGCAGAAAAACACATTTTCCTGTCCTCGACGGAGTTCTTTTAATCCTGATTGATGAGTAAGAGGTACCACTACACACATAAACACGAACCCATTTACATCTCCTAACATCTCATGGAGGAGATTGCATTATCCCATCACAATGAAGTGCTTAGGAAGTTATTTGCCAAAGGCCCTTTAGAAATTATCCCAGATAGAAAAGAAACCACATTGTCCTGACTCCTGCACACACTACATCATCTACCTGTCCTAGCCAGGAGAGATGGTTTTCTTGGAGGCAGTAAAAGGGCCAAGTGACTGCCTCCAGTGCCGCATGCAACACGGTCACATATGAATGAGCTTTTGAAGACCTGAAAGATCTTTCAGTTATTGTTATTATTTTCTCATTGACCCGATATCACTTTTTTTTTAAATAAGAAAGTGTGCTGAGGTTTGATCCATAGATTCTTAATACAGCCTTCCTATCCCAAGTTTGATTTTTTCCCACTCCAACTACTGGATTCTTGTTTGTAGCTCCAGTGCCTGGATAAAGCCAGGGCAATTTTTTTTTTTGTATGTCAATCATTTTGAAAGGCAACTTTCTTGCATGACTTGGTAAGATCTGAAAGGAAGATAGCCACAGTGGAGAGGCAGTGGCAGGGCGTCCCTAGGCAGCTGGGAGTCTTCAGCATCCACATGTAATTGCTGTCTTTTCTTCACCACAGCCTGCCTGCTGTGTTCATCAGACTGCCAGTAGCACAGAAGGTAATCAGGGCCGAGACCATTTCAGAAACTCAGACACGCGCGACCAAAGTTAAAAATATGTTAAAAATTACTGGGATGTGATTTGCTCTTAGAGAACTCAATTTCTGGCTAAGAACAAGAGGACGCTGTGCAAAACTGGGCCAGCAGAAATTATTGTCACCGAAGAAAATGCTAGGAGAGCTGCGAACAGTTAATAACTCTGGTGTCCAACTGCCCATAGTAAGTGCTTACTTAATGCGTAGACTAGACAGGGAGATTCGGAGGAGCGGGCAACGCAAAGCATTTCCATTTTATTTAAGGAACTCTTTGATCTGTTTCGAAATTTAAGATTCTGCTTTTGACTTCACTAGATAAAGTTGGAGTAGGAATGAATTATTCATATGAAATATTGCCTCAATAACACTGCATCAAATAAACATAATGAAAAGCTGCCCATGTTATATAAGGGGAGCTAAGTCACAACTCTTTTGAATTGCAAAGTTAGGCACTGGGGTGTGTGGGTGGGGGCTAGCCTGGTCTCCAACATTCCTCTATGGACAAATCCACTTAGGAGAATAAGATGCTCAGATTCCTTTTATTTCTGGCTAGACAGGAGTTTGTGGTTTATGAGTTTAAACTACAGTTGTAGCCATAACTGTGGTGTTATTAAATCCCACAGTTTGTGTCCTCATTTCAACCAAGCCATTGGAGGACAGAGAATATTTTCTATAACATTGTATCCAATACCATAAGATAAGTGCCCCTACTCCCTAAAGAACTGTATATATTATGATATTTTCAATGATCGCTATAGCATATCCATATGTATGCTACAGAGAGATCATTACAGGGGAAGTAATAGCCTTACTTATCAGTGGTGTGTGTGTGTGTGTGTGTGTGTGTGTGTAAGTTTAACACTGCTGTGGTTAATAGATTAAGAATGAGAGAGAGAGAGAGAGAGAGAGAGAGAGAGAGAGAGAGAGAGAAGGATAAACTGGACCTAAATAAGCAGAGTATGTCAGGGGAATCCAGCTTGGCTGAAATTCAATAGATAACCCTTAAATTCTTGCTGACAATTCAACTTTAAGCAACTGTGGTTCAATAAAGGTAAAGGAAAGAGCTGAGTCAGCTCTGGAGAAGACAGGAAGTCAGAGTCTGTTAGTGTCCTCTGTCCTTGGAACACACGAGGTCCTACGGGAGCAGGCCCATCTCCTTGAAGTGGATGTTCAATGGTTCTTAAGCACCATCTCGGGGTCACCAAAGGACTTTTTGAAATTGGATTTTTAGATCTCTCTTTATACTTAGATTGGTCTCTGGCACCCACCCACAGCAAAGGGAGGGAGTGTAATCTCCAGCTATGAAGGTCTCCGGGAGGCAGCCTTGGGGAGAGTCGCCATCGTACGCTGCATATTTATCTCCTCTTGAAATCCACCATACCCATGTGCTGACTCGAGGTGTAAAGATCCTGGGAGGTGGAGCCTTTCTGGGTAACTAGGGCTAGCTCAGGCCATGAAGGTAGGTCTTCCTTAGAGTAGCACCTTCATGTGAAGGAGACAACAATGTTCCCTTTCTCTGATCATAGACACCAAGGAAATGTACATGGACAGACAAAGGAACATACATGGCACCTATAAGCCAAATAAAGCACACATTGGCCTCCTGGCCCCCTCAGTATCCCAAGTACCAATCACACACCCTAAAGCCTCCATCCTAACATTCTGGCTTCCCTCCTCCCAGATATCCATTTGTTCTTTTTATAAAGGAAAAAAAATGCCTGCCCTGGAGAGTATCAAGATCCCCTGTCCCTCATACTCTCTCATATTCTCTTACTTTCCTCTGTGGAAACGTCAGGAAATGAACTCTTACCAAGTTTGGTCTTGGGTCCCTTAGTTCTCAGAATGCTGAGAAGTGAATGTCTGCTCATCAGGACACTCAGTCTACGGAACGTTGTCATGGTGGCTTGAACTGACTAGGACACAGAGACTGGTCTACCTCAGTCTCTGCGTCTATGCAATGGTATCTGTGCCTGCCTCTTGTGGTGGTTGTGAAGACACACTCGGGGTGGGAGAGGGGCTGCGCAGAACATTGGAGAGGAGTGTGACAGGAAGGCATCTGGGCTTTATGCGTCCAGTTCCTATGATTTTCATGTTTGGGTAGAGGTGTGCACAAGAACAGTGATGCACGCTGGTTCTATCATAGAAACTTGTTCTGAGAATGAGTGAGGATTATACACGTAGTTCAAATTATACTTACACGCCTTTGTGGCTCTCCTCTTTCCTCGAAATCGTTGGCCTCTGGCCCATGAAGGTGAAGGGACAAACGAGGTTCTGGACAGCCTGTGAGTACCAGTGGTAATAATGACATACTGGGACCAGCTTTGAGGAGAAGGATCAATCTTACTTGGGGGTGAATCAAGGGTTAAGAGGGTAGGAATATCCAGGTGGGCTAAGGTCCTTGACTGAAGGCTAAGTTACTGAGGTACCTCCTCAGCATGGGGAGGTGTTTCAGGAATCCCAAGTGCTGGATGACTGGGTTCTTATTGGGAGAACGGAAGTAGAACCTGTAATCTAACCAAGGTTATCTGCCATCCTTCAGGTAGAGGTGTGTGTGTGTGTGTGTGTGTGTGTGTGTGTGTGTGTGTGTGTGCAGGTGGTTTGAACTCCCAAGACAAGGTCAGAGAAACAGAAGCCCTACTGGTAAAGGGAGTCCACCATTTTGTGCCAAGCTAACCATGGTAGACTTCTCCCTTAATTAGCGGTGCCACATGCATTAAATACGTACATGAATAAAACCAGAGGCTACAGTTCTCATAACCTAAAGGCAACTGTCCATAATACAGCTTTGACCATGAATACGGGCCGTCCATCTTTGTCAGTATGAGTAGAGTTAAGCCAACCAGCTTCCAAAGCTTAGCTTGCCTTCAAAAGAATTCAATTGTATAATAAACATCCAAGGAAAGGTCAAGCCAGGTTTGGTGGCCATCAACTGTACTCATAGTCCTCAGTGGAGTGAGTCAGGAGAAGCAAGAGTGCCAGGCTAGTGAGTGGGAAGCCACTCAACAAGACCATGGCCCTGGAAGAAGAAGTCAGAATACTCCCTCCTCTGTGCTGCATAGCACTGTAGACTCTGAGCTCACAAATAACTCTGTAAGTTATTCATTTTTCTACCTCTGGTGATAGGAATGGAACCCAGGGTCTGGTACAGGCCAGGCATGCACCTTACCTTTGAGCTATATCCAGGTCCTAAGCTGGGTTTCTGACCACATCTGATTGGGAGTCTTCTAACTCTTAAGCTACTTTCTCATATACATGGTAAACTTCTCTCTCTCTCTCCCTGCTGCCTTTAGATCTGGATGTAGAATTCTCAGCTCCTTCTCCAGTACAATGTCTGCTCGCACAATGCCACGTTTCCTGCCATGATGATAATGGACTAAACCTTTGAACTGTAAGCCAGCCCCACTGAAATGTTTTCCTTTATAAGAGTTGTAATAATAATGAGTCTCGGCAATAGAAACACTAACTAAAACACTCCCTGTGCTCTGGGATGTTGTCTGGCTCAAGTTTGTGCAGGTCCTGTGCATATCAAATATTTGTATAATGTAATGCTTAATAAGTACTCACCCAATGAAGGACTTAATGTCTCTTTGAACTCTATGTTTACAAGATAGCATCATGAGACTAGATAGAACTGTCTGGCTTGCTTAGCCACAATATTTCAGAGCCCACTGGGAGAAGGAGGATTAACCTCTTCTAGGGTTGAGTCTCCTTACTGATTGTCCAATTCAAAGTGGTCAGCTTTGAAACTGTATATACAACAGTAACTTAAAATACATATATATTATGTATAAATTTATTATAATAAACATATTATATAAACATATTTATTATATAAATAAATATTTATTTCACAAATAATTATACACACATATATAATTATTTACATTTTATTATATAAATATTTTATAAATATAATGTTATATATTTGCAAAATATTCTAATTAAAATATATACATTTATATATTTAATTTATACCTAAGTTCAACTTTTAAATTTAATTTTGAATTTATAATTATTAAATATAAAATATATTATATAACACACATACATATATATTCATATACATGTAACAACAATAATTGAAGAAAAAGAGGCTATCAACTTGTGGGAAGGCATGGGAGGGGCTTGAGGTGGGTAGCTGGATGGGGTTGGAGGGAAGAAAATGAGGGGAGAAGATGTAATTTTATTTCAATTAAAAATAAAATAAATAGAAAGAAAAGAACAGAATGCTTTCTTTAGCTTTGGAGGATGCTTTAAGCAGCACACAATACCTTAAGGCTCTTCCTTTCTCTTCCCTCCTCTCTTTCATACCATGTGCAGTGTCCCAGCTATTCTGCTAAGTTCTGAGCACTCCGCAGTAAACAAGAAGGCATGGGGTGGCCCTTAGAGAGTCAATGGTCTCATGAGAAGATGGAAACGGGAACAATGGTCCCTCAGTGTAGTGGGGGAGTGATTGCAGGATTCTGTGTAATATCGAAGGTCACAGATGCTCAAGTCTTTCTATAAAAATCATGCTGCAGCATTTCTTTTTTTTTTAATTTTTATTTTCTATATTCTATGTTTACATTCCAAAGGCTTTCCCCTTTCCCAGTTACCCCCCACCATTTGTCCCATAATTCCTCTCCCCCCTGCTATTCCCCACTCATTTCCCCCCCCCCCCCCACGATTTCTCTGTTCTGGGTCTACAATACTGGATCCAATCTTTACAGGCCCAGGGTCCTCTCCTTTTTTCTTCTTGAGAGTCATTTGACTTGCTAATTGTGCCTTGAGTATTTAGGGCTTCTGGGCTCATTAATATCCACTTATCAGTGATTGCATTTCGTGTGTATTCTTTTGTGATTGGGTTAGCTCACTTAGGATGATAGTTTCCAGATCTAACCAGCATTTCTTTATGACCGGTGGACTCCCTCGGTTTCCTCCTGTAGACCTGAAGTCACCCCCAGATGTGAATGTTATGCAAACAGTTGCCAATCTAGATAGTTTAGGAGGAAAGCCTGTGTGTGTCCCATACAGTGACAACACCTTACTTTTAAAAATATTTGAATCCATAGCTCATGGATTCAATGTATGTATGTACAGGGATGACCGTAACGACCAGCTATGTGCAGTGTGTGCTGGCATGAAGGGGACGGAGGATGCCAAGGAGGAAATGCATGGCTAGAGACAGTATACTTGAGAACGTAACATCAGACAGTCATAGCCTGAGTTAGCTAGACAGAGTGGCGGGTGAAGATTTATGAGACTTTCAGAAAGAAAGAACAGGTTGGGCACAAGCCTGGCAGGTGTGGCAGAACACGGCTTGTTGTAGAAACTGAGAAACGGAAGGGTCCATATTATTCAAGAAGAGATTGGACAGCAGTGGTGGCTGAGGAGCTGTGAGGAGGTTACAGGATTTACACGGAGATGATAAAGGCTGTGGACACCATGCTCCGACCAGTGGTTTCAGAAACATGCTGTGGTTAATAGTTGGAAAGGATCACTCAAGGGATAGTCTACACGGGAGCAGGGATGGAGGCAAAGAGTTGTAGGAAGGAACTCTGAAGGAGGTGATGACATCTGACTGTGGCTCACATCAGGGTCGGTCTTTAGGATGGATGGATATGAACAGAGCATATGAGCATTTCCCTTAAGAAACTCTTACAAGGGAACATGAAGGAAGTGAACATACTTAACCTAGAGGGGGAGAACAAAGGCATGAGAGGTGTTTTCAAAGATTTACCATAGTACAGCTTTTCAAATGCCATCCCTTCTTTTATTTGCCTCTCTGTACAAAAAGATCAGCCAAGAACACATCTATTCGAATACTATGTGGAAACAAGAAAATAAGCTAACTAACGATTTTTCTCTATATAGGGTCATTGCATGGTATCGCTGGGAGAGAGGCCTGAGGTTGTTTCTCAGCAAATTATTGGCTGAAAACCCAGGAGCAAGGTGTGTGTGTGGGCTTCTGGAGAAAGTGCTCTAGCTGCCCCTGCTGCCTCTGCTAGATACAGGATGCTGCAGGATGCAGGTGTTATGGTCCAGTTCTTCCTCCCAGCCCCATGCTCACAGAAATAAGACTCAGACTCAAAATATATTTACAAGTATCTTGGCTATATAGCTAGGCTCTTCTCTGAGTAAAATCATAACTTAAAATAACTCATTTATTTTAATCTAGATTTTGCCACCTGGCTTTTTACCTGTGTTCAGGGACTATACATCCATCTTCTCACATCTTCTTGGGCAGAGCTTCCTGCACCTGGCTCTATCCCAGGATTCTTTCTGCCTCCGGATCTCCTTTCTATTCTACCCTTTCCTATAGGTCATAGGTGAGGCACCCACACAACACATAAGATATCCTCTCTGTAGCAGGACATGTACACTATGAGCTGAAGGCGAAGGCACAAGGTACAAGGCGACGGAGATCAGAAAGCAAAGATTTTCTGCTAATTTTCTGGCAGTTGCTTGTATGGGGTGTGTTTTTCATTCTTGGATATGTTCAAGTACTTCTGGTCCTGCATCTGCTAGGCAGATCTTTCCTGTTGAGGCTGCATCTGTCATCCTTAGGGTCCTCATGCTGTCGGTAAATGCAGTATCTAATTGCCTCTAAGGAGTAACATCTTCTTTCTCCCAGAAGAGTCTATGTCTAACATGTGCTATGCCATTACAAGCCAGAGTGAGAAGCACAGGATTATATTCATAGAACCTTTCAGTCTTTCCAGAGACTATTGTCTCATTGTTCCAGAATTTTCCATCAGGCTGCTGTCTTATGCTACAGTCTACAGACAGCATCTCAAAACAATATTGGATAAGGAATCCACCTTTTATCAAGCTAAAGCTACCTTACTGAGCAATCATCACCCTAGAGAATTTTGATTTATAATTCAATGAATGTTTTTTTTTTTTAATTTGGGGAGAAAACTTCCAAAGGACAATGTGATCTGAACCTTGCTTCTAGTTTGACTCTTCAACAATTAAGGGGATCAATCCGAGGACAAGGCTCAGAGTTATGAATGTTGGTTACAATTCTATCTGAAAACCTTTACATGTCCCTTATAATAAGAACAAATGGCCACTCTGGGTGCTCCCAAAGCATTTAAATTCATTTTACTTACATCTGAGGTTTTACTGAGATTTGCTAAGTAAATAGAAGCCTTTTGGGCCTTATGTCTTCCCCTATGCCCTCCTTGGGGTTATACTTTTTAAAAGCATTCTCAACAGGAAATACATTTCATTAGTGCTCAGAAAAGAAATTGGTGAGATGACGGATTCCATGATTTGATGGAAGCTCGATGATAATTGTATAAAATAATCTAGCAAGTGCAGATGAAATCCTATTAAGGCCTGGAAATCCAATATCTCATCTCTATGACTTTTAATTGATCTTTACACATATTGTCATTGCAGTCAAATATTTGAGCTGATTCCAGTACACATAAACAAATGTAAGCACATTAACTCTGTTAATAATTTTAACAAGCAATCTGTATTTCCCATTAGACCGTCTCTGGTTTTGCCTTGGCCATAATTAAAGATATCATCAATGATAGGACTAATATGTTATTTAAAGGATGTATGCATTGAAGTCTTGCTTTTGTCATTAACTACATAGTAATGTCATCTGCATAGCCATCATTTAAAAAGAAAAAGTAGATCTTTCTCAGAAGCAAATGTGCCCAGTGACAGAGAGATGGGTCCCTTTAGAGTGGTGTAGAGGCTGCATCTGGAGAGTTAGAAGCCTGAGTTCTAATCTTGATTTTATTACTCAGATGCCCAGATATTATCTTTTGACTTTTCTGATTTTATTTTTACAGTCTTCTGTAGCACCCAGTGCTCTAACATCTATGGCACAGATACTAACTCCTTGCCTGGCTAATTACTGGCCGTTGGCTATAAAACTTGTTGCATTTAAGGTCATTTTTTAGCTGGAGAGGTAAGTTCAGGGATGTGTGTGTGTGTGTGTGTGTGTGTGTGTGTGTGTGTGTTAATCAGAAAGTGCTTCTCTTACTCATTTCTGCAACATTATGCCCTGTGTCTGGCATATGTTTCAGTAACATTTACTGAATGAATGAATGAACGCTAGCCATTTGTCTGTTATGTGGAGAGGGAGGAAGAGATGAACTGGGTTCACCATCAAACCTTATGCTATTATTTTTTAAAGGAAAAGAAAGCATTGCCGAGGTCCTCTGAAAACACACCCTTAATGATATGAAGCCAAATGCCTTCTCTCATCCTTAATGAAACAGAAGTGATTCAGAATGTGACAGTTTCCTTGAACTTGCCCATTAGGCCAAACACAGTACAGAAATGATTCTGTGAGTCAAATGCAGGCAGAGATATAATTTGATAGCTTCCAGCTCCATCAAAGCGAGGGAGATTTGTGTGTCATACAAATATGACATTTGAGAATGCTTTTTGAGTCCTTGGATAACATTAAACCCTAAACCTTGCTGTAAACAAAACAACTTTTAATACCAGCCATGACTAATCCTGTGCCTTTGTTCATTAGCTAGAACAAACATTCTGATTTGCCATCAAATATCTAAAATTACCATCAAAGCCCTAGAAAATTCTTCTCTTGCTTGAGATCTTATCTCAATGCACACCACAGATAAGATTCATTCTTTTGATAGACGGTCTCCACGCATAGGTGACCTCAGTAAACAACCTTTTCCGAGTGACTTTTAGCAAATGAGTGGTTTATTCTGGGGTTTATCTGTTAAAGCACATCCCCTTTTGAAATCTTCTTTGCATATATTAGCATATTCTTAGGTTGTTTCCATGTATTGCTGGTTTCTTGTTTCTTCAGAGGGGCTCCTCTCTCCACTCAACATTTTATCTGGTTTGCTTTTGAAAAGAAACACTTCAGACATTTCTTTAAAAGATATATAATTTAATGTGCATTAAAACAACAGCAACAACAAGGACAAATAGCTTGCTGATGGACTTAAGATGGCACCTTCATAAGGGACAAGGTTCCCACAGAAAGACTACTAGAGCTTATACTAGTCAGTGTTTTCTAGAGGAGCAGAATTGATAAAATCTATCTGTCTGTCTGTCTATCTATTATCTATCTATTATCTCTATCTATCATCTATCATCTCTCTATATATCTTTTTATATATCTATTATCTATCAATCTATTATTTATCTATCATCTGTCTATCATCTCTATCATCGTCTGTCCGTCTACCTGCCTGCCTGTCTATTTACAGAAAGGGGGTTTATTAGAGTGGCTTACAGGCTGTAGGTCAGCTAGTCAACAATGGCTATCTACCAATGGAAGGTCAAAGATCCATTTGTTCTTCAGTCCACAAGCCTGGATGTCTCAGGGTTTCTTCCATATATGCTTAAATTTCAAAGAAGTAGGCTCTAATGCCAGTGAAGGAATGGACTTTCCAGCAGGCATGAGAGCAATAAGGAAAAGAAAGAAACCATCCCTTTCCCACATCTTTTATGTAGGCTACCACAAGAAGGTGTAGTCATGATTAAAGGCAGCTCTTGCTATCTCACAAGACTCAGTTTAAGGAAAAGTCCTTCAGGTGTATGCAGTCACCTGGGTTTTACTTAATTCCAGGCATAGTCAACTTGACAACCAAGAATAGACATCATAGTGCTCTTTCTTTTCCACTACTAAAAATTCCTGGGACAGGATGAGGAGAAGCCATTCAAGAGCATTAAGGATTCCTGAAGCAAATGAAGTCAGCTTCAAGGGTGGCAGTACCCTCTTTCTGATCAGTGACCTTTCTCTTGGTTTTCTTGTTTGCACAAGCGCGAAGATTGTGACATATTCCCCGAGACTCTTTAATTCCTCTCCATTTGGCACATTCCCAGAAATATAAAAAAGAGAGAAAGAGGGAAGCTCTTATTTTATCTTGGAGCTGCTTAAATATTTATGTGCTAATTTGTTATTGGCTTCATGTGAAGTTTTATCAAAATATAGATGGAAAAGTTTAAAGGTTGCTCCTGGGAGAGCATTTAATCCATTTAAAAATAAATTTCTAATGGCCAGATTTTCTGGGCTTAAGCATGAAGCTATGAAGAAAAGCAAAATCAAACAGGTCTGGTTTATACTTTGACATTTCTAGACGATGATAAAGAAAATTTGGTAATGAAAATGCTAATCAAATATCATTGGGAATGCCCTTTCTTTTTTTTTCCATTTTGTAAGTCTCAACTAGATTTTTATTTTAATTGCTTTTTATTGGAAAAAAGAAGAGCAAAGCTTAATTAAACAGAACCCTAGGTTAAACCCATGGGGTCTTTTTTTGCCTTCAGTTTCTTCTTCCATTTCTATTTTGTTCTTGGTATATCTGTATTTTCTTAGGCATTGAATGTTGTTTCTTCAACATATAGTGACATGATAAGTGCAGAGTACAGGTAATATCTACAGTGAAAGACTGAGTATCTACTGGTGAAAATTTAAAGACTAAAAGAAAAGATGAATTGAGGCAGATCACATACACATATGGCCATATGACCATCATTTCTTTGATCTTATTCTTGAAGATGCACAGAGCATCTCTATTCAACCTTAAATAGTTGACTTTGTGATACACATGGTGTCTTTCTATCTGAAGACCCAACTGACTTTGTCATCTTGACCAGAATTTATATAACAGTGAGATTTTTGTGGCCTTATCTCACTGGGGAGATTGCTAAATGGATGTTTCAAAATTCTAATCCCTGGCAAAGTAAAGGTATTTAAATGATTTTTATAAAGATGAGAACCTGTGTCGTGCACTTTTATTGTTGACTTATTTCTATTAGCTTAAATGAATTTCCCATACTTCAGCCTTCATATCAGTCCCACTTTCATATATGATTGCAATGAGCACTTAAATATAAATTTTAATTAAAAATTATTTTGGGATTTCAGAGATCAGCCTAAGTCCTTTCAACTCTTCCTCCACTGATATCTTCTATGTTATCTGAACTCTCTCTCTCAAATTCCTGACACCGCTTCTTCTGGTATGGTCCTTATTTATAGAGGAATTTTAATCTAGCATTATGGCTCCTCTGGCAAGGGACCACTTCCAAAGACCTTCTAGGTCTATGTGACCTAGCTTGGATGACACACTTTACTCCCGCTGGCTGGAGTATAGACACACCCTTCGTACAGACCTTTAATTCAAAAGAATGAAGGTAAAGTTAGTTTGTAGAAGGAAATAGCCACGCTTGAAAGTGACATCTAATTATGGGGCAGACAAAATGAAGAATCAGAGAAAGATTTGGCAGAGTGAGTCGGCGATATAATACACCTAACTCATTCAAGAACAGCACAAGAAAGAGAGGCTTCTTAAGAGCAGTGCAAAGAGAAAGAGAATGAGTCAGTTCTGGGTTTTAAGTTGAGTTCAGTCCGTCAGCGAGTACAGGCAGTTTGAGTTGAGTTTGTCAATTCATTGGCAGAGGCAGTTTTACTGGGACAGTTTTACAGAGACAATTTGCAGGTGAATACAGAATGAGCCAGAGAATAAGAGGTGAACAGCAGTAAGATTAGGACATATTGCCAAAATTGGTACGAGGCCGAGTAGAGCAATTCAGTCAGAAGCTGAGAAAAGCTGGTTTGAATCAGTCAACTTGGAGAGGTGCTTTGGCTAGAACAGCTGAGTTGAGCCAGCTAGGAAAATTTCAGAAAGAGCTAGAAAGGGTGAGTTCCTTTAGCAGTAAGCCTCTGAGATGAAAATTACATCTGGCAAATAAAAAAACCATCATGACATTTTTTCTAGGCATGTACCCACAGGTCTTTCCTAACCTAAAGGTAGGTTCTGGCTCAGAGCTAGGTCCATTTCAGCTAGGACAGGCAGCCCCTGTTCTTTATGTAGTACACTCTGACATATCCTTTCTACAAGTTTCACCTTCCTGACCCATGTACCAATGGCAGGGCTTGCAACAGAGAACATGAGATGGTTCCTAGGCTGGGTATTATTGAAGCTGAGCTTCCTCTACTGAACTCTTATAAGAAAGCTTTAGAGATATTGCAAGGACAATTGTTTGCTATTGGGAGAAGAGCCATAGGATATTGGAAAATATAGTGTGGGGATTTTCCAAGTCTCTTGAATCACCTGTGTATTATCCAAATCTAATAGCAAGTTCCAAGTGCCTCACCAGGGCCATGGATGTTGTTTTTCTCAAGCATCAGACATACACAATATATTAGGATTCATGAAAGAAATAAGACTTTGTACAAACTAGAGAAATGCTCTATTAAGCTACATGCCAAAACCTAAAAGCATGCACGCACTTCCTACAAGGATTAGAACAGGCAATTTTAGAGGCTGAGAAGTCCTGTGGGTTTGCCATTTGTAATCTAGGAGTGTTGGTGGAGGTTGAAGGTCTGAGAACCAGAGAAGCAACACCATAAATTCCTGTTCAGATCAGGAACTAGGAGCACCAAGGGCAGGAGAGGATTGGTGTTCTAGATCTGGCAGTCTGGCAGATAAGATGGGAAGGAAAGTGTGAGGAGAAGAATAGAGAGGAGAGGAGGATGGACAAGGGAGGAAGGAGATGGGAATGAGATGAAGAAAGAGTGGGAATAAATGTACTCCCTCCACTTCTGCCCTATTCAGGTTCTCAATGTACTGAATGGTCCTTTATCATGAAAGACCACCTGCTTTATTAAGGCTTCTCATGGCCTAGTTAAGTTGACATAAAATATTAATCATCCACAGTCTTCCTGACCTGCATGACTACTTACTGTGGCCTGAAGATACTGAGCATGTCAGGTCCTGCCCAGGCCACTGCAGTACCCAGCAGTGATAGCAACAATATTGGGGGGAAGCAAGGCTACTATGATGTAGCTTACAACTCCAGGAAATAATATAACTACAGGGTACTTCCTGGCTAGTTGGAACCACAGGAAGGAACCAAGGCCTATAGGTTATGCTGCCAAGACAAAGTATCTCTTTATCCTCTCTCTTAAACTTTTATCTCTCATACCCTAGAGCAGAGATTCATGATTCACGATCATCATAAATCTAGACCTATTCCCCCTAATGCACACATGCATACAAGTTTTAGGTGTATGATGATATGTTGGCTCACCGTAACAATACTCCACTTTTTTATTTTACATACACATACACATATGCATATGCATACACATACACAGAGAGAGAGAGACAGAGACAGAGACAGGGAGACATAAAGACAGAGAAACAGAGAGAGAAGTAATATATTACTTTGTAACCCAGGGCTGCCTCAAATTTGTGGGATCCTCCTGCCTCAGTTTTTTGAGTGATGGGTTTATAGGTATGTATTACTATAGATGAGATGATTGTCCCACCTTTCAAATGTGAGGTATATTTAAAATGTGTGTGTGTGCACATTTGTATAGAGGGTGTGAGGGATATATGGAGAGGACGGATAGATCAGGGGGACTGACATTGATAATAGAAAAGTTGTATTCTATTTAATAAAATCACCAGTTTAATAAAATGTCTACTAATGTACATTTATATATAATGTTTCTGGAAGGTAAAGGACACTGCCAATAAGACAAAACAGCAACCAACAATTGGGAAAATATGTTTACCAATCTCACATCAATAGAGGGCTAATATCCAGTATACATAGAGAACTCAAGAAGTTAGACTCCAGAGAACCAAATAACCCTATTAAAAATGGGGAACAGAGCTAAACAGAGAATTCTCAACTGAGGAAACTTGAATGGCTGAGAAGCACCTCAAGAAATGTTCAACATCTTTAGTCATCAGGGAAATGCAAATCAAAACAACACTGAGATTCTACCCCACACCAGTCAGAATGGCTAAGACCAAAAACTCAGGTGACAGCAGATGCGGGCTAGGATGTGGAGAAAGAGGAACACTCCTTTATTGTTGGTGGGATTACAAGCTGGTACAACCACTCTGGAAATCAGACTGGTGGTTCCTTAGAAAACTGGACATAGTACTACCTGAGGACCCAGCTATGCCACTCCTGGGCATATACCAAAAAGATGCTCCAGCATATAACAAGGACACATGCTCCACTATGTTCATAGCAGCCTTGTTTGTAATAACCAGAAGCTGCAAACACCCCAGATGTCCCTCAACAGAGGAATGGATACAGAAAATGTGGTACATTTTCACAATGGAGTACTACTCAGTTATTAAAAATAATGACTTAGCAGGATGGAACTAGAAAATATCATGAGTGAGGTAACTCAGTCACAGAAGAACATACACAGTGTGTATTCACTGATAAGTGTCTATTAGCTCAATTGTTCGGAATATCCAAGATTCAATTCACAGATCATATGAAGCCTAAGAAGGAAGATGAAAATGTGGATGTTTCAGTGCTTCTTAGAAGTATGAACAAAATACTCACAGGAGGAAATATGGAAATGAAATTGAAATGGGATATGAAAGTGTGGAGCAGACTGAAGAAAAGGCCACCTAAAGACTGCCTCACCTGGGGATCCATCCCATATACAGCCACCAAACCCGGATGCTATTGTGGATGCTGGGAAGTGCTTGCTGATACAAGCCTGATATGGCTGTCTCCTGAAAGGCATACAAACACAGAGGCAGATGCTCACGGCCAAGCATTGGGCTGAGTGTGGGGTCCCTGATGGAAGAGTTAGAGAAGGGCCTGAAGGAGCTGAGGGGGTTTGTAGCCCCATGGAGGGAGCAACAGTGTCCAAGGGCCAGACTCCCCAGAGCTCCCGGAGACTGGACCACCAACCAAAGAATACACATGGAGTAATCCATGGCGCTGGCCACATATGTGGCAGAGGATGGCCTTGTTGGACATCAGTGGGAGGAGCGGCCCTTGGGCCTGAGGGTGTTCAATGCCCCAGTGAAGGGGAATGCCAGGGCAGGAAGATGAGAGTGGGTGGGTGGCTGGGGGCAGACCCTCATAGAGGCAGGGGGAAGGGGCATAGGATGGGGGCTTCTGAAGGGGAGACCTGGAAAGAGGAAAACATTGAAATGTAAATAAAGAAAATATCCAATAAAAAAGGAAAAAATATGGTTCTTCGAGAAAATCAACAAGATAGATAAACCCTTAGCTAGACTAACCAAAGGGCACAGAGATAGTATCCAAATTAACAAAATTAAAAATGAAAAGGGGGATATAACAACAGAAACAGAGGAAATTCAAAAGATCATCAGATCCTACTACAAAGGCCTATACTCAAAACAACTGGAGAATCTGGAGGAAATGGACAATTTCCTAGACAGATACCAAATCCCAAAATTAAATCAGCATCAAGTAGACCAGCTAAACAGTCCCATAACCCTTAAAGAAATAGAAGGGGTTACAGAAAGCCTCCCAACCAAAAAAAGTACGGGACCAGATGGTTTTAGTGCAGAATTCTACCAGACCTTCAAAGAAGACTTAACACCAATACTCTTCAAACTATTCCACAAAATAGAGACAGAAGGGACACTGCCCAACTCGTTCTTCGAAACCACAATTACGCTGATACCTAAACCACAAAAAGATCCAACAAAGAAAGAGAACTACAGGCCAATTTCTCTTATGAATATAGATGCAAAAATACTAAATAAAATTCTTGCCAACTGAATCCAAGAGCATATCAAAACGATCATTCACCATGATCAAGTAGGCTTCATTCCAGGAATGCAGGGATGGTTCAATATACGGAAATCCATCAATGTAATCCACTACATAAACAAATTAAAAGAAAAAAACCACATGGTCATCTCATTAGATGCTGAAAAAGCATTTGACAAAATTCAGCATCCTTTCATGCTAAAAGTCTTGGAAAGAGCAGGAATTCAAGGCCCATACCTAAACATAGTAAAAGCAATCTACAGCAAACCAGTAGCCAACATCAAAATAAATGGAGAGAAACTTGAAGCAATCCCACTAAAATCAGGGACTAGACAAGGCTGTCCTCTCTCTCCATATCTTTTCAATATAGTACTTGAAGTTCTAGCGAGAGCAATCAGACAACATAAGGAAGTCAAAGGGATACAAATTGGAAAGGAAGAAGTCAAAGTATCATTATTTGCAGATGATATGATAGTCTACTTAAGCGATCCAAAAAACTCCACCAGAGAACTTCTACAGCTGATAAACAACTTCAGCAACGTGGCTGGTTATAAAATTAACTCAAGCAAATCAGTAGCCTTCTTGTACTCAAAGGACAAGCAGGCTGAGAAAGAAGTTAGGGAAATAACACCCTTCACAATAGCCACAAACAACATAAAGTACCTTGGCGTAACTCTAACCAAACAAGTGAAAGATCTGTATAACAGGAACTTCAAGTCCTTGAAGAAAGAAATCGAAGAAGACCTCAGAAGATGGAAAAATATTTCTTGCTCCTGGATTGGCAGGATCAATATAGTAAAAATGGCCATCTTGCCAAAAGCAATCTACAGATTCAATGCAATCCCCATCAAAATCCCAAATCAATTCTTCATAGATCTAGAAAGAGCAATTCTCAAATTCATCTGGAGCAACAAAAAACCCAGGATAGCTAAAACTATTCTCAACAATAAAAGGACTTCTGGGGGAATCAATATCCCTGACCTCAAGCAGTACTACAGAGCAATTGTGTTAAAAACTGCATGGTATTGGTACAGCAACAGGCAGGTAGATCAATGGAATAGGATTGAAGACCCAGAAATGAACCCACAGACTTATGGTCACTTGATCTTTGATAAAGGAGCCACAACCATCCGGTGGAAAAAAGATAGCCTTTTCAACAAATGGTGCTGGTTCAACTGGAGGTCAACATGCAGAAGAATGCGAATTGACCCACTCTTACCTCCTTGTACTAAGATCAACTCCAAGTGGATCAAGGACCTCCACATAAAACCAGACACACTGAAACTATTAGAAAAGAAACTTGGGAAGACCCTGGAGGACATGGGCACAGGGGTAAAGTTCCTGAACAGAACACCAATAGCTTATGCTCTAAGATCAAGAATTGACAAATGGGACCTCATCAAATTACAAAGTTTCTGTAAGGCAAAGGACACTGTCAGAAGGACAAAACGGCAACCAACAACGTGGGAAATGATCTTCACCAACCCCACATCCGACAGAGGGCTAATATCCAATATATACAAAGAACTCAAGAAGTTAGACCCCAAAGAACCAAATAACCCTATTAAAAAATGGGGTACAGAGCTAAACAAAGAATTTTCACCAGAAGAAATTCGGATGGCCGAGAAACACCTTAAGAGATTTTCAACATCATTAGTCATCAGGGAAATGCAAATCAAAACAACCCTGAGATTCCACCTCACTCCAGTCAGAATGGCTAAGATTAAAAACTCGAGAGACAACAAGTGCTGGCGAGGATGTGGAGAAAGAGGAACACTCCTCCACTGTTGGTGGGATTGCAAAATGGTAAAACCACTCTGGAAATCAGTGTGGCGGTTCCTCAGAAAATTGGGCATGCCACTTCCAGAGGACCCTGGCATACCACTCCTGGGCATATACCCAGAGGATTCCTCTGCATACAACAAAGACACATGCTCCACTATGTTTATAGCAGCCTTGTTTATAATAGCCAGAAATTGGAAGGAGCCCAGATATCCCTCAAAAGAGGAATGGATACCGAAAATGTGGTATATTTATACAATGGAGTACTACTCAGCAATTAAAAATAATGAATTCATGCAATTTGTAGGTAAATGGTTAGATCTGGAAACTATCATCCTAAGTGAGCTAACCCAATCACAAAAGAATACACACGAAATGCAATCACTGATAAGTGGATATTAATGAGCCCAGAAGCCCTAAATACTCAAGGCACAATTAGCAAGTCAAATGACTCTCAAGAAGAAAAAAAGGAGAGGACCCTGGGCCTGTAAAGATTGGATCCAGTATTGTAGACCCAGAACAGAGAAATCGTGTGGGGGGGGGAAAGAGTGGGGAATAGCATGGGGGGGAGAGGAATTATGGGACATATGGTGGGGGGTAACTGGGAAAGGGGAAAGCCTTTGGAATGTAAACAAAGAATATAGAAAATTAAAAAAAAGGAAAAAAAATAAAAAAAGGAAAAAGATTTATCATCCTCATTTTAATGACTATCATCTATCATCTCTCTACTTGTCATCTATGTATGTATAAATTATCTGTCTGTATATCTGTATCACCTATATGTCTAAATTCTTCTATCACCTATTATCTATCTAATCTATCAGTCACTTAATATTCTACCAAGACCTCTCCATGGTTGAGATATAGCTTAGGACAGAGAAATGCATGCACTGCAAACAGAACAAAACAAAAGCCATGGCTGGTGTGTGGTAGTTACTTGAAATCCTAGGACTTAGGAGATGCGAGGAATTCAGAGCAAGCCTTTTCTACATAGATAGTATGAGACTAGCTTGAGCTACATTAGGCCCTGTCTCAGGAAAACAACAAAATTATATTACTCATGTTTGCTATTTCACTTGGACAGTCCAACTTTGAGGGTAACAGAGGTACTTCTAGAAGTCCTACAAGTCAGTTGTCAATAGGACAAGAATTGCCTTATTAACATCTGTCAGTGTTAACAGCAAGTACATTAGCCAGATGTTTGGTTAACTCCAAGTATCTGCTTATTATCTCAGTATCTATGTAAACTTCTTTTTCATAGAAATTGCACAGCTTACATATACAATGCCTAGCAATCAGGGTGGCCAAATAATAC
The DNA here is from genome assembly GCA_964023405.1 of Apodemus agrarius. Classification (NCBI taxonomy): domain Eukaryota; kingdom Metazoa; phylum Chordata; class Mammalia; order Rodentia; family Muridae; genus Apodemus; species Apodemus agrarius. The sequence continues at coordinate 40,620,256 of OZ030026.1, read as the reverse complement.
TGTGTAATAAAACAGAAACAGGACGTTTTTCATTACAGTCCTCAGGAGTCATTGCTTTCTTGATATAAAGGAATACACCATTTGCTTTATTCCCTTTTTATAATGTGAGACCTTTATTCATTGAGAATTTCATATACTGTATTTTGATTATATTCATGCCCTACTCCTACCCCTAATTTCTTCTGTATATATATCCCACCTCTCTACCCACTCCTAAATTTCATGTCTGCTTTTTTTTGGTAATAATTCACTGAGCCCAATTTGTGTAACCCATATACTTTTGGGCATGGGTCCATCCTATGGAGTATGGTTGACCTGCTAGAGGCCACACCCTTCAAAATAGACATACTCTCCTCGCTCCAGATACTGGCACTTCTCAATAACTCCCCAGTAAGGGATGAGGATCATGAAGTCTTCCAGACTCCATGCTAGAATGTTGACTGGATTGGTATTGTGCTAGTCTTGTGCTACAGATAAGCATATCTGTGAGCTCTAGAGGGCAGAAGTCCTGGCATGTCCAGAACACACTGTTTTACTCTGGTCCTCTTTAACCTCTGGCTTTGCCATTTAGCATTGTTTATGGTCAGATCTGATTGTCTTTGAACCTCTGACTTTCATTCTTGATTAATGAAAACATTCTTGGCAAATGCTTTCACTCTGGTCTGTCTTGCACTGGTCCAAAATTTCCCCTCTAGTGGCACAATGCGAATACCCATGGCCATCCCTCCGTGAGGGTACAGCAGCTATAGGGACTGTGTGTGACGCAGATGTTCCATTTTTGGCTGAGCACTGTCAGATCCAGCACTTTGGCCAGTAATGAATTTCTGTTTTAACTGCTATGCACTGTGAAAGGAAACTCCACTCCTTTGATAAAGAATAAGACTGACATTAACTTATGGGTCATTAACTTTAGAGTTACTAGTATGGAGAACAGTTGATACTATATCTATTTCACAGGATATTAGTAGCAGGTTAACCCTTGGGGCATGCGTTCCTATGGGTTCCTGGCTAGATTTACAGTATCAGTCATGAATTTCCCCCCTTGAGTGGGTCTTAAGTCCAATCATAATGTTCGTTACCTCCCATAATATTTATGCTATGATTACACCAAGGTATAATCTTAACAGTCTGGTCACTATTGAAGCTCACAGGGCACACAGTTGAATAAAGACTATTGGTGGCTTTTCTCCATCAGTCATCTACACAGTCCCTTCTAGTACTATGAAAGTTAGCTTCAGGAAGGATGGTCAGTAACAACTTGATATCTCGATGTACCTTGATCAAAGTGTATGATGTTTTTAGTAACAGGGTCTTAAAATTGAGTTCTGGTGGCAACCAAGAAGAGTGACAAGATCTTCAATTATTTTGGGAGTCTCCGGGACACTTTTGACCAACTTGAGAGGACTTATCCTGCACTGGGCTTTTCATCTTGCAATTTATGGTTTCTGGGAGGATGGGGCATCATCTTTTCTTCAGGAGTTTCTGGTTCTTGCTTTTTCCAGAGTGCAATCAAGATCTGGTAGCTGGAGCCTTGGTATCACTGCCTATAAAGTAAGGCCAAGGGTATTAGACACTATGACCCACTAACTACCACCCAATGAATCAACAATAGCAGCTGCCTCTCAGACTTTGGGTTTAGACTGCCAGTTAATTTTTTTCACCAGTTTTCACAGTGGTGTACAGATCCTGGAAGACACAGGCTGGCCATCTGGAAGCAGGTGAAAGAGAACTTGGATGGCCTTCCTGACTCAGGGTGCTGGGGGCAAAATCAACTGTTCAAGGCTTGAGGACTTTAAGCCGTGTTCAGCCCAGACGTGCCTGGGGACCCTGCAACACAGAGACCTATGAGACCTGTCTTTGCTATTAATGCAGAATCAGCGGCAGCTCCAGCATTAATCCTGCAGGCTGGAGATAAATGATGCTCAGACTCTGCCAGGCTGAATCTGTACCCAAACAGCATTAATACCTATTTATATTTTTCTATCAATATTTCATAAATTTGAAGAGAAACAGCTTGAAAGAATTCAAATGATTTTTCTCTGTATGTGTTTCAGAGGCATCAATTACTGCTCTGGGGCACCTTCAGCATTGCCTAAAGCTGCAATAAATTCCCTAGCTTTAACTTTGAAGATTTGAGGAATGCTAATACCGAGAAGTGTATGAATTATTACTCTTGCTCTAACCCAGCAATGTGCCCCCAAAGAGTAAACACAGGCCTCATTTCATTCGGGAGTGGATGAAAACTTCCCCTGCTTGAGTAAAGGGAGATATGATCATGCACCAGGGGGCATGGCAGACTTCTTAATTGTTTTAAATTCAGGTTCTTGTTGGGTGAAGCTGCTGAAGGTTCTGGAAGAAAAACTGTAGTCACTCACCATTTTTTTTTTCATAAAAATTTCACATTTCCCAAGTTAACTGATTCTTACAAGAATATTATTCAACCGGTGAGCTAATTGTGTTTAGACCCATTTCAGAGATGTGGAGTCAAAGGAGATAGCATTTCTTTTTTGTCGGGCTTAGCTTTTACTCCTTGGTGGCCTAGAAAGAAGTTGATGTGACATCGGAAGTCCATCAGCCATGCCTACTACCTTGTTGTCCCTGGAACTTGAAAAGTCTTAAAAATACAAGGTGACCACCTGCAAGTCCTTGTGTTCTTACCAACAACTATAGATATCTTTGTAACTCCATTTCTGTTTTGTCCAAATTGAACCATTAGAGGGAGGAAGGAGATGAAGAAGGAGTGGGGAAAGACCTTGATGTGGAGGGAGCGCCATGTTGCTGTTGAGGCTGTTGAGGTCCACAGCCCACGTAGCTTCAGGGACTCTGTGATGCATTTCTCTAAGGTGCATGGGTAGGAAGATAGCTTAGGGGAAGTGGAAGTACCTGCTGTGTCACAGAACAGTAACCATTCAGAGGAACAAGTATTCCAGGGCCAGTGATCTTTCTAAGGTATGTCCTAATAAAGAATTTGGTCTAGGAAATGACACAGAGCGAATAAGAAGCAGGCTCATACGAACCATCATGCTTCTGCCTTCCTGAGTAGCCGCCAAATACTCAAATTAGATTGTTGTTCCACCTGCAATGATTCCATGGGGGGGGGGGAGTCACAATTTGAAAAATTGAATTGTCTTTGTGTCTGACTTTCTAGTGCTTTCCAACCTTTTTCCACCCAGCTACATTATGCTTACAAGTTTGCAAGCAACCCTAACCTCTAAATGCTCTCTAGGAAGACGAAAGGATTAAGAGGTGACTTACATTTTGAAAAGATACAAACTAAGTTGGTAATAAATAAGATGGCACAGCTTACTGAAGCAGTTGTTATCTGACTGTCTTTGAAAGAGATACACACAACTGGAGTTTAACAATCTGCTGTTTTGCGTGAAGAAATCTAGAACCCCTGAGCCCTGTCTAGCATCCCAACCAAGGCCAGTTTCAACTTCAGTAACATTTTGCTGGTCTGAGCATCCTCTTTTGCAGGGCATGCTTCTGAATTAACTTTGTATCTGGAATTCAAGTACGGAAGAGTCTCACTCTGTTGGGATATTGATGTAAATGGCTTCTTTTTTGTTTTGTTTTTCCTTAATCATGAACCCAGATATGTTTCATCAAAGATTCTTTTCTAGTTTCTTTAAAAGAATGGATGCTTTTTCAACTATTCAAATTACTTTCCCTCTGTATCATCATTGTTAGTGATAACATAAGCTTTGTGATGTAAATATTCTGATGAACCTCATTTGAGGGGAGAGAGATGAATAAGGAAAGTTCTCAACTCACAGGATGAAAATCCTGGCGTGAACTTGGGGGATGCTATCCACATTGGTCAACTTTCGCTATGTTGACAGAATCCTTGGCATGACTTAAAACAAGTAAAGGTTATTTGGGCTCATGGTTTTAGGTTTGGGTTTCAGTTCTTGGTTATCTGATCCTGTCTGATATTGTTCCTGGGACCTTCTGGTGAGAGACACCATCTTTCTGATGAAAAGTGAATTCTGAGAGAGATCTGTTCAGCTCATAGTAGAGAGAGGGGAAAAAGGCTAGGATCCTGATTTTCCCTTCAAAGCCACATTTCCAATAACAGTTCCTTTTCACTAAACTCTACTTCCTGGGAGTTCTAGCACCTCCTAAGAGGTCAGCAGGGTGGGGAGCAAGCCTCCATCACACAGGCCTTTGGGGGATACTTCAGATCCAAATTACAGCAGAGCATGCTATAATTCCCTTTATTGCTGTATCCATGTCTCCAGGTATTCTGTTTCCTTCGGGGCATTTGGTGCTGTTAGAAAATGCAGCTTGGTTGAAAGCGCCACTGTCAAAGTTGATTTGAGAAAAATTTCAATAGATTTATTGAGACATAATTCACACACCATCTAAATCACCTGATTCAACATATACACTTCCAGTATTTAAAACTCTTTGTGTGTGCATATGTGTGTGAGGGCATGTGTTTGTGTGTGTGTGTGTGTGCATGTGTGCGTGTGTGTGCATGTCTATGTGTATCTGAGTACGTGCATGTGTGTCTGTGTGTATGTTTGTGTAGATGTGCATGTGTGTGTGTCTGTGTGTCTCTCTCTGTGTGTGTGCATGTGTGTGTGTCTGTGTGTGTCTGTGTGTGTGTCCCTGTATGTATATGTGTGTGTCTGTATGTATGCATGTATGTGTATCTGAGTGTGTATGTGTGTGCATGTGTGTGTGTACACATTCACGTGTGGGATTGTGGACATGCACATGCCACACGTGTGGAGGTCAGAAGAGAACCTCAGTGTTGATCCTCACTGCACAGTGTATCTGAGTCAGGCTCTCACTGTTCACCTGTTCACGGCTACCTGTGCCAGACAGGCTGGCCGGTGAGATCCCAGGCTTTATTCTTTCTCTGCTTCCCATCTCATAGTAGGAACACAGGAATTCAAGGTGCCACCACATCCGGGCTTACCAAACTCAGGTCTTCCCATTTGTGTGGTAAGTACTTCACTCACTGAGCCACACCCTAAGCTTCCTGCTTCCAGGGTGTGTGGGGTGGGGTGGGGGGTGGGGCACGGTTCACTATGCAGATGGAGCTGTGTCACCCTCACTACTGTGAAATTTGAGACCCTTTCCCCATTCCTGTCCCCACTAACACTTTCATCTTGTTCCCCAGGCACCAGTTTACCACAATCGCTCACTGCTTCTATCTGCTTGGGTTATTCTGGATATTACCATGTGGATGGCATCACAAGGTATGTGCCTTTCATGGTGGTCACTGAGCACATCCCCTCCAGGTTTCCCCCATGTTGTGACTTATACTGGACTCTCATTCTTTCTCAAATACAAATTCAAATTCAGTGTATAAATGTGTACACTGCCATCTTTCTGCTCTTAAGCCTGCAGATATCTGGGTTGTCATTGTTTGGTAATTTGTGGATTATGGTGGTTGGAATAAGAAATGGTTCCCCTGGGCTCATGTATCTGAACATGTCATTCCGAAGCAGTGGACCTTCAGTTGAGGCTAGGAACTGGAGCTTTGCTAGAGTCGAAGTGAGTCTTTAGGGGCAGGATTTGAGGGTATACAGCTTCATTCTACTTCCTGCTGTCTTTCTTTCTGATTGCCGTGTGTGGATAAAAATCTTACCATACAATGTTTTCCATACCATAATAGACTATTCCTCTGGAACTGTCATCCAAAATAAGTTTTTTCCCCCCTTAAATTGCTTTTGGTCATGGTATTTTATCACACCAACATAAAATTAATAATTATAGAGATCATGCATGGAACATTCACTGACAATTTTTTGCATGGATATATGCATGTACATTTATTTGTTACGTGTCTCAAACTGGCATTGTTATATCTAACTGTTTAAAGGCGAGTGCTTTGTTTAACTCGTCGATAAGCTGCTAGAATGTGTTCCTAAGTGGCTGTACCATTTTATATTTCCACCAGTGTTGCATGGAGGTTTTAGATTCTCAACAGCTTTGTCAATACTTGTAACTCTCTTCTTGTTAGGAGTCATCTTAATGGACGTGATGAGATATGATGTGTGGTTTTGGTTTACATTTCTCTAGTGGTTTAATGAATGCCAAAGGGACTTGTTGAGGTTTTGCATAACCCTTCGGAAAATTGCCTTTAAGATCCTTTCCCATTTTAAGTGCCTTTTAAAATAATTCATATTTATTTACTGTTGTATTTTGGATACAACATCCAATTAAGTATTATATGAAAATATAATTTCCATCCTGTTACTTAATTTTTCACTTTCTTGACAGCATCTGGGTTGTTCAGCTTTCGACATTGTTAGCTAAATAGTTGGCATAATCAACTTGAAAGACGGGAAGGTTTACTTTGGCTCAGGGCACAGAGTTTCAGCTTTGACGAATATCAGTTTATTTTTATCTTGTTACTTTGGGGGCAAGGATTTAACTTAGCGCCTGCTAAGCACACGCTCCACCACTTAGCAATGCTCTAGCCTGTCACCAATGTTTCTGTTAACTTATTAAAGAGGCCCTCCATCGAAACTAATGCCATGCAGATTTACCTCCCTAATTTCTTCTGACGTTAGTTGCAGATGCTGTATTTGGGCTTTCTCATCACTTGTGAGTAAATTCCAAGCATAGTCCAAGGAAATGGTCCAATTTCCTTATTTTGCATGAGAAACTGTTTGTGTTATTCCCAGTTGTTGAGAGTTATTCTACCACTGAGCCTTTGTGGCTGCCTGGCCGGAAATCAGTTGACAACAGGTTTTAGAGTTTGCTGGTTCTCACCCCATCCCCTTACAGGCTTGCCTTTAAGCTACGCCATCTTGTTTTGCTTGATCTGAAACAGCCTTAATGCACTTTACATTGCTTGTTTGCTGTGTTTCGTTTGGTGGCTTGAGGCAGGGTTTCTCAAGGTAACCCAAGCTGTCTCCACCTCACAATGCTCCTTCCTCAGCTTCTCGAGTGTTGGAATTGTAGGCTTGTATCATCCTCTCCACCTTGCAGTAGATTTTTACAATAATGAAGTGTAAGTCTGCCGACTTATACTTTTTAAAAGACTATTCTGTTTTTTCCACGTCTCTTACAGTATTTTTTTTTAAGAAGTTTGTAGAATAGCTTTGACCACTTTTGCATAACGGTCAGTACAGATTTTGTGTGCATAGATGTGCAAGTGCATATTTGTGTGTAGGTAGGTGTGTTGAATACTGTGTGTGTGTGTGTGTGTGTGTGTGTGTGCATGTACATGTCCTTTGGTGTGGAAGAGAGAGGGAAATCTCATGTGCTATTCCTCAGGAGCTGTACATCTTGTTGTATGAGGCAGAGTCCTTCCCTGCGACCCAGAAGCCTCAGGAATGATCTTCTCTGCTTCTATAGCAATGGGATTGCAAGAATGCACTACTGCACCTGGCTTTTTACCTAGGTTTGAACCAGGCTTTGGGTTTGAAATCAGGTCCTCATGCTCAAATGGCTAACACTTTACTGACTGGTGGGCTATTTCCCCAGGCTCCTGGTTCAGAATATATTTTTTTAAAATAGTGAATTGCAATATATGTATAGATAAATGTTGGGAGAATGTTTGTCTTAATATTATTGTTTGTCTTCTAATCCATGCATGTAGATCTTTTAAATTTGATTTCTTTGTTTTAAAAGATGTGGATCCAGCCTTTAACATTTTTATTTATTCTCTGAGAGTTTTCTACAGGCAAACAACGTTTTTTTTTTTTTTTTTTTTTTTTTTTTTTTTTTTTTTTTAATAGTCACCTCCTACTCCCACCCTTTAGCTCCTCCTAAGTTAATTTCTTACTCACCAAACCCACTTAGGAAGGCCTCTATACACACATTTGTGGGGCCATTGGCTGGATCATGGCTAATGGAGCAGAGGCCACACCCTCAAAGAAAATTGACTCCCCTTCCTCTACTAGCCATTACATCACTGTGTCTCTTCAACAAGGAATGGTGTTCATGTGCCATTTCCCCATCCGTGCAAGAACAGCGACTGGCTGTGATCTTACACAGGTCATGAATCATAGCTGCTGTGTGTTTGTAGTTGCCAGGGTCCAGTCAACACAGGAAATGCAATTCCACCCTAACTTCCTCCATCGTCTCTGGCTCCTTCATTTCCTCCCTCCCTTCCTCTTTCCTCCCTTCCTTCCTTCTCATCTCTTCTGTGATGTTTTCTGAGCCTCCTGAGAAGGGAGTGTGATACAGAAGTCCTATTTGTGATGACATGCCGTACAGACACCTTCTCTCTTCCCTATCAGTTGTGAGTCCACTACTCAAAGACGTCTCTCTGATGATGACAGACAGCTGCACTCACCAATGGGTCCAGAGACACCCATCTAGAGAACAGTTAAGTATTCTGAGTATAGGCTTGGTATTCCTTTGTTAAATTTATTCCACATGTCATTTTCAATGGAGTTATTTTCTTCAAATCATTTTCAGATTGTTTACTGTTTACAGAAGTATAATTGGTTTTGCAGAGTGATACTGTTTCCCGAAGTCTTACTGGTTTTGTTTGCTAATTATACTTTATCCAGCAGATTGATTAGGATTTTCTCCATAAATGATCATGCCATCTGCACGTAGATATGACTTTTTTTTTATTCTATCTTGAAGCTTTCCACTTTTTGTTTTGGACTAGAACTTAAGTTCAACAATGAATAGAAATGGTCTGAACAGACACAATGACCTTTGTCACCCCTCCATCTCTTCTTTCTTTGTCTCTTTTCCCTTTGTCCTTGTCTCTCTCCCTTCCTGGTATTCTTCATCCTTAAGACCTTAAGCCTCATCATAATCAAACTGTAAGAAAGACATGATTTACAATCCATGTTTATCCAATTTCAGTAGAAATATGGGCCCCAGACTCTCTGGCTTCTTAGAAATCCGAGAAAAAAGTTTAGGTTGGTAAGAGTCAAAAAAGCTATTTTTCTTTGTAATAGAATATTTGCCTCCCAAATGGTAGACTAAGGTGCAACGCAGTGAAAAAGCATTGACCCAGTACGTATAAATTCCTTGGTTTGATCCTGGGTACTGCCAAACTCTCAATGTGTGTGTCTTTCTCTTTGTCTCTCTTCAATTCTATGGTCTGGAGGACTCTACCTTGGTGGAAATTATGCATGTACTAGTTTTAGTGTTCCACATTCTAGATTTGTCCCCAATCTCAAGATTTTAATTATTTTAAATTAATAAATGTGACCCACAGCACTGCCTTTTCTTTAGACGAATGTAAAAATACTTTGAAACAGTAACCAATGACTATGGTGATTACCTTTTTCATAGTGAATTTTTTTGATAAGACTATAAGTTTATTGACTATTTCCTATGCCTCGATGTAGTGAAATTTCATTAAATAGGTATTATGCACCTCATCTCTTAAAGTAGTCATTTGTTTATATTTATCTCCCAAATTATTTGTGCTACTCTGTATCGGGAAATTGTATAACAATTTTGCAATTTTCTTTATTAAAAATAGCTGAAGCAGTTGTTTTGAAGCTAGTGGGTGATGAACCAGCTCTAATTCAACATGTTAATCATGAATGCTTGGGGGGATAATTTCAGAATCAAGGAATTAAGAAAAAATATTATCTCTTTAAACAACAGTTTTTTTTTCACTTTTGTGCGTATATTTCAGTTTAACTCTAGAAATGGGACTAAAAGAATTCAAGAACATAGTCTGTGGGCAAAGTCCCCTATCAGCTTTGAATCTACTTCGAGGGTAGCTTACAGTCTAAGAAGCTTCCTTCAGAGAGGTTGAAATAAGTGCCAGAGAACAGAACAAGTATGTAACTGCCCACAGTTACATCGAACGGGTTACTTGGAAGGGAAGCTGGGGATGTATGGGAAGACAGCAAAAAGAGATGGAGACCAAGACAACATTGCTGTTCAAGGTCTCAAAGTTTAATAAAGTACTCCAAATATATAGACAGGGGGAACCTCTTCCCCAAAGGCTGGAAGCTTCTCAGCAGAACCAGTTCAGTTGTTCCACAGATGGCAACTGAACTGGTTCTCAGAAAACTGCAGGTCCTTGAAGAACAATGGGCTTCACCTTGGTCTGAGCACTCCACCCTAGGTGGAGGGGATTAAGACTGACACTGGAGTTCCCGCTCAAAGGCTGAGAGAGGAACTTCACATTGGTTGATGTCAAGTTCCTGCCAGGTGGCATGGCACCTCGTTAAGGCTCTCTACACAGGTACAATATGATTAACAGTGTAGGTAACACACTGGGGATTGATATCAAAAACAATCATACGTATAACTTGAGTAACAATTTTCTGCTTCGGTCTCCATGCTCTTTCTACATTAACATATTTCATCATATATTTCTGTTGATCCTGCTACTTAGATAACACCTTGGGGACAAAGATGTGCTCTGATCACGAGTGGCTCTGAGTACCTCCCATTTTCCTGTATCTTTGGTAGCTAATATTCATAGTAGCCACCAAACAAATTTTTGTTCAAATCCATTTCGGACTATTGTGAAGAGAAATTCAACTGAACATCATTATACAGATGCTCCAGGCGATGTTATTGGTATCAGTTCAGTAACTTTGAGTCTTAAGATACAGGACTCAGCACAGTCGTAGGTGCTGAGCCACATGCATCTTTGGGTCTCATCAGGAGTTAAGTTTTGGAATATGAGATGTTTCATCACCAGTTGGAGTTGTACCCCCACCCCCTTCTCTACCCTATACTTTATTTCCCTTCTTCCTACTCTTTCCTCAGCCATATCTCTGTAAATGACTCCTGGCTCTTTATCCTCGGGCATCAGCTTGTGTGGGTCTAATGTCTTTTCCTGAACAAGCAAGCTTCTTCCTTGACTCCAAAGCCGCCGGACTGGGATCCATAAAGAATAGTCTCCGAGGACAAACACTGCGGCCCTTTCATTTGCTGAGCGACTGGTTTCTTCCTTTGTGGATTCACCATTACTGTGTGATCTGTCAGATTGACTGTTTCTCTGAAGTGTGCAAGAATTTCTTCTCTCTTCTCACTCTAAACCTTAAATTATGCAACTGGCTCTCCCTGGGATAGACCCTGAAGCCGGTCCATGCACTGGCTGCCTAACCTCCACATTCACCTTCTTTTCTCCTTATCTTCTTCAGCCCATTGCCATGTGCCTAATGTCCTGAAGTCTCAGTGGCCGCTGCTGTTTGTATCTTTTGCAGTAAAAGTAAAAGGGGATTCTGATCCAGCCAAGATGAAAATATGTATTAAATATGGATCTCTTTCTCTATCTGCAAAATCTCTTAGAAAGTATCAATGCAGTGTCCAAGAACAAGTCTTTCAACCCATTCATCTATCATCCAACACATACTTATTGAGGACACTCTAAATTAAAGCCATAAACTTCGGGCTTAAATTGTGATTGGGAAAATAAGCCATACAAATACTTTGTAGATAAAACACTACTACTTTTATAGCTTGTAAGGTGATAACATGAATTCTTCCTTTTTTTTTTTTTGGCCATAAAATGATGAGTTATGTATTTTCGATCATGGAGGTAACTTTAAGGCTAAGCATATTTAAGTTCAAGTGATAAAAATATAATCTCAACTCTATTAAATGAGATTTTTTTTAAAAGGGAGCTGTCATGTGCTGGGCACTTTACATACTTTATGAGAGATTTTATTATTAACTACAATTTAAATATGGAAATGAGAAAATGAGGCCCAGGGAAATTAAGTTCCATGTCCAAAGTCAATTGCCAGGAAACAGCAGAGAGGCAGGTGGGTGGGAGAGAGGTAGGTATTGGTGTTTAGGAAGGTTTGCTCTAACATCCAAACTCTTAAATCTCACTTTAATATGTTTCTAAGTATTTAGTAAACATTAAAAGTAACATCTGAATTTTTAATATCAGATGACTCTAAAGTCTCCTATATTCATTTCTTTAGAAATGATAGCTTTGAAAAAAATCAACCCTATTTTTTTGTATTGCACACTAACACTCTATAGTCGCCTTCAATTTATAGATTTTTTTTCCAGTATAACCCAAAACATTTACTGAATATCCGACTCATTGGAAACATAGCTAAAAAGGAAAGTGTTTTCAAGGGAGGAGGATTGTGAACTTGCAGTTAACTTCTCAGAGTTTGGCATCTCAGCCTCCTCTTACTCGAATGTTAAGTTAGACTGGGAAACAGACCCAACAGTCCTGAACGCTGTAATGGAAATTTGATTGCCTTCTAGCAGTACGTGTTGTTTCTCAGCCTGCATTAGGAGGAGGTGAAGCGGAAGGGGAAGAGGTACAGCCGCATGGAATAACAGCTGCTACGTCCTGATGGAGAAAGCATGGGGAACCTATAAAAGCAAGCAACAGCACTAAAAAACCAGTGCTTGAGAGACAATTTATTGTTAGACACCAGAGTGCCTGCCTGTCTGTAAGGTGTTTCTCTGTGATTGCTTCTTTACAACCATTTCGAAAGGCACCTATGCATAGACCTAAGGATGACATTAGGGATCCAGTAAAGAATTGAAATATATCCAAGTATTTGGAGGAGGAAATAAAAGAAGGAAAAAAAAGCATGTGCTACATGTAAGAGCACTGAAATCCAAAACTGTTTTAGAGTTTTCAGGATGAATTTGTATTCTCTGGAAAACCTACTCAGTAGGATTTACATCCCAGTGTTCCTTCTTGATGCTCACTCACCTGGAAAAATTGTGCAGTTTCCGAGAGTCACCTTTTTCTTTTTCTTTTTCTTTTTCTTTTTCTTTTTCTTTTTCTTTTTCTTTTTCTTTTTCTTTTCCTTTTTCTTTTTCTTTTTCTTTTTCTTTTTCTTTTTCTTTTTCTTTTTCTTTTTCTTTTCTTTTTTTTCAATATTAATCTTAAAAAACTTATTTATTAACTTTACAACCCAATATTAGCCCTTCCTCTCCTCCCAGAACCCTGTCATGCAAATCTTTCTTCCATTCCACCTTTTACTTCTTTTTTGAGATTGGGAAGTCCCTCTCTGGGTGTCTCTCTGCAACCTGCATCAAGTTGGGCTAGGCACATGCTGTCTTACTGAGGCCAGACAAGGGGTCCATTTTGGAGCTTAGGATCCACAGACAGGCAACAGGACCAGGGACAGCCCCTGCTCCAATTGTTGGGGGACCCACATGAAGACCAAGCTGCTCATCTTCATAGGGCCTAGGTCCAGCCCATGCTTGATCTTTGGTTGGTGATTGAGTCTCCAGGAGCCCCTGAAGGACCAGGTTAGTTGACTCTGTTGGTCTTTGTGTGGAGTCCCTGTCCTCTTTGGGTCCCTCAGTCCTTCGGCTAACTCTTCCGTAAGACTCTCCAAGCTTAGCAAATGTTTGGGTGTGAGTTTCTGCATCTCGTTCCATGGGCTGCTGGGTGGAGCCTCTCAGAGGACAGTTATACTAGATTCCTGTCTGCAAGCCTAACAGACTATGATTAATAGTGTTAGGAATTGGTTCTTGCCTGTGGGATGGGTTTCAAGTTGGGCCAGTCATTGGAATGGATGGAATCAATGGATGGAATTGGCCATCCATTCAGTATCTGTTCTGTCTTTGCTCTTGAACATTATGTAGGCAGGATACATTTTTGGTTGAAGGCTTTTTGGGTGGGTTGCTGTCCTTTTTCTTCCACAAGGAATCCTGCCTGGCAATAGGAAGTGGACACTTCAGGATCCATATCCCCCACTGCTAGGAGTCTTACCTAGAATCATCCCCATAGACCCTTTGGGATTTTCCCCCAGGCCAGGTCTCTGGCACATCCTAGATATTGCCTCTCCCCTACTAATCTCCCTTCTCTCTCTCCTGTTCTCCTTACATATGATCCCCCATCCACCCTGCTCTCCTCCACATCCCCTCATCCAGTTCCCTCCTTTCATTGACCTCCAGTATCTATTTTGTCTCTCCTTCTGAGAAAGATTCAACCATCCTCCTTTGGGCCCTCCTTGTTATTTGTTATTTGGCATATATATACATACATACATATATACATATATATATATATATATATATACATATACACACACATACATATATACACACACATATATGTATATACACATACATATATATGCACACATATATATGTACATATATATGTATATATATACATATACATATTATAGCATGGTATGTTGTGTATATGTTTTGCTTTTGGGTCTGTGTTACCTCACTCAGGATGCTATTGTCTAGGTCCATTCATTTGCCTGTGAAATTCACAATGTCCTTGTTTTTACTAGCTGAGTGATATTCCACTGTGTAAATGAACCACGTTTTCTTTAGCCGTTCTTCAGTTGAGGGACATCTAGGTTGTTTCCAGTTTCTGGCTAATAAAGTTGCAGTGAACATAAACTGAGCAAGTGGCTTGTGGGATGGTAGAATATCTGTTTGGTATATGCCCAGGACTATACCAAAGCTGGGTCTTGAGGTAGAGCTACTCCCAATATTCTGAGGAGCTGCCATATTGATTTCCAGAGTGGTTATACAAGTTTTCATTCCCACCAGCATTGGAGGAGTATTAGTATTACCCTTACTCTACAACCTTGCCATCACATGCTTTCCTTTGAGTTTTTCATCTTAGCCATTCTAATTGGTGTAAGGTAGAATCTCAGAATTGTTTTGATTTACATTTCTCTGATGACTGAGGACATTGAACATTTCTTTAGGTGCTTCTTGGCCATTTGCGATTCCCCTGTTGAGAATTCTCTTTTTAGCTCCATACCCCATTTTTTAATTGGGTAATTTGAATTGTTGATGTCTAACTTCTTGAGTTCTTTATATATTTTTGGATATTAGCACTCTACCAGATGTAGGGTTAGTGAAGATATTTTTCTTAACTGGTAGGCTGTCGTTTTGTCCTAATGACGGTGTCCTCTGACTTACAGAAGCTTTTTGTTTCATGAGGTCCCATCTATTAATTCTTGACCTTAGTGCCTGAGCCATTGGTGTTCTGTTCAAGAAGCTGTCTTCTGTACTGATGAGTTCAAAGTTATTCCCCACCTTCTGTTCTGTTGAATTTAGTATATCTGGTTTTACAATGAGGTCTTTGATTCATTTGTACTTGAGTTTTGTGCAGAGTGATAAATATGGATCTATTTATATTCTACTACATGAAGACATCCAGTTAGAGCAGCACTGTTTGTTGAAGATCCTTTACCCAATATATGGTTTTGGCTTCTTTGTCAAAAATTGAGTGACCTTAGTTGCTTGAGTTTTTTTTCTGTGTCTTCAATTGGATTCTGTTGCTCCATATGTCTGATACTATGTACTTCTTATAACTACTGCTCTGTAGTATGGCTTGAAGTCAGGGATAGTGATACTTCCAGAAGTTAGGTCTCTTACTGTTCATGATTCTTTTAGCTCTACTGGGCCTTTTGTTTTTCCATATGAGGCTGAGAATTTTTCTTGCAAGATCTGTAAAGAATGACTATCTTGTAACATGTGTCTAGTCATTTAATAAAGATTGGTTGACACCCAGCTCCCAGCATGGAGGAGCAGAAGGGAGTCCTGAGAACACGTCTCTACTGTTTTTCAGCTTCAGCTCATTGAAGTCTACTCACATTTTTACTTGGATCTGTGAATTTTGCAGTTTACAGTTTACGGTTTAGGAAATTTCATCTGCCGTGATGCCGGGTAGTAAGCTGCCTTGAGACCCGTCCTTGCCTGTGTTCCTCGTTATTTCCTATATGTCTATGAGGCTTGACTACATTTCTTTTCTCTTCCTTGCCCAGTCACTGCAAACCACAGGGCTGCCATGATCTATCTAAAGGGGAGCTCCAGGATCCTCACTGACGTTTTGTCTTCTGCTAACTCACTGTCCAAACCAGGCCATACAGCTCAACTTCTCTAGCTCTAGTCTGTTTTATCTTCCTGTATCCTTCTGTTTCTCTGTCCTTTCCTCCTTCCTTCCTTTGCACCTCTCCCTCTCCTCTCTCTTCTTTCATTTTTTTTACCTCCCTTCTTTCAACTTTGGAGACAATGTCTGTCCATGTAGCACAGGCTGGCCTTAAGCATGTGATGCTTTTGTCTTTGCCCTCTGAATGCCCAGAGCACCTGTGTGCACCATACCACTTAACACAGCCTTAATGATTTTTACCACCTGCCCTTGAAGCATTTTCTGTTGCCATTAGTACAATCTAAATGTGTTCGTTTGGATAAATTTAAAAATGTATTCTGTATATCTTTTAAGTCAATGGACTGAGGTCAGGTTGACTTGCTTTACACTTTCTAGCTGTGTGAGTATAGATAGATCACCTTAGTTGTCTATATACTTTCCCTACTTAATTGTAAAGCAGAGATAAAGTACTTACTCCCCAGAGCTTTTGTGAGCATTACATAAATTACTAACACACCTGCAGTATCTGAAATCATGTCTAACATACAGTGCAAGCCTCCTAAGGGACACAGAAATGAATATATTTTTTAAAGAGTTGGCAATTTAGTGAAGTAGATACAAATATAGATTCACAAGAATGCTGAGTGTGGTGGGTGTGCAGTGGAGGAGAAATTGCAAGGCTGAATAGAACATGGAGGAAACAATTAATTTTAATGGAAAGGACCAGGCAAGGTCTCATGAATTAAGTTGACTGTGGTCTGGACATTGAGAAATGAACTGGTGGCAAGGGAGGGCATTCTTGATAGAACAAAAAAAACCAAAACAAAAGGAGCCAGGGTGGGGAAGAGGAAATTCGTTAATGAGTTGGCTCTCCTTTGCTGGAATATTAGGGTGGGGTAAGGGTGGTAGTAGGGCATGAAGGGGAAAAGGCTGGCCCAGGGTACAGTCAAGAGTGGGTTTCTCGTTTGCTAAGGGTTGTGGAGCAGATACCACCAGCATTAGAAAGTGTCTAAGCCTTGTTGATGTGAAGGGATGCAGTCCCTCCATTTGTAGGATAGGAAGAAGATTGGTAATTCTGTCAGGGAGAAATTAGAGAAGCGAGAAAGGCGGGTGGAAATAGAGACATTGTAATTGTCTGGGTCTAGGACTGAAAGGTTTAAAATTGCAAGTGGCTGTGTAGCTGGAGAGAAGAGCTCCCAAATGAACTCTGGGAAAATAGAGGCTGCCATCATTTAGGCTGCTTGTGAAGTGCGGCTTTCCCCCTAATATGGTTCTTTCTGTTGACCTACAGTTTTCCTGGTGCTCTCTCTTTGATGATCTACCCGCTCCCTGTCATCCAAGTGTATCCAGGCATAGAAGGGTCAAGTAGAAAGCCAGTTATAAGCCAGAATTTTTTTATTATCATTTATTTAAAGTGGGTGACATTGTAGAGGCAGAACAAAATCACACAGCAAGTACCTTTTGCTTAATGAGAGAAGAGCTTCCAAGCAATAATTAATTGGGGAGGCTTCTTCCTGGAAAAAAAAACAGATTGGAGGTACATTCAACCTCTTCATTATACATGAGCAATAGGTATTGTGTAGAGCAGGTCTGAGAAGATAATTTTGTGAAGCACCATCTGTGGTACAGAGTACTGGTTTTCATCACTGATTGGATTTTGCTATAGCAAATAGGAAAGAGACCATCTAGATCAAAAGCTGTAACTACTGTAGGCAACATCTTTGCATTTCAAGGGAGAACTTTTCCTTACCTGAGAGGGCACATTTTAAACAACTGCAGTTCATAAAGATTCTCTTTAAATTATCCTATCTGCTAGAACAAAAGAAGAGGAAGTTCATAAGTTCACATGAAATACAGACTAGAAACCAAACAGAGGGTGCTGATGCAATAGAGTAATATTTGAAGACAATTAGAAGCAGGCAGGAACATTAAGTTAACTGTCTTAAAATGGCGATGATGTCCAATGAGTAGAGATTGTCCAGGAATTCCAAGACCACACTTTGGCAATTATTCCCCAGTGACAGAGATGAATAGATGAATATATACATATATATATATATATATATATATATATATATATATGTATATATATATATATATATATGATCACACATGATCTATCTACTATCTATATCAATCATCATCATCTGTTTATCATTTATTGTCTATGTATTATCTATCTATCTATCATCATCAATCATCTGCCTATCATTTATTACCTATTTTTCTATCATCTATCATCCTCTATTTATCATCTATCATTTATCACCTGTCTGTTTATTATCTATCTATCTATCTATCTATCTATCTATCTATCTATCTATCCATGTATCATCTATCTTCTGATTATCTATTGCCTATCTTTCTGTCTGTATATCAATTATGTATTTATCATCTGTCTATTTATCTATCATCTAACATCCATCTATTTGTATATCCATCCATCTCTCATTTATCTATCATCTATCATCTACCCATCAACTACCTACTATAACATTACTAATACATATATGTAATAGAGAATAAATCACTCAAAGTTTGCTTGTGAATACTATTACATTCCAGCTACTGTTCTAAGTCCTTTAAATAGAATAATGAATGAAAATAGATCATGTTAGGGAAGAGAGATTCTTCAGTGAGTAAAGTGCTTGCTACATGGGCTTGAAGATCTGAGTTAAAATCCCAAGAACCCACTCAAAGTTGTAGTAGTGTGGGTCTGTGATCCTAGTGTTTCTATGGTAGGATGGGAAGTAGAGACAACAGAACTCCTGGAAGCCCATAGGCCATGTAACTCAGTAGTGGAGAATAAGAGACCCTGTGCCACCTATGGTTGTCCTCTTACTCCAAAATCCATGGCCCCCATACTCCCCTCTTCCTCTCCTTCTCCCTCTTCCTCTCTCCCTCCCTCTATTCCCTCCTCTCTTACATACACCGTAACCCTAACCTTAACTCCTCTACTTTAATTTTACTAATAGATTTTCATACCCTCACATTTTAGTTTCATCTGAGCATATGGCTATCTAATTTTACATTAAATTTCTCAGATTCTCTTATGGCCACAAGAGAATTGGTGTGGTTACATGACATAGTTATGACTAATAAGATACGAACAGAAGAAATGAGTTATAAGAAAGCCTTTTACCTTTTGCTCTTTTTCTTCTTTTTGTCTCCTTGGCACTTTCTCCAGCTTATTAGTGGCACCTCTTAGACCCCAAAGATGTAATCCCTATGCTGAAGGTGGCAGAGTAAACATACCATAAGCTTTAGTCCTAAAATGACTTCACAGAAAAGAGTCATTTACTGACCTTGAACTATGCACCTGTCTGCTACTGGCTTACTGTGTAAAAGAAAAGTTAACTTCTACCTTAAGAATATCAATGCATTTGTTGAGTCTTTGTCGAAGCAGCTTGACTTTCCTGCTAACTCCTGCTTAGCAAGTGCCTCCCAGATGTAAGCACATAAACACACACTGTCTAATACAGTCCTCAGAACTCAGCGATTCAGTAAATGTTAGATTTGTGTCCTTGTGTGGTAATCAATACTGAATGCCTGCTATATTATTTGTTGGACACTAGGTTGCACAAAAAAATACATATTCATTTCCCCCACCCACTCAGGGACCTAGCAAACTGGCAAGGGAAAATAGAAAAACCTAATATAACAGGGAAATTAAAGTTAAGGAGTCCTGTAAAAGGCTCTGTCGGGGTGGGAGCCAGGGAAAATGAAAGGATTTGGACATTTCCTAAAGGCCCTGCAGTGGATGAAAACACAAATCTGGGCAGGAAGCACCTGTTCCATGCCCCCGTGCATTCTCTTTGACAGAATTTGGAATTTTCCTTTCAGTTGTTTTGAGGTCACTGACCTTGTGCTTGGGTGGGAGCAGGGGGTGGCCACCAGCTTTCTCTTTTCTTGCTTCAGACTCCCAACACTAGCTTTTCAAAGTTTTTTTGTGTGTATGTCTGGTATTGGGGTGGCAGAAGGGACAGAGGTGAGTTTAGAAGGATTACTGACAATCCTGTAATAACTTTTGAAATAGCTTTTCAGATCAATTCCCATTCATTTCCCACTTTACAGAGATGAGAGGACCAGGGAAGGATCAACAGTTATGAGAAAAACTACGAGAAAGGGGAAAAAAAAAAAAAAAACACCTTCACTTACCACATGTAGAAACGGAAGTTATCCTCCCCCCCATCATGTCCCATTTTCCTTTTCTCCAGTACTTCTGTGTCTTGTTGATGTATTCCTTCTCTCATCCACAAAGGACTTTCTGTCATATGGAGAATATCCCCAGAAGCTAATAAGTGAGAAATCACTGTAAAATGTATGAACAGATCATATAAAGCATCCTGGGTGCTCATTCCAAGATGCTAATCAGGAAGAAGCACTACATCAAGTTCGGCTGTCCTGTTTGTCTCATCTAACAACACACAACCTCACACCATGTTCATCTGCTCACCTTGCACCATCACTGTGGGTCCCCTGACATAAGCTCTGTGTCTATGTCCTGTCCTGAGATGGTCCATGACGTCAGAATTGTTTGATACTCAGGTCTGGGGAATATGCCATCATGCAGACTCTCTCTCTCTCTCTTTCTCTCTCTCTCTCTCTCTCTCTCTCTCTCTCTCTCTCTCTCTCTCTCTCTCTCTCTGTCTCTGTCTCTGTCTCTCTCTGTGTCTGTGTACGTGTGCGTGTGTATGTTCCTTGTCCATAAAATGTCTAGATAATCTCTGAAATCTCCTTCAGATATCCAACTCTACAATCTGTATTCCAATCTAGGCATATTGATAAAAGTATAGTGACAACTGTAGCTCTAATGACAACAGAATGATGAAGCCTATTACCATTAGTGTTAATGCAATAATCAGCTGTGTTTTGTTCCATATGGCAATTTATTTCAACAATTAAACCCAACTCCATCTGTTTTGGCATCAACAAAATTCAGATGGGTTCCTGTACCATATCTTTGGAAATCATTTTATGTTTTTTTTCAAGTACTGCACCATCAATAACGGCTGTGTAGAGTCCTGATGAGAAAGAAAGCACTCACCCCCGAAGCCCATTTTATTTGATAAAGGAATTGTTCCGCTACTTGACCTTATGGACATGTTACACAGGCTAATCGATAGTCTCAGAAAAGGAAAAATAAATCTTGGTGTTGGTATGGAGAGTGCGTGGTATAGAGAGGGGCACGGTTAGTGGAACAAGCTAAGCAAACTCTGTTGCTGTCAGGAGTGTATTCTACTTTTCTGACCCAGGGATCTGGGTGGGACAAGATGTGCTTCCACCTGCAATGGAAACAAGACAAATGTTACCTTTCCTACATCGGCAGGGGTGTCTTTCTTCAACTAGAGTTGAGCTGCATTGACAGAATAGCAATAGGGGGCATTCGTCTTGATCTTTATAACACCTGGCGAGAGGTATGATTACTGCTGTAAAAGTATCAAAATAAAGAAAAGAATGGGCTGTCCAAGAACCAGGTTATTTATCACATTCAGAAACTCTAACCCAGACTAGCAGGGTAGAAATTCCTTGTCAAATTGCCTCTAAGAATCATTATTTTTCTCCTCGAGACCATCTGGGAAGCTGGAGGACTCGCTGGTGCTCTCATTCTTCTCTTGGGTTTCAAGGTGGGGAGGCAGTCTTCTCTTGAAACAGGGATGAGTCTACCCAGATAGAGTGGCCACATGTGCTCCTGCACATCTACCTGCCTGACAATCCACACGTCAGTTTCTGTGTGTGCAGGAAATACAGAAAGTCACTGGCTGGCACATTATTAACAAATAGTGAATATATCCAGGAAATTTTTGATTTATTTTGCAGCAAGTGTTGAGATGTCTCTAGGCAAAATGGAGCCCGAACTGACCTTATTCAGTCTTTTTTATCTTCCCATTCCTTGTATTCTAATTGAGACTTTCCCCCCCTGATTTTTAAATGCCTCTCCATCTAATTTATGGCATGGCTGTTGAATCCTGAACAAAATAGGCTCATTTTATTCATTTTAACACATTAATATTATGATGGAGACATATGACACACCCCTTTGCAAGTACACTCCCAATCTTGGCCAGAATGATGTTCACTGTTTCTCAGAGACAGGATGTACAGGACTGACACATGCTAGAGGCGATGTTTTTCCCCTCAAGGAAATCCTGAACAGTAGATAGATCTAAGTCATATTTGTTTTGAAGGGCCACTCCTTCAGTTCAGTGTACGCTTTAAAATAGTCATTGCCCCAACACCGTCTTTCAAAGTGTTCTTTTAGCAGATCTTTGCAAAAGAGGGCACTTGCTCACAGTTCCTCATGAAGAGCAATTCAAGAACTGGATCAATAGCCACATTCTAAAAACTTGCTCAGAATTCAACCTTTATTTGGATTTGACATTCTTCTGTGCAGTTCAGAGCCGTGATTCTCAACCTTGGATTTCCATTAGGATTATCTGGGGGCCTTTTAAAAAATATTGATGTCTAAGCCCCTTTTCAGATTAATTAAATCAGAATCTCTTGGGGAGAGAGCAGGGCACTGGCATTTTGAAAAAGCTCTTGAGAGGACTCTCATGGACAGTGGGGGTTGGAAGCCTGTAGCTCGTAGGGTTTCATCACCAGAATATCAAAGACCTCTCTTTTCAGTTATTTATTTGATCAATTCTTGAGAAAGCACTAAGTATCAGAAAAGGAGACAATGGACCACAGAGGAATCCGAAAGCATATAAAATCCCTGCATTTCCAAAGACAAGACCATAAGGTTTACATTCACGCCTCACATTTTCTTACACCCTACAATGAGTTGTAAGCATTGAGAAGTTAGTGTTGAACATTATAAACCAAACTCTGCCTTCAATTGTGATAAGAGTCAAGGAAAATCAATTTAAAAGTTAGATACCAAGGATGACACCCATCAAGAAATAAAATCGCAAACAATGTGGCAGTGTTTGAGACTGAATGGTGGATCCTCATGACACGAGGGAAACAGTTAAGTGGAAATTAGAGAGAGGAAGTCCCAGGCAGAATGGTAAGTGCATGTAAGAAAATGTGGGAGGTCAGAGAGATTTTAGGGAATCTTGGTGGATAAGACAAAGCAAGTAGAAGTTGGCAATACATATGAGTGGCTCTGAGGCCTGATGGTACAGGTGTTGCTTTGACGGCCATTTGGTTTCATGAAAAATAAAGTCTATGTATTGTGTCTTGGAAGAGAACACTTGGCATCTGTGGGAGAAGAGGTCATGGGGTTTTCTTCTGGGAAGTGTCCCCACCAAGTTCAATGCTATTTGGTGACTTAACAAAGGGGAATTCCAACTGATGTGCTGATAACTATTACAGAGATTCATGTGAGGTGACATCTTTTTTTTCAGATGGAATTAAAGCAGTTTATGAAGATGAGACCTTTTAGATTCACATTGATACATATACCATGTTTCTGTAGCAAGGAATGATGAAACCCATTTCATGTTCAAGTCATTTTATGGGGTATTTAATCACACTGTAAAGCCCAAGATTGTGCCGTTTCCTGAAAAAAATCTGATTCTAGTGGTGGTGTGGCTAGCACATGCCTTTAATCCCATGGTTGGAATAAAGACAAGCCCTTAGTACACATCTTTAATCCCAAACAACAAAGGTAAAGTTAGTTTGTAGAAGAAAGCACCCATTTTAAAAGAGATGTCTAATTGAGGGGCAGACAAAGTGATGACTCAGAGAAAGATTTGACAGAATAGGATATGCCCAACTCTCAATAGAAGAGAGAGGAAAGGGAAGCTACTTAAGGAAGGCAGTGCAGAGAGAGGGGGAAGAGGCAATTTTTACCAGGAGAGTTTTAAAGGAGACAGGTTGAAAAGAGAACAAGCTAGACCCAGGTGGAGACAGAATAAGCTAGAGAATGAGAAGGATCCAAAAGATTAGAATATATTGTCAAAGTTAGTCTGAGGCCAAGCAGAGCAATTCAGGAAAAGACCAAAGAAACCAGATTGAGTCAATCAGCTTGGAGAAGAGTTTGAGCCAGACCAGCTGAGTTGAATCAGCCAGCCAGAGATGCGAAAGAACTAGGAAGGGTGAGCTTATATTCAGCAATATGTGTCTCCGAGGCTGTAAAAGTTCTAGATAAGGTTCTATGGAGGCTAAAAGCTTCTAGGACTAGGCCTAGCTTAGCAGACTGAGGCAGTAAGCCTCCTAGATGACAATTACACCGGGGAATAAAAGTTACTGTTACAACGGCACTTGACTGGAAGCAGGAGGCCCAGAAAAATGTAGGTCAGGGAGTCAGTGAGTAGAGCCACTGACCAGGACTTGAGGCAGTGGAGCATAAGTGAGCCTTAAGAAACATTTCTGAGTGATTGTGTTGGTAAAATGGATCAAATAATAGGACAGTGTAGGGAGCCAGGTGAGGTTACTATAAAATCTGGCATGCAATGGGGCTGACTGAGGCAAATGAACTTTCGACTTAAGAGAGAATTTTTAGAGAAGTCAGTCACTTGAGCACATTGGTGGGCAAAGGAGAAAGAGCCAACATACAAGGCAAGAATAAGGGTGGAAGAGGCTACCGTGGCCTTCACGTGGTCCTGGGGCAGGTGACTAGGGGGTAGAATTCGAAGAGCAACGGGAGGGAGAATTTCCCCCAAGGAGTCTTCTTTAAAGACTAGAAGGGGCTTGGCAGTGTGACACACATGTGGATCCTAATACTGCGTCATCCAGCATACACCATCACAGTGGCTGCGGAGATGGCTCAGTGGGCAAGAGCACTTGCTTCTTCCAAGTGTGAAGACTAAGCAAGATGACCTGAGCGTGACTCTTTAGAACTCTCCTAAAACGCCTGACCTTGCTGCACGGTCCTGTAACTCCAGTATTGGTGGCCTGGACAGTTGGGCCCTGAGAGCTTGTTGGCCAGCCAGCTTAGCAGAAAAGACTAGCTTTTGGTTTGTGGATGAGAGTTTGTTCTCTTTAGGTAGTAGGGTAGAGAGGGATAGAGGAGACATCTGATGTCTTGCTCTGGACTCTGCATGCACACATTTGGGCATGTGCACCAGAATATTTACTATTTACTTGCACACACACACACACACACACACACACACACTCTTAAGATGTGAGCACCCATGTGCACACATGCGCAACCGCCACCCCCATACCCCCATATGCATTTGCACACTCACACTTGCACACACACATACACATACACACACAGATCACTATAAAAGACAACATTGTCACAGCAACAGACTTACTAGAAACATAATGAAATTTTTATTAATTTATTTTTTTTTCTTGGACAGCAGTTAAGAAAGGTAACAAATAAAACCTATTCAGGGGAACATTAAAGGAAAAAAAAAAAAACTCCATCAAATTAGGAAATACTGGATCCAATAATGGGATTTCCTAGGAAATTCAGGATTTACCAAAATACTCATTATGTTCCCACCATTGTTAAATGAAGTCAACCTTTCCCGCTTCTTTATTTTAATGAGATTGCCAAACTAAAAAGGTTTGTTTTGAAATTACCGAAATGACTCAGAATGCCCTCTAATAGTAATCTTTATTATATATTGTAGGACATAGTGATTTTTTTTTGTTGTTGTTGTTCTAAAATCACTCCTCAGATCAGGCCTTTTAGCAGCAGTGCTCAGAGAGTAGAGGAAACCAATGAAGCTCTTGTTTAATCATGACTTTCTCTACACCTGGAGAAGAACTCCTGCCTTTTGCAGATCAAACTTTGGCTTTTTAGCTTTTGTGTTGGGTGGGTAATCTTTCTATCCTGGCAGGAGCCAGAGCGGTGGGC
This sequence comes from Apodemus agrarius, assembly GCA_964023405.1. Taxonomy (NCBI): domain Eukaryota; kingdom Metazoa; phylum Chordata; class Mammalia; order Rodentia; family Muridae; genus Apodemus; species Apodemus agrarius. Next base: position 40,594,763 of record OZ030026.1, on the reverse strand, counting down.
TATCTCTGAATGTAACTGTTATATTATCAGACATAATAGTTTCCTCTTCCCGGGCAATTTCTTAAACTCATGATTTCAAAATCAATAAACACCCCATAGCCTTCTGTCTCAGAATTTACTTATTCATGAGATGTTTATCTCTGTAAATTCCCGGGGAAGAATTCATATTGCTTAATCCCAGCATATTGGGTTGAATACTTATCAGTTGGAAATTAGTTCTTATTAAATTTTCTTGGCAACTTTGTAACTGTTGCCAGGGGTTCCTTTCCTAGAGAACAGGTCTTTACTTTTAGATCTTCAAAAGAGAAGCAACTCATGGTAACCTCCTAAGAGTCATTAAGAAGGGCTTGCCTGCTTGCAGCCTGTTCCATTCTCCCATTCACAGGGGTGAAGTAAAGTCCTCAGGCCCCCAAAACAATGCTTTCTGAAGAGTATTGTCATCAAGGCTGTGGGGGTTTCAGTATTGACCCAAGGAGACTCCATCTCTGACAGGTAGTGACAAACTGAGAGCAGAGCTATCAGCAGAGCTGGTTTTCCAGAAGGCTGCTTCTGACAGCCTTTGTTTGGTCACATGGTCACTGGGCGCTTCCCTCCCAATGTAGAATGTGATCTGGTGTCTAAAGAATTATGTTGTACTTCTGTGGCTTGGTGAGCAAGACGCGGCGTATCCTGCCCCCACTGCCTGGTGGAAGCAGCCTGCTCAGGATGGGCCAAGCCTGGGGAATAATGCTATGCTCTGGGCTCATTTGAATAATCTCCCTACTCATTAAACCCAGCTGCGAGGCAAGAGGCAGAAGAGTTCAAAAGGCAAGCCAAGGGAATATATTAGTAATAAAATTATCGTTTCGGCCTGTAGGCATGTTTTCCCAATATTTTTTGTACTTCATTAATTACAACAAGACCACTTTTGTCACTTACTGAAGAAAAATGCAGGGGAAAAAAAGGAGGTTAGAGGGATATTTTGACTAAGAGTTGTAAGTACAATGTATACACGTTAGGGAAGTGTTAGGTATACTGCAATTAAACTTTAAGAAAAATCTTTGGATGTTATCCAACGAGTCATTTCTTCATTGTATAATTTAAATCCCTGGTGAGCTAGGATTAGAAACTGTTGGCACCAAGCAGCTGCGTGAGTTAGTCTATCCTTAGTGCCCTGCGTGTGTGTCTCCACACAGCAGCACCCCCCCCCAGCACTCTGTGTGTGTGTGTGTGTGTGTGTGTGTGTGTGTATTTGTGTGTCTGTGTACCCACCTGCACATGCACAATGCTAGAGGTTTTTTTTTTTTTTTGGTCTAAATTTCAGAAATCCTCTTACCCACACCCACGTCAGGCAACACATTTATTACGGAAAATATTGAATGGGAAAAAGAAAAGGGCAGAAACAAAAGGCACGAAGAGAAAGCAGCATTCCCCCTCCTTGCTGCCCTTGAGAAAGGATGCTGTCGCTTTCTCTGGAGTTGCGGACTCCAAGGTCATGGCCTTAGTGTGTGGATTCCAAGGTTGATTCCTGATCTATCTCCACACCTTAATCCTGTTGACCACAAGGTCTTCTAAGGCTGATTCACCACGGCACACTTCAAGGTATATTGTAATGCATTTAGATTTTGAGTGACCCATTCTCTGTCCCTTCCTGGGTTGTGTCAGGTTTTATTACCCCAGAGACTCCTGTCATTCTGTCACGTGCTTCCTAGGGGGAATCTGATGATGTCCCCATTGTCCTTTGTTTTCCTTCCTTTCATACACTGCCTGGATTCACAGAAAGTGGGGGGTGGGTGGACCAGAATCCCATTCTCTCGTCTCATGTTAGATTCTTCCTAAGCAAAGGGCTATTTAAACAATGACTGAAGTTATTTCGTTAATTTTCAGAAATCCCTGCCCACCGTCACTGTGTGAGAATAGTTTGTCTTAAATGTATTATACTCAGGGGTGGTGGACAGAAGCCCCCATCTTTGACCTAGAAGCCACCTCCAATTGGCAACCACTTGCAAAGGAGAAATTAGTTTTCTCTAACAGAGTCTTATTGGGGATACAAACCACTCTTAAGGGCCAGCAGTAAATGGCCAACACAAAAATGACCTCAATAGCATTTTGGATGTTCTTTGTCTCATAATGCTTTGTCAGAGCTTTGATTTAATATCTATCTATCTGTCTGTCTATCTATCATCCTTATGTGAAATTGGTCCTGTTGGCTGATAGGTAGAAAGTGAACAGAGAGGGCTGAAATATGTGCTCTCCAAATATCTGAGCCATAGATCCTTTACTGAGAATGTTACCTTTTATGGCAAAAGCTCATTGGGAAATTATCTTGCTGGGATAAAGACTCTTCTGTTTCATTTGATCAGATGTGGTTTTTTTTGCATTGGATAGACAGCTGGAGACTTGATATCGAACTGTTAAAGTTAGGTTCTGGTTCTTCCTCCTAGACCCATGCTCCCAGAAATAAGAGTCAGACACAAAATATATTTACAAATACCTTGGCCATATAGCTAGGCTCTTCTCTCACTAGAATCATAGTTTAGGACAACCCATTTATCTTAATCTACATTTTTGCCAAGTGGATGGTTACCTGTACATCTATCTTCTCACATTTTCTCAGAAGAATCTTCCCATGTCTGGCTCTATCCCAGAATTATCTCTCCTCCCAAATATCCTACTTTCTATTTCCTCTCTAGGCCACAGGGCACAAGCTTTCTAATTGACAGGTGCTGCATCCATACAATATACAAGAAAGTCTCTCTACACCCAACAGAGGAGTTGTGGAGATATGATAAGGATCAATAAAAGGACAGACCATGGTTGCAGGCAGCTACCACTGGCTGGATGAGGAAAGGGGTGAATTCTCCTCTATTGCCTCTAGAGGAGGCAATGTGGACCGAGAGAGTACCTTGATTTGAGCCATAATATTGATTTTGGATACATGACTTCCAGAAAAGCAAATTAGTGTGGTAAGCCATCATGAGTGTGGTAATTTGTTATTAAGCAATTAGAAATGAAGAGCACAGAGCACCTCAAACACTGAGGCTTACCTGCAAGGCAAATGATTTAAAAATTCTATTTCTGCAAGTGAATATTTCTAAAATTGATGCATCACCCAGCTGTTTTCTCTAGAACAACGTTGATAAGTGAAAGTTTAGCAAAAGAGAAGGGGAATCTACTAATTTAATGGACTTATTAATGCAACATATTAATTTATCCCTGCTTTTTAAAACTGACCTGGATGCCCAGGAAGGAAGCAGGCATTGGGGGTGAAATACACGTGACTGCCCTAAAACAAGGATTTGGCTGTCTCTGGGTTTCCTCTTTTCGTTGCTTGCCATGGTCCTACAGAGGAAACTGTAAATGGTCAAAGTGAGAGTCAGAATATCATGGGAGCCTAGTAAGATGCACACTGTAGCCTTCTGAGCTATAGAACCCAAGGATAAAGAGAAGACCGTCCTGCCTAGAGTTCTTTGTGTAAGACTGAGGCAAATGCGCTTTTCTTCATTCAGTTTTGTGTGTCCGTTGGTGTCATCTTTGTTCAGCTCACATTACACTCAGGAACCAGAGGGGTGGCATTTCCCAGGGAATAGCACACCAATTTGTTTTCTAGTGCCAAATTGTCAGCCCTGCAAACATACATAGACATAATATTATACAGACTAAATAGATTATATTTATGAATATATAAGTATATGAATTTATATATATATGCATATAACAGTTAGACAAAAAAGGTCATGAATTGAGAGTTGGGAGGGGTATATGGGAGCATTTGGAGGATGGAATAAGAAGGGAGAAGCACTGTAATTAAATTATAATCTCAAAAATAAAGAAAAGAAAAATGGACCAAAGAAAAAAAATAAACCTTAAGAATCCGGATGTAAATTCTATATTTAGCTCTGTACCCAATTTTTAATAGGATTATTTGGTTCTTTGGGGTCTAACTTCTTGAGTTCTTTGTATATATTGGATATTAGCCCTCTGTCGAATGTGGGGTTGGTGAAGCTCTTTTCCCAATTTGTTGGTGGCCGTTTTGTCCTTCTGACAGTGTCTTTTGCCTCACAGAACCTTTGTAATTTTATGAGGTCCCATTTGTCAATTCTTGATCTTAGAGCATAAGCTATTGGTGTTCTGTTCAGGAACTTTCCCCCTGTGCCCATGTCCTCCAGGGTCTTCCCCAGGTTCTTTTTTATTAGTTTCAGTGTGTCTGGTTTTATGTGGAGGTCCTTGATCCACTTGGAGTTGATCTTAGTACAAGGAGATAAGAGTGGGTCAATTTGCATTCTTCTGCATGTTGACCTCCAGTTGAACCAGCACGATTTGTTGAAAAGGCTATCTTTTTTCCACTGGATGGTTGTAGCTCTTTTATCAAAGATCAAGTGACCATAACTCTGTGGGTTCATTTCTGGGTCTTCAATTCTATTCCATTGATCTACTTGCCTGTTGCCATACCAATACCATGCACTTTTTAACACAATTGCTCTGTAGTACTGCTTGAGGTCAAGGATATTGATTCCCCCAGAAGTATTTTTATTGTTGAGAATAGTTTTAGCTATCCTGGGTTTTTTGTTACTCCAAATGAATTTGAGAATTGCTTGTTCTAGATCTATGAAGAATTGATTTGGGATTTTGATGGGGATTGCATTGAATCTGTAGATTGCTCTTGGCAAGATGGCCATTTTTACTATATGATGAGAATCATCTTAAGAGACGTTAAACATCATTAGTCATCAGGGAAATGCAAATCAAAACAACCCTGAGATTCCACCTCACACTAGTCAGAATGGCTAAGATTAAAAACTCAAGAGACAACAGGTGCTGGCGAGGATGTGGAGAAAGAGGAACACTCCTCCATTGTTGGTGGGATTGCAAGATGGTACAACCGCTCTGTAAATCAGTCTGGCGGTTCCTCAGAAAATTGGGCATGACACTTCCAGAGGACCCTGTCATACCACTCCTGGGCATATACCCAGAGGATTCCCCTGCATGCAATAAAGACACATGCTCCACTATGTTCATAGCAGCCTTATTTATAATAGCCAGAAGCTGCGAAGAACCCAGATGTCCCTCAATGGAGGAATGGATATAGAAAATGTGGCATATTTATACAATGGAATACTACTCAGCAATTAAAAATAATGAATTCATGCAATTTGTAGGCAAATAATTGGATCTGGAAAATATCATCCTATGTGAGCTAACCCAATCTCAAAAGAATACGCACGAATCGCAACCACTGATAAGTGGATATTAATGAACCCAGAAGCTCTGAATACTCAAGGCACAATTAGCTAAGCAAAAGATTCCCAAGAAAAAGGAAGGAGAGGACCCTGGTCCGGAAAAGATTAAATCCAGTTTTGTAGGAGAGAACCAGAACAGAGAAATGGCGGGTTGGGGGGCGGTGATTGGGAAATGGACAGGGGTGGAGGGGAAGAGGACTTATGGGACATTTGGTGAGGGGGGGAACTGGGAAAGGGGAAAGCCTTTGGAATGTAAACAAAGAATATAGAAAAAAAAGAAATGGTACATGTGTGCTGCACACACACGCACACACATTACTTTATTTTTTAATTAAAAAGAGGGCTAAGGATGTAGCTCCATGTTTGGAAAAAAAAAGAATCCAGATGTAGAGCTTTCAGTTCCTTCTCTGTCACCATGCCTACCCGTGTGCTGCCATGCTTGCGGCCACGCTGATGATGGACTAAACCTCTGGACCGTAAGCCCTCCCCAGTTACTTTCCTTTATAAGAGTTGCTATGATCATGGATTCTATTCACAGCGATAGAACCCCAGCTAAGGCATCTGTATTAAAATGTACTGAAGTACATGGTTTAGAATTCACTGCAGTTATCCTTCACATTCCCTGCTCACATTGTGTTCCTGGCCTCCCCTTGTTGATGGGCTGTCGAGGACACACAGCCATGCCCAGAGCTGCCATTCTCTTCTTCTGACTTCCTGTATCTCTTGTGAACATTATACATCAATCACCCTAAAATTTATCCATTTAACTTCTCTTAACTACTTAACTTTGAGCTCTTCTGCTGTGCACAGCAGACTGACTCTGAGGGACCCCATTCTCTAGCCCATCACACAAACCTCACATCATAATCCCGACACATCCTCTTTGCTTGCCTTCGTACACAAGCTGTTATGGCAAAGTAGCTTGCTAGGGAGCTTATGAGCCACAGGTCTCTGAGTTCCTTGTAATTACTGGGAATGAGACAAGATATCTTCCTGTACTTCCATTTAGATAGAGACATCTTAATGTCTTTTCATAGGCTAAATGGGGCAGGATAGCCATCTTGGGTTTTGCAGGGCATATACTTCATATATGGTCCCGTTTATGACTTTAATACCTATGTCTTCATACCATCACCTTGGCTCATCTCTTAATACTACTGTCCTTCACCTTGGAGCTTAAGATTTCAAGGTGTGAATTTTAATGCATGCTAACTCTCTCATTACAGCATTCTGACTATGCCTCACCCAAATTAATTTCCTTTGTATATATATAAAAAAAATGTGTCCGTATCCTTTCACTAGCCCCAAAGCGGTCCAATTGTTCTAGCATTAAATCAAAAGTCTAGAATCCATTCTCACCTAAATATCATCTAAATTGGGTTTGAACAAAGCTTCTAGGTGTGATTTGCTGCCAGGCAAATTGTTCTTCGGATCGCAAATGATGAAATCAAATATGCTATGTTCATCCAAACTACAGCAGTGGGGTAAGCACAGTATAAACCAAGTGGCAGTTTCCAAGCAAGTCCAAAATCCAATAGTGCAAATTCGCGCCGTAAGGCTCCAGATGAATGCATTTGACTTGACTTCCTATTTGTGGAGAGTCCTTTACTGTTTCCATCTCCAGTGCTTCAGGTGATGCCACTCCCATGGCTTTGCTGAGTGCAGCCTCTGCCGTAGCTCACAGATTAGAGTTTCATGTCGGAAAATCCTTATATTGGAACGGGAGGCACCTGCATTGATTGGCCTGAGGTCTCAGACCTAGCCCCACCTCTGCGGCTCCATTAGGCACTGCCCCATTGACAACTCTTATGCACTACCATTGAGGTAGCTTTACTTCCGGGATCATCTTCTGAAGGTTCTTAACAGCTCTGTCCTTCACAATACAGGTAGGGTGAACCATGCTTCAGGAGTTGTCTACTTTGCAGGGTAAAAAATAGCCATCAAGGTCTACCAGTTGTTCCTTCCAGATGAGCAGCTAGTTTGGTTCATACTGTTGTTAGATCTTCCAGGGTTCACCAGGCTAGGATGGAGGGACAGGAGCCTTGCAGGCATGTTATTTTTATGGTGCTCATAAATATGTGAGCTTATTATGTCAGGAGAAGACCTGGGGGTCACCAACATTCTCTGGGGGGGTATATTTTCAGTTTTGATAATAGTATTTATCTTGCCTATTCATATCAAATTTTCTATTAAAATAGTGAATTCATTTTTCTTTTTTTCTTTTTTCTTTTCTTTTCTTTCCTTTCTGTTTTTTTTTTTTTTTTTTGATTTTTTGAGACAGGGTTTCTCTGTGTAGCCCTGGCTGTCCTGCAACTCACTCTGTAGACCAGGCTGACCTAGAACTCAGAAATCTGCCTGCCTCTGCCTCCCAAGTGCTGGGATTAAAGGTGTGCGCCACCACCACCGCCCAGCTTACTGAATTCATTTTTCTGTTAACCATTCTTTGAGTTTCTTTTTCAAAAACATTTCTTCTTATGCTATGGTTGAGCTGAGAAATTTTAACTTCTTCTTCCTGGAAAAATATAGATTACTTATATATGTGCATGTGCAAGTATGTGAACACTTATACGTGTGGGTGCCTGCTGAAGCCAGAAGAGTTGTCGGATCTCCTGGAGTTGTAGTGGCAGGCAGTTGTATATATGAGCCTTCCATATCTGAGGCAAGTGTTCTACCACTGAGCTATAAACCACATCCCAGAAATAGATTTCTCATAGTTCTTGAGAGTTTAAGTCCAAGATCAAGAGAGCAGCACATTCAGTGTTTGATAAGAGCTCACTTTCTCATAGATAGTGGCTTTTCCCTTGGTTCTCGCATGGTTAAAAGATAAGAAACTCTCCCGCCTTCCCCTCCCTCACCTCATCTTGCCCTCCCCCACCCTGTCCCTTTCAATCACCAAGTCTCCCTTTGTCTGTCTCATTACCCATGTCTGCTACAAATGCATCTCCAATTTACTCACTTTTCAAATTTTAGTTCTTTTAGTGTCCCCCTTAGCAAATTATTTCAACTGACTTTTTTAGCTTCTACCCTTTTCATGCCAATCATTTTCTACCACTTACCCAGAATCATCTTCCCAAATGATACATCTGATTATATAATCCTTTTCCCCGGACCCTCACAACATTTCTTTGTCTTACTATAGCATTTAAATGCTTTCACAGGGTTGCTATTTCTGGTGTCGGCTCATCATTCCTAGATCACCTCTGGCCCATTCATATTTGAATAGCCATGACAGGCATGTGCCAATCTCTTTCCTCACAGGCTTTGTGCTTGATCCCCCATGAAATAATTTACTTCCCTGTTTTCCGTAAGTTAACTCTGACTCTTCTTTCAGAATATGAACCAATCATATGTTTTAAATCTTTTTACCTTATGTCTTTTCCTTTAATTATTTTGAGCTTTAGTTGACAAATAAAAAGAATATATAGTCAAGTTATGCAATTTGGTGTTTGATTTCCACAGTGCAATAGTTACCACATCAACTCAATCACCATGAGCTTTGCCACACATGGTGATCCTTTTGGCTGTCCGGGCGGATGTGTGTGAATGTGGTAAGGCCAGTGAAGGCCTGCTGTTAACAAGTGGAACAGTATTGCCCTATAGGTGGTAGTCCCCAAGCCAGACACTGGATTCTCAGAGCTTACCCATCTTACATCTCAAAATTTGCAGGCTGATTTTATGCATTTTGAGTTGCAGTAAAAGGACACTTAAAACTGGATAATTCATAAGTAAAGGGGCTTATTCTTTTTAGAGTTGAAGGTACATGAAATAATTCTTGAAGATACCAATTTCATTGACTTTGGGTTGATATTCCCCAAATAGGGTTTTCTCAGTTACACAGTAGCTCTATTTCCTATGTAAGGTGATAAACTGGGGGAGGAGCGCCCCATCTGGGAAGGACCACATGCTGCTTTGACAAGTGGCAGGGAGTAGAGGGAAAACAGATTCAAGAGGGAATTCACTCAAGGCTGCCGATCTTGTGTTGTACAATCTGGATCTTCAGCGAATTAACCCTGTCCTAAGGAAAGGAGAGCTTAAAAATGTAGAAGAAGGGCCTTTTTGATGGCTGAAGACACCATGACCCAAGCATTTCCCAGAAGACTCCCATCTCCTTCAACATGAAGAGTTTAGATTCAACTTGAGTTTCAGTGGGAGCAAACCGTATTCAAGTCAGAGTGTACTGTTTGATAACCATCTGCCCATTCATTTCATCTCCTGACCTCTGACTGCTACAATTCTATTTTCTGCTCTTATAAATTGGAGTGTTTGAAATTACACACATAAGCAATGCCATAGAGTATCCGTCTCCCTATGTTTGGCTTTTGAAATTGAGTATAATGTCCTCTAGATTCATCCATGTTGTAAGATTATGGCATAATTATCTTCTTTTTTTATGACTGAATGGTGCTCAATTGCCTGTATCTGAACATTTGTCCCAGGTCTTGTTCATTTTGAGTTGCAATAACAGAACATTTGAGACTGGGTAATTTATAAAGAAAAGAGGTTTATTTTGGTTCACATTTTTTTCTATTCATTTGTTGATGTACATTTAGATTATTTCCATATTATAAATAGTACTGCAATAGGCATAAGCAAAATATCTGTTTTTTTGAAATGGCATGAAAATCACAGGCAACAACTGCACAGATGATAAACAAGACAGACTGCATCAAACTAAAAGCTTCTGCATAGCAAGGAAACAATCAGCAAAATGGAAAGACGACCTACAGATTCAACAAACTGTCTGCATCTGTGTAGCGAGTCCAGGGTTGCTATTCAAAATAATATATAAGAAGGGTATACAAAAAACACGATACTAAGAAACAAATTGTCCAACTTGAAAAAAATGTTTGAATGACCAGAATAGACATTTTGTCAAAGCAGATATGCAGAAGGCTTCATCATCCCAAATCATCAGAGAGGAAAAAATCAAAAGCACAATAAGATGCCAACACACACACACACACACACACACACACACACACACACAATCAAAAAAGCTGGCATGCCTTTAATCCCAGCACTTGGGAGGCAGAGGCAGGCAGATTTCTGAGTTCAAGGCCAGCCTGGACTACAGGGTGAGATCCAGGACAGCCAGAGCTACACAGAGAAACCCTGTTTCAAACACACACACACACACACACACACACACACACACACACACACACAAGATGTCATCACATACCTGCAAGTAAAGAACTCTGTGGAAATGTACAGCCATTAAATTGAAAGCCAAGCTACAGTGTGACTGAGTCAACCCTCCTTCTAAGCATCAACTCAAAGGGCCTAGAATTGCTGTCCTCAAGAGATGCTCCATGCACTGCTCAGCATCCCGGTCTGCACTTACAGCAAACGGTCTGGAGGCTGCCTACTCACCTTCTTGTAGGGCTAGTAAGTCTGGTGGTTTGAACGAGACTTGCTCCACATAGGCTCAGACGTGCATTTAAACAACCAGTCCCAGTCGGTGGTCATGTTTGGTAACGCCACGAACCTTTAAGAAGTAAGGAGCCTTGCTAGATGAAGGCTATATCGCTGAGGGTGGGCTTCGAGATTTTTCTAGCCTGGCCCTACTTCCTATCTTCTTTTGTCTTCCTGTGTACAGATGAAATGTGATCACCCTGCTTCCTGACTACCAGGTTAGCCTCAGCTCTTTTGGCCACACACTCTCCATCTTCAGGGACCCTGCTATCTCCGGAGTTGCGAGCCAAAATAACCCTCTTCTCCTCTAAGTTGTCTTTTGTCGGGGTATTCTTCCACAGTGACAGAAAAACTAACGAATACAGTAAGCCAGTAAATACCACAGCCAGTCAAACTGACATTTCTGACGAACTATGATATATTCAGTATGAATACAAGGCATGGGATCTTATCTCCATAGGCCATTCTTCCTTGGGGCAATGATGGCCGCTGGTTTCCAGCACCAGGTAATAATAAAGTCCACGTTTGCATTTGTGTTGTATACTATGTGTTGGCATGTACTGTCCTGTTGGACTCTTCCGATTATAAAACATATTCAACTTCATTACATACCCCTCACGTGTGTCCTAAAGCAACCAGAAGTGACAGTTTCTACTACCGTTCACTTTTTGATAAATCTTTTGTAAAGTCCATCTTCAGAATCTCCACTGTGTCAGAGGAAAGCAGGGTCCTCAAGCCCAGCAGATGCAAAAATGGCAGCTGTACACACTTTAGCTACCATTTCGATCAACAAAAGGGCTTTTGTTTTGTCCAGTGTAAGTGTTTTCTGCCTTTGCCTGAGATAGACATCACCTAATCTCCAAGGCTTTGAAGAGACTCATTAAATGTGGAAAAGAACAAGGGCTTGTCTTTTTATTAATTTTGGCATGCAAGTTCACTTGAGAATTGATAGGGTGATGTCAGTTTCCAGGAACCTTTCCGAAACAAAAGCAAAAGTAAGATATAGTTCACAGACGGTCTCCTTTCAGAGAACACGCCGGGTTCAGGTGGCCAGCGGAAGGGCTTTCTTTGTGTGGACTGAATAGAACAGAAGTAAACAAGTTTCAAGGCGTATGCCTAATAGTCTGAACCACCTAATGCCTTCCCTCTAGAAATAAAAGCAAAAGCTCTCAAGTCCTTTTGTGAAATCTAAGAAAAGGAAAATGCCATACCACCTGAGCTCTCATTTGGCGACTTTCTCCTATAACTGTGCTTTGCTCAGGGATGTAGTTTAACAAAGTGCTATGCTGCTTGCAGACTTGGGACAAAGCACCATACTGTGTTGTTGGCTTGTTTGTTTGTTTGTTTGTTTGGTATACTGTTCCCAAGGCAGGTGACCCTCTGCATTAAGACTTTGACTGTTGACTGAAATGAAGCAAAACCTTCCACCCGCTTCTACTCTTTAAAACGTACTTTGGGCTTAACAGTAATAGCAACAGCATCTACCCTTTTGGGTGGCCTTGTGTAACATATACAAGTCTGAAACAAAGAGGAAATTCTACAGGCAAGGAAGAACATGCACAACCCGCCTCCCCTCCCCCGGGGATTGTAACACATTAAAATCAAAATGCGCTCTCCTTGCAGGATTTAATTGAACTATTTCTCAGTAGCTGGTATCTAGTCTATGTTATTTATATTTAATGTGGCTGTAAGTAGGGACGTTGTGGATTGGGTCTCTGGGCTAATCATGCTGACGTGTTTAGGATAACACTCTAGGGCTTTGTTTAGCAGTATAGCTGTGCTTGTGCCAGTGTGGTGGTATTGCATTTCTAAGGTTGAGGATGCTCCCTATAATTCCGTATGCTCTTCCAGCTAAGGAACAGAGAGAATCACACCTAGAGGTACCAAGAGCCAAGAGAGATGTGCAGGGAGTGAGGAAAATGAAGCCCATGATCATGCTGTCTCCAGAGACCACCTGGAAGCCCATAATCCATGCTGCATGTTCGGCCCAGGGAGTGGCACTCTCAGGAGGTGTGGCCTTGGGAGTAGGTGTGCCCTTGTAGGAGTGTGTGCGGCCTTGTTGGAGTTGGTGTATAACTGTGGTGGTGGGCTTTAAGACCTTCATCCTAGCTGCCTGGAAGCCAATATTCTGCTAGCAGCCTTCAGATGAAGATGTAGAACTCTCAGCTCCTCCTGCACCGTGCCTGCCTGGATGCTGCCATGCTCCCACCTTGATGATAATCAAAACCACTGAACCTGTAAGCCAGCCCCAGTTAATTGTCCTTATATGAGTTGCCCTGGCCATGGTGTCTGTTCACAGAAGTGGAAAACCCTAACTAAGACACCGCCACTGACTGTAGAGAGCAAGGAAGCTTCTTCTGCAGTGGCATCAATGACTGCAGACTCACAGTTGAGAACGAGGGACATAGAAGGCTCCTGTGACAACCTCTTCTACTCTCATCCCCTCAAAAGACATAGTCTAGACAGGAAGCCATTGAAGAGAACTCTTCTACAATTGTGGTAAGGATGCTGGAGTGCAGGTATTCACAGAGATGGCTTCTGGGCAGGGTTGGGTTTGGGGAAGGAATCTGTTTTCTTTAAGAGACTGGTTCCTGGGAGTTTGATCATGCTCCAGTGAGGATATGGACAATTCAAATTGGACTTGGTATATTTTTTTCTTATACTTCTTTTTCCTGGGGGTGGGGTTGGGTAGGGTAAGGAATTCACAAGGGTTGGGGTGGGAGGATCTTGAAGAACAGGAAACTGAATGTGATGGGGGTGCATCAGGTGACATTTTCAGTTCAATCAAAATGCTATGTTGAGAAGAAAACCTTAAGCAAGTCAAGTCTTGCTGTAGTCATTGTGAACACACGTTGTTGAAGATGGAGTGAAGATGGAGGTATGGGACCTAGGACCACTCCAGGATAACAAGGAACAAGTGATGCTCTCCTGATCCCCTGAGTCCTTCTTCCTTTTTCACGGCAACTTGCCATTTAGGGTACCTATTGCTATCATATGGAATAGGTGTATTAGAACTGACACCAGTGGTGGGGTGAATGGAGCGTAATACATGTAGTTATGGGATTACCAGCTCAGGTGCACTTTTAAAAAACACCTTTCTTTCCTTTTTATGACTTAGTGGTCCTAGACAAATGACATTTCAATAGTATCAGATTATGAGAACTGACAACAGAATATCTCTATTCCTCAAAATTCACTAAAATCCCTAAGACTGCTCACCATAGGCAATGAAGAAGGACCTCTGAGCCTACGCTCTGTGCTGTTTAGTTTTAAAGGACAACATTAGGCACATCGGAGACATTCTTTGCTTTCATTCAGGGTCCAAAGTCAAAAGGTATGGGTAGAGAAAGAATCGATCTCTGAAATCTATCTGAGTCATCTCATCTGTTGAATGATTTTTTTTCCTAAGCAAGCCTCAGTTTGCATGTTTAAGGTGAAGATGATGGAGCCACCTACTCTTCCCAGCACACTGAGAAGACTGACTGAGATCATATAGGCAAAGCCCCTAGCATTATGCTTTCCTAAGCAACATGGACACTGGTCAACTGAATGTATCACCTACATCCGACTGTAGACCAAAAGTAAGAAGGGTTTAAGTTCACATTTGACTGTGCGTACAGACATCTTGACAATGGAGACGCCAGAGAAGCCTGGAGGGTCACACTTTCCTTCGAGCCTCTATGACTTGTGTCACAGTCCCTTTGGTACTTGAGACAAGGCCTACGCCCCTGTTTGTCTTGACATCCTCATGCCTGGTCTGTTCTCCATCTGAGTCAGGATTTCACAACCTATATTGATGTACTTCTTGAGATACTTCCTGCTGTTAAGAGATGGTATTTAAAATCATTTCTCTCCCCTTTCAGCAGGTCCAAATTCTTTCCTTTCTTTAAACTTCAGATCAATCTCTACCATGCCTGCCTAGCCTGGGTGGTTTGGCATCTTTCCTTGTCAGCATTTCTGAAGTGTTCAGACTGTGTTTTACAAACTCAATTATTATTATTGCTTCCCCCCTCTTCCCCTAGTAGCATTAGGCATGTAAGCAAGCCTTTATTTCCACACATAGATTTTTGTTTCTTAAGGGTCAGGAAGATACTCTGTGTTCCTTTTATTCCCCGTGGCACCAGCTGAGTTCTGAGAATGCAGGAAGGATAGAATACATTTATTTTTGTCACTAGCTTGTTTATGGAGAGTTCAGAATGTCAGAGAAGTGTGTCGAGACAGACACCAGCAAGTAATTTTGAAAATAAGTAAGAGGAAGAAATTCAGTGGGGACTCAGGGTCGGAGGTGGAAGAAGGAAGACAGAAAAGTCAAAGGCGCCAAGTTTGCCTGGTGTGGGGCGGGGAGGGTGGTGAGTGTTGGTCTAGAATTCTAATGGATGAACCAACATTTTGCTCCATGTGAAGGAGACGGAGACTCTCTAGATAAAAGAGCTGTAGCCTTACATCTGAGTCACTGCTCCATCAGGCATGGGCTGTGTGCTCCACAAAACCCCTCTGGCCCTATGCTTCTTTGATTATAAAATAAAACGCATGCCTTGGGAAACATCAAAGGCCCTAGCTCAGTAGTTCTCAACCATCCTAATGCTGCAACCCTTTAAGACAGTCCCTCATGTTGTAGTTACCCCCACATAATAGTTATTTTTGTTGCTACTTCATAATTGTAATTTTGATACCGTTATGAATCATAATGTATCTTTGTTTTCTGATGATCTTAGATGACTCTTGTGAGAAAGCCGTTCGATCCCCAGAAGGGGTCGAAACCTACAGGCTGAGAACCTTTACCCAAGCTGCTTCTAAATCCTGCTTCTTGACAGACTTGCTAATGCAGCCCTATAATACTAGCTGCTGAGGAAGCTGAGGCAGGAGGATGGTAGAATGAGTTCAAGACCAGCGTAAGCAACCTTGTGAGGGCCTGTCTTGAATAAAGTAAAAACTGGACCCGGATTATATATATAGTTCAATGACAAAACAGTTGCACAGCACACACACAATACCAGGTTCAATCCCTAATACTGAGTGAATAAACGAATGGATGAATAGGAAAACACAATAGTATTTTAAGGTTGGAAAGGAAGTAAACAAATTCGGAGACAGAAAGTAGAATTTGAGTTATTCATTTTCTCATCCCAGAGTATACATCTCAGTGCGAAGCACTGACCAGGTCCTGCCTTAGACCCCTTTGGGCTGTTCTTTCTCCACCCAGCACAGGCTGGTTAAATGTTATATGGTAGGCACTGGCTAGCACTGGCTACACGTTGCTGGATGGAATGGGTACGTTCCTACCTTTCGGCATTTACGATCCGGTACAGGCACAGCATATGAGTCTGTATTGGCGATGAGCTCCGGGCAAGGCATAAACATGGCAGGGCATGTGGGACGAGAGGGACCTAACTTGGAGTGAAGTGTGGGAAAGCTTTGAACGGAAAATCATCCCAGAGAACAGCACGCTGAGGGACAAGAGTGTATATTGAAATGATCCTTTGGTGGGAAGGAGAGCGGGAGATAGAACCTGAAGAGATCATCTCTAGCAGATAGGCATGGCCCCCAGTGGACGGATAGGACCACCCACCCATCTCAAAATTTTAACCTATAATTGTTCCTGTCTACAAGGAACACAGGGACAAAAAAATGGATCAGAGACTGAAGGAAAGGTGATCCAGAGACTGCCCCACCTTGGGATCCATCCCATCTGCAAACCCTGACACTATTGCTGATGTCAAGAAGTACTTGCTGACAGGAGCCTGGTATAGATGTCCTCTGAGAGGCTCTACCAACATCTGACTAATACAGATGCATAAACTCACAGTCAACCATCAGACTGAGCCTGGGTACTCCAATGGAAGAGTTGGGGGAAGGACTGAAGGAGCTGAAGGGGATTGCAACCCCATAGGAAGAACAACAACACTATCAACTAACCGGATCTCCCAGAGTTCCCAGAGACTAAACCACCAAGCAGAGTATACATGGAGGGACCCATGGCTCCACATACATATATAGCAGAGGATTGCCTTTTCTGGCATCAAGGGGAGGGGAGGCCCTTGGTCCTGTCGAGGTTTGATGCTCCAGCATAAGGGGGAAGCTAGAGCGGTGAGGCGGGAGTGGGTGGGTGAGTGGAAGAGAACCTTTATAGAGGGAAAGGAAAGGTAGAATAGGATGGGGGTTTTGTGGAGGGGAGACTGACCAGGAAAGGTGACAACACTTGAAATGTAAATAAATAAAATAACCAATTAAAAGAAAAGAAAAGAGGCTAAGCTCCCGCCCAGAGGAGGGCACAGGCGCCTAGGTTCTGCAGCACGGTCCCTGTGAGCTTAGGACTTGCACCGAGGCAGCCGGACCCACCCAGCTCCCCAGGACCCCGGACCAGCGACAGCAGCAGGCCTCCATATTGCAACCAGGACACAGCTGGAAAGGCGCAGGTAGGGTCTCCGTCTGGGACTGGAGCAGGGAGCACTGCTAAGCTCCCGCCCAGAGGAGGGCACAGGCGCCTAGGTTCTGCAGCACGGTCCCTGTGAGCTTAGGACTTGCACCGAGGCAGCCGGACCCACCCAGCTCCCCAGGACCCCGGACCAGCGACAGCAGCAGGCCTCCATATTGCAACCAGGACACAGCTGGAAAGGCGCAGGTAGGGTCTCCGTCTGGGACTGGAGCAGGGAGCGCTGCTAAGCTCCCGCCCAGAGGAGGGCACAGGCGCCTAGGTTCTGCAGCACGGTCCCTGTGAGCTTAGGACTTGCACCGAGGCAGCCGGACCCACCCAGCTCCCCAGGACCCCGGACCAGCAACAGCAGCAGGCCTCCATATTGCAACCAGGACACAGCTGGAAAGGCGCAGGTAGGGACCCCGTCTGGGACTAGAGCAGGGAGCGCTGCTAAGCCCCCGCCCAGAGGAGGGCACAGGCGCCTAGGCTCTGCAGCACGTCCCTGCGAGCTTAGGACGTGCACTGAGGCAGCCGGACCCACCCAGCTCCCCAGGACCCCGGACCAGCGATAGCAGCAGGCCTCCATATTGCAACCAGGACACAGCTGGAAAGGCGCAGGTAGGGTCTCCGTCTGGGACTGGAGCAGGGAGCGCTGCTAAGCTCCCGCCCAGAGGAGGGCACAGGCGCCTAGGTTCTGCAGCACGGTCCCTGTGAGCTTAGGACTTGCACCGAGGCAGCCGGACCCACCCAGCTCCCCAGGACCCCGGACCAGCGACAGCAGCAGGCCTCCATATTGCAACCAGGACACAGCTGGAAAGGCGCAGGTAGGGACTCCTTCTGGGACTGGAGCAGGGAGCTCTGCTGAGCTCTCGCCCAGAGGCGGGCCCAGGCACCTAGGCTCTGCAGCACGGTCCCTGTGAGCTTAGGACTTGCACTGAGGCAACCGGAACCACCCAGCTCCCCAGGACCCCGGACCAGCTATAGCGGCAGGCCTCCATACTGCAACCAGGACACAGCTGGAAAGACACAGGTAGATAGATTCCATCAGGGGCTACCACGTGAGGGGATCTGCTAGGCTCTCCCTACTAGGCAGGCCTAGCAGCGCCTACCTAGGCTCTGCTGCACTCCCCCACACTTGCCAGAGTCCTCAGGCCGGGCACAAAGTCAGCCGGTGGCAGCCAGCTCGTGATCCCGTTGAGCAGCAATCACGCATAACCACCAGTAAAGAAACAACAGGTAAGCCCAGCCTCGCAGGAGATTCAAACACCAGCCAGTGACAACAAGGTCAACTAACACCAGAAATAACCAGATGGCAAAAGGTAAACGAAGGAATGTCACTAACAGAAATCAAGGCAACATGACAGCATCTGAACCCAGTTCGCCAACAACAGGAAGCCCTGGATACCCCAAAACACCAGAAAAACAAGACTTGGATATAAAATCACTGGTCAGGATGCTGGTAGCTGAACACATAGAAAAATCTCGTAAAGAAATAGAGGAGAAAATGGATCAAAAGTTAGAAGCCTTTACGAGGCAAATACAAAAATCACTTCAAGAAATGCAGGAGAAGATGGATCAAAGAGAAGAAGACAATAAGGAAGAAAGACAAAAGTCACTTAAAGAACTACAGAAGAACGTGGGCCAACAAGTAGAAGCTATGAAAGAGGAAGCACAAAAATCTATTAAAGAAATACATGAAAACACAATCAAGCAAGCGAAAGATCTGAGCACATCCATCCAGATACTAAAAACAGAAGTAGAAACAACTAAGAAATCACAGAGGGAGACAACATTGGAGATAGAAAACCTGGGGAAGAAATCAGGGGCCATAGATGCAAATATCAACAATAGAATACAAGAGATAGAAGACAGAATATCAGAAGCCGAAGATACCATAGGAACCATTGATTCAACAGTCAAAGAAAATACTAAATGCAAAAAGGCTGTAACCCAAAACATCCAGGAAATCCAGGACGCAATGAGAAGACCAAACCTAAGGATCATAGGTATAGACGAGAATGAAGACGTACAAGTTAAAGGGCCAGCAAATATCTTCTACAAAATTATGGAAGAAAACTTCCCCAACCTAAAGAGAGAGATGCCCATGAATATACAAGAAGCCTATAGAACCCCAAACAGACTGGACCAGAACAGAAACACATCCCGTCACATAATAATCAAAACTCCAAATGTACTAAACAAAGAAAGAATATTAAAGGCAGCAAGAGAAAAAGGCCAAGTAACTTATAAAGGAAGACCTATCAGAATAACACCAGACTTCTCACCTGAGACCATGAAAGCTAGAAGATCCTGGGCAGATATAATGCAAACTCTAAGAGAACACAAACTCCAGGCAAAACTACTTTACCCAGCAAAGCTCTCAATCGCCATAGATGGAGACATCAAGGTATTCCATGACAAAACCAAATTTGCACGATATCTTTCCACAAATCCAGCCCTACAAAGGATAATAGGGGGAAAACACCAAGACAAGGACGGAAACTACACCCGGGAAGAAACAAGATAGAAACCTCCTCTCATCAAACCTAAAAGAAGGTAACCTCTCGAATATTAAAAAAATAAATAAAATAAATAAATATAATTTCAAAAATGTCTGGAGGAAATAATTACTATTCCTTAATATCTCTTAACATCAATGGACTCAATTCCCCAATAAAAAGACATAGATTAACAGACTGGATACGGAAACAGGACCCTACATTTTGCTGCATACAGGAAACCCATCTCAGTGTTAAAGACAAACACTGCCTTAGAGTAAAAGGCTGGAAGACAGTTTTACAAGCAAATGGTCTCAGGAAACAAGCTGGAGTAGCCATTCTAATATCAGATAAAATTGACTTCCAACCTAAAATCATCAAAAGAGACTCAGAAGGTCACTTCTTGCTGGCCAAAGGGAAAATCCACCAAGAAGAGCTCTCAATACTGAACATCTATGCTCCAAATGCAAGGGCACCCTCATTCGTAAAAGAAACCTTACTAAAGCTTAAAGCACACATTACACCTAACACAATAATTGTGGGTGACTTCAACACTCCACTCTCCTCAATGGACAGATCAGGAAAGCAGAAACTAAACAGGGACACAGTGAAACTAATTGAAACTCTGGACCAACTGGATTTAACAGATATATATAGAACATTTCATCCTAAAGCTAAAGAATATACCTTTTTCTCAGCTCCACATGGTACCTTCTCCAAAATAGACCATATAATTGGTCACAAGACAGATGTCAACAAATACAAGAAGATCGAGCTAATCCCATGCCTCCTATCAGATCACCAGGGAGTAAGAGTGGTCTTCAATAACAACAAAAACAACAGAAAGCCCACATACACATGGAAATTGAACAATACTCTACTCAATGACACCTCGGTCAAGGAAGAAATAAAAAAAGAAATCAAAGACTTTTTAGAATTCAATGAAAATGAAGGTACAACCTACCCAAATCTATGGGACACAATGAAAGCAGTGCTAAGAGGAAAACTCATAGCTCTAAGTGCATCCAAAAAGAAACTGGAGAGAGCATACACTAGCAACTTAATGGCACACCTTAAGGCCCTGGAAGAAAAACAAGTTAATTCACCCAGGAGGAGTAGAAGACAAGAAATCATCAAACTCAGGGCTGAAATCAATCAAATAGAAACAAAGAGAACCATACAAAGAATCAACAAGACCAGGAGCTGGTTCTTTGAGAAAATCAACAAGATAGATAAACCCTTAGCCAGACTAACCAAAGGACACAGAGACAGTATACAAATTAACAAAATTAGAAATGAAAAGGGAGACATAACAACAGAAACTGAGGAAATTCAAAAGATCATCAGATCCTACTACAAAGGTCTATACTCAAAACAACTGGAGAATCTGGAGGAAATGGACAATTTCCTAGACAGATATCAAATACCAAAACTAAATCAGCATCAAGTAGATCAGCTAAATAGTCCCATAACCCCTAAAGAAATAGAAGGGGTTATAGAAAGCCTCCCAACCAAAAAAAGTACGGGACCAGATGGTTTTAGTGCAGAATTCTACCAGACCTTCAAAGAAGACTTAACACCAATACTTTTCAAACTATTCCACAAAATAGAGACAGAAGGTACACTGCCCAACTCATTCTTCGAAGCCACAATTACGCTAATACCTAAACCACAAAAAGATCCAACAAAGAAAGAGAACTACAGGCCAATTTCTCTTATGAATATAGATGCAAAAATACTAAATAAAATTCTTGCTAACCGAATCCAAGAGCACATTAAAACGATCATCCACCATGATCAAGTAGGCTTCATCCCAGGGATGCAGGGATGGTTCAATATACGGAAATCCATCAATGTAATCCACTACATAAACAAACTGAAAGAAAAAAACCACATGGTCATCTCATTAGATGCTGAAAAAGCATTTGACAAAATTCAGCATCCTTTCATGCTAAAAGTCTTGGAAAGAGCAGGAATTCAAGGCCCATACCTAAATATAGTAAAAGCAATCTACAGCAAACCAGTAGCCAACATCAAAATAAATGGAGAGAAACTTGAAGCATTCCCACTAAAATCAGGGACTAGACAAGGCTGCCCTCTCTCTCCATATCTTTTCAATATAGTACTTGAAGTTCTAGCAAGAGCAATTAGACAACATAAGGAAGTCAAAGGGATACAAATTGGAAAGGAAGAAGTGAAACTATCATTATTTGCAGATGATATGATAGTTTACCTAAGCGACCCAAAAAACTCCACCAGAGAACTTCTACAGCTGATAAACAGCTTCAGCAAAGTGGCAGGTTATAAAATTAACTCAAGCAAGTCAGTGGCCTTCCTGTACTCAAAGGACAAGCAGGCTGAGAAAGAAATTAGGGAAATAACACCCTTCACAATAGCCACAAACAACATAAAGTACCTTGGCATAACTCTAACCAAACAAGCGAAAGATCTGTACAACAGGAACTTCAAGTCCTTGAAGAAAGAAATTGAAGAAGACCTCAGAAGATGGAAAAATATCTCTTGCTCCTGGATTGGCAGAATCAATATAGTAAAAATGGCCATCTTGCCAAAAGCAATATACAGATTCAACGCGATCCCCATCAAAATCCCAACTCAATTCTTCATAGATCTAGAAAGAGCGATTCTCAAATTCATCTGGAGCAACAAAAAACCCAGGATAGCAAAAACTATTCTCAACAATAAAAGGACTTCTGGGGGAATCAATATCCCTGACCTCAAGCAGTACTACAGAGCAATTGTGTTAAAAACTGCATGGTATTGGTATAGCAACAGGCAAGCAGATCAATGGAACAGGATTGAAGACCCAGAAATTAACCCACAGACTTATGGTCACTTGATCTTTGATAAAGGAGCCACAACCATCCGGTGGAATAAACATAGCCTTTTCAACAAATGGTGCTGGTTCAACTGGAGGTCAACATGCAGAAGAATGCGAATTGACCCACTCTTATCTCTTTGCACTAAGATCAACTCCAAGTGGATCAAGGACCTCCACATAAAACCAGACACACTGAAACTACTAGAAAAGAAACTTGGGAAGACCCTGGAGGACTTGGGCACAGGGGAAAAGTTCCTGAACAGAACACCAACAGCTTATGCTCTAAGATCAAGAATCGACAAATGGGACCTCATAAAATTACAAAGTTTCTGCAAAGCAAAGGACACTGTCAGAAGGACAAAACGGCAACCAACAAAGTGGGAAAAGATCTTCACCAACTCCACATCCGACAGAGGGCTAATATCCAATATATACAAAGAACTCAAGAAGTTAGACCGCAAAGAACCAAATAACCCTATCAAAAAATGGGGCACAGAGCTAAACAAAGAATTTTCACCAGAAGAAATTCGGATGGCCGAGAAACACCTTAAAAGATGTTCAACATCATTAGTCATCAGGGAAATGCAAATCAAAACAACCCTGAGATTCCACCTCACACCAGTCAGAATGGCTAAGATTAAAAACTCAAGAGACAACAAGTGCTGGCGAGGATGTGGAGAAAGAGGAACACTCCTCCACTGTTGGTGGGATTGCAAAATGGTAAAACCACTCTGGAAATCAGTTTGGCGGTTCCTCAGAAAATTGGGCATGTCACTTCCAGAGGACCCTGGCATACCACTCCTGGGCATATACCCAGAGGATTCCCCTGCATGCAATAAGGACACATGCTCCACTATGTTTATAGCAGCCTTGTTTATAATAGCCAGAAATTGGAAGGAGCCCAAATATCCCTCAAAGGAGGAATGGATACAGAAAATGTGGTATATCTATACAATGGAATACTACTCAGCAATTAAAAATAATGAATTCATGCAATTTGTAGGTAAATGGTTAGACCTGGAAAATATCATCCTGAGTGAATTAACCCAATCACAAAAGAATGCACATGAAATGCAATCACTGATAAGTGGATATTAATGAGCCCAGAAGCACTAAATACTCAAGACACAAATAGCAAGTCAAATGATTCCCAAGAAGAAGAAAGGAGAGGACCCTGGGCCTGTAAAGATTGCATCCAGTTTAGTAAAGAAACCGAGGGGGGAGGGGGAATGATTGGGGAACAGTTGGGGGGGAGAGGAACTATGGGAACTATGGTGGGTGGGAACTGGGAAAGGGGAAAGCCTTTTGAATGTAAACATAGAACATAGAAAATAAAAATTAAAAAAAAAAAAAAAAAAACCAGAACTTGCCAGAGATTGGTTTTGTGAGGGTTTATTGTTATCCACTTCAGGTAAAGTGTTGTTTTATTTTCTACTATTAACCATCTTATATCAATTTTATTAGATTTTAGTAGCTGGATCCCCTGACCTTCATAGAAAATCCTAGTAAAAGTTAACATTTTTGGTGCTATCACTAAAAAAAAAAAAAAAAAAAAAAAGAAAAGAAAAGAAAAGAAAAGAAAAGAAAAGAAAAGAAAAGAAAAGAAGAGAAAAGAAAATACCCCAGTGTAGCTGGAGTTTAGAGAATGAAAGGAAAGAGTGATCTGGAAAATCTGGGCAGGATAGCGGACAGATTATGGAAAGTTCTTTTTAACAAGGCAGAGAGCTCTGCTTTCTGTTTTGTGAAACAGAAAGAAAATAAGAAAACCTAGGGAGTCCTAAGTCAGGAGGGAAGGGACTCTGCATGGTAGAAAGTGATTTCCTGGGAGTTGGTGGTTGGGGGCTGGGGGTGGGGAAGTGAGCTTGAGGGCGGAAGCCAGTGAGGGGGTCTGGGGTGGGGGATGGGGGTGGGACACAGCAGCAGTCCTGGTGAGTGACAGTTGCAGCCTGCTCTGGGCAGGTAAGGATGAGAAGTGAATGCTTTAGCTTCCCGGGCCCTCCATTTTCTGGTCCGCACAGTAATAAGCTGAACTAAGCACTAGAGTCATTTCTGGCAATTTCTGTGGTTTTGGAGGAGTGACAACACTTTGGGAGATGGTGGTTCCCGTGTGTCCCCATGACTGAGGGACACAGACTGGATTCTTATTGCTGCCTTTCGGGGGTGGGGGGGACTTTTCCTGTATACCGGGGCTTCTCACAGAATTCCCCAGATGGAATGTTTATGATAACACTTCAGACTTATCTACGGAGCTTCTGACAATGGTTGCTTACAGTCTTTATTTTGAGTTTAGACTCTAGAATGTACGATAGGAAGAAGGGCTCAGAAACGTCATCTCCTGGAGAAGACAGCATCACAGTCAGGAACTCAAAGCAGCTGAAGATGTCTGAACCATGTTTTCCCAGAGTGCACTTGCCAACACTTAGCCAAGGATGGAGGGGAAGCTCAGAGAACCCCAGTGTCACTGAAGAACAACATGTTACTGATAGGTTCAGGGAAAGAAGGATCATTGCCTTCTGGCATGTGTCTTCTGATGATGTCACCAGACTCGAATGGAGAGTTTCAGCCCAATGGTCACACAGATGGTCCCAATTAAACTATGTGAGTCACAAGATAACTCCCAAAGTCTTGGATCTGGAAAAGAACTGGTATGTGTGGGAGGCTGATAGGGTGGGGGAGGGGGGAGGTGAGAAAGGGCACTGGTAGAAAGTAGTCAGAATGTATCATACATGAATGTAAGATAACTTATGCTTTCTTTTGACTAAATCTCTCTCTCTCTCTCTCTCTCTCTCTCTCTCTCTCTCTCTCTCTCTCTCCCTCTCCCTCTCCCCCTCCCCCTCCCCCTCCCCCTCCCCCTCTCCCCCCCCTCTCTCTCTCTCTTCCCCCAACCTTTTCAGGAAGCTTTTGATATAAGAAAACAAGCTCCTTCAACTACTGGTTTGTTTGAACTCAGGATCAGCTAGAAAGAAACATGGGAACCTTTGGAAATCCTTTTCAGCAGCAGGAATACATTCCATGCAAATCTCAAGGATTTTTACTATGAGTTGTGGGTTTCCTCATATAATAAGAGGGTTTGGCTAATATAAATCTTACTGCTTCTCTGCTGAATATAAAAAAAGAAAACATGTGTTAAGTGCAGAAAATTGAAAAATGAAGAAAGGTATAAAAGAAAATTAAAATTATAACACCACTATTTAGGGCTAAGTACAGTGTGATATTTTCAGCAAGGTATATGGATCATATTTAGATGCATAATTCTATATTCCTTTTGTTGGTTCCATGGGTAGGTATGGTGTTTAAAGGGATTCTTATTAGCTAGGCTGTTAATTCAATTAATCTAATGTAAGTTGACTATAACAGCTCCTAAGTTAAATTCAAGAATTGTCTATTTTCCCAAGCCTCACTTTATTCACCTGTAAAATGGATATGCTAACAACATAAGGATCAAATAGCATAGCGTGTATAAAAGGTTCCTGTTCTAATGCTATTATCTGTATAAATAAAAATGAGCTAATTTTGCCGTGTGATTTTTGTCTTAGTTCCGATGATCTAGGGTCCTCTTTCTTCTCCCCATGTTTTCCCTGGCTCTTAAGTTTCTTCTATGATCTGAAAGGTGGGCAATTCTATATTTTAGTGTATGTCTTTGAATCTTATTTTGAAGCTTTGCTTAGTCTATATTTATCCCATTGTTAAGAAGGACGTTCTGTGGTCTTCTCTGACCACGTAATAAGAATGTCTATATCCTGTGGCTACCCTGGGTAGTTGGCTTCTTGCCTGCATACATTCTTTGAGTACTGAGACAGGTATGTTAGTCTATTTCGTTGCAAGACAAGGAAATGTACTTTGAGAAACTAAGTGTGGGACCTGTGATTATTTTGTTTCAAGGTGCGGAGCTTAGGATGAAACCAATTCTTTAAGACTCTAAACTTTTGAATTCCTGGTTTTTCTTCTCGTGACAGATGTCTTTGAGTTGCTTTTTTGGACAACTAGGGACTGAAAGAATTACACTTTTATTTATTTATTTATTTATTTATTTATTTAAATTTTTTGGTATGAGTCCAATTCATCATGGGCAACACAGCATGCTTAAGAAAGCTTTAGTTTATGCTGAGTTTATCCTCCATGTTGACTCCTCTGAGGTTCACATCCAGTCTTTAAGAAGACACACTAGCTAGTTTTGATGTGCCTTGGTTTCACGAAGTACCATGGGAGCTAAACCATGGCCTTTGCTCTTGAGTAGATTTCTGATGAAGTAGGACATAATAAGTAATACATGAAAACTTGATTAGAGACCAATATGAAATGGCAAAGAATGTGTGCAAAATTATATCGAGCAAATACAAACTTCTAAAGGAGGAGTATATTAGGTACAGTTTTCAGTGGGGGTTTACCTCTAGCCTGCTTCCTATTCTATCTGAAATACTATAATTTTAATTGTGAAGGGGATTCAGAGTGCATTATTAGAGCTAAATGGTAATGCAATGGCAAAGGAGGCTTCTGCAGGGGTCCTTGGATGTTTGATGTAAATGTAAAACAGATTCCACTAAAATAATACATGTCAAATATAAAATCCATTGTTTCCAATTACTGCCACTTCACAGACTTTAACTACCTAATTTAGCCAAAGCATGAGGGGAAAATATTTTGCGCTTGAAAATGTAAATTAAAACATTTTCCGATGCAGTCACAACGGCATATTATTGAGCTTGGCAGGTCCCCGCTCTGTCTCCCATGGTCCATTACCCTGGCCCTGAGCCTTGGAGCTTATCATGGTTGCAAGACAGTCTTAGCTTCAGACTCTGCTCGTTTGATAAGGGTCACTGTCTTGCTAGATGGAGTAGACTCAGTACCAACCAGGAGATTTGACCAGGAATGCAAGAGAGGGAAGGTATATGTTGGTGTAGTGTTTGGTCACACTCTTTCTTTTTAGAAAGAAACAAAGTTGAGATCATGATCCCCAGGAAGAGTTTGTGAATTCCCTAGAAGCAAAGCAAAACCCCATATAAAAAATTATATGTATAGAGATAGAGATGGGACAGGGACAGGGACAGGGACAGGGACAGGGACAGAGACAGAGACAGAGACAGAGATAGAGATAGAGATAGAGATAGAGATAGAGATAGAGACAGAGATATATTTTATGTGTGTGGGTATTTTGCTTGAATATGTGACCGTATGTCACCTGAATACCTCATCTCTACAGGGACCAAAAGGGAGTACCATATCTCCTGGAACCGGAATTGTAATGGTTGTGAGCTTCTACATGGGTGTTGGGAATCACATCCAGGTCCTCTGGGGCAGCAGCAAGTGTGTTCTTATCCACTGAGATGCCTCCTCAGCCTGAATGTAGGTTCTTGACATAGTCCATCTATGAGACCAGGCAGGCAGTTTAGATTAAAGAACTCAGACCCAGGTGAGCTTAAAGCCATACATAATGTATTCTCTGTATCAGATCCACTTGTCAGCAGTCCTAATTAACTCCCTCCTGCCCATGCTACTCCTCTCCCATTACTCTCCTTAGAACTTACTAGACTCTCGTCTCTCATTCTGTGTTCATCCACAGAGTTGCCTGACCAGGCTATCATGTGATATCCAGAGGCTTCATATGTTTGACTTGTGTTAGTCATATTTTTTTCTCCCAGTCAAGTACTAACCAGGCTCCAACCTTAGCTTTTGAGATTAGAGTGACCAGTGCATTTAGGGCGGTATGGTGTTAGACTAGTTTTATATGTCTATGACAGCTATCTGAAAACAAAATAAGCTTAAAAACCATCATCGTCATCATCATTATCATCACCATCAACAACACCACTACTGACAAAAACAACAACAATACCAACTTAAAGAAGGAAGGGTTTATTTTGGTTAATGAATTCATAGGTTTCTGCCTATATTTTTCTGGTTCCATTTCTGGGGACCCATGGTTCCCCCCCCCTCCCGTGAACAGCATATCATGGAGCACATGGTGGATCAAGGTAGCTGACCTTGTAGGAGACAGGGAGGGAGAGATGGAAACACAGGAAGTGGGAGGAAGAAGAAGAGGTTGGGATAAGACTAGGGCAGAATATTTGCACAGCAGAGTCCCAGTAACCCGTTTCCCCTAATCAGGCCCTACCTGCTCTAAGTTCACCACTTCCAAATAATCTATTCAACGTTTGAGTCTCTCAGTGGACTAGTCCATGTATGAAGACAAGGTCTCAGGTTCCAATCACTTACCCAAAGCCCACCTCTCCCCATCAGTAGAGCTTCAAGAAAAGAACTTCTTTGAGGACACTTCATATCAAAACCTTAGCACTTGAGCTTGGTCCACAGGTATCTGTAAATTATTCTTCATCTGGGTTTTTGGAAAAGCAATCTTGAAAGTATTTTCTAATTTGGGGTTGGTCCAAGTTAGTGTTCCTTTCCTTTTTCTTTTCCTTTTTGAAAAATAAAATTGATCCTTCACTGCAAATACAACTGGTATGGTCTCCTGGATGGGGATAAGCTTCTTTAGGGCCACATCATTACATCATTCACGAAAGCAACCGTGCCAAGTTTGTTACAGGATTGGCGTAGAACAACCCTTTGGACATGAACACATTCATGGCATCCTCATGCTCCTATGACCACACAAGAATGTAGCGAACCCCTTGATTTCATCCCAGGAAACTGCATTCTACTCTGCTTCTAAGAAATATTCCCTTTCTCAGTCTAATCATGTGGTTTGAATGGCAATAGACATGCTTTTTATCATTCCCAATCACCTTTTCCTCCACTGCTTGGACTTGGATATGCAATTAACATTACTTGGCATACTATTTAGACTCTTGGAACTCAGGATAGACAGAAGTACCCTGTACTCTATAGTGGGGTTGACCTTATTTCTTAGTAGGTAGAGAAAGATCACAACAATTCAACACATGGCAAGAGAAGCAGATATTTTGGGATGCCTGACTTCTTCTGCTCCTTGTAATCATATCTTCTTGCACTCCAACAGGTTTAGAGGTATTACTCTGCTTATAGCCAGCTAAAATTGCAATTGCTCAGACTGAAGCCTGTGCTATCATCTAGAGCTGTGTAGTAAAATTCCACTAAGCTCAGAGGCTTGGGACAATGATGCATACTTGTTATTTCTTAGCTTCTGTGAGTTACAACATCAGCAGAAGCTACTCAATGAAATGATCTTGACTTGTAATTTTCCATATTTCCATATTGTGATTTTTCCATTACCTTTATAGATGATAGTTGGAGCTACAGGTAGCTGCGGGGGCTTGCCTGGGGTTGGAAGATCTGATTCCAAGGTGGCTTAGTCATGTTGGAATTGAGATAGCTCTTAGTGGGGGGTTTCAGTTTCTTGGTAGAGCTGTCTGTGCCCATGTGGTATAGTATGTGTTCTCCCATCCATTCAGGAATCCAGGAGACAAAAGTGGAAGATGCAAATGCTACTTATGATCTAGCTTTAAAAGGAAACACAGGCTCATACCTTCAGCATCCTGTATCCATCATAACCATTAAATCTCCATTTACAAGGGAGTGCTTACCAGATGGTATAGAGCCCAAGAGGCTATGTCAGAGGCTGGCTGTTGTGGCCCCGGAGTGATGCACCGCAGAGACAAATTTCCCTGCATCACATAAGGATTCTGATCACCGTGATAGCCAGCGTTTGCTCACAAGCTAACTGCCATTATTAATAACATCACTTATCCTTTGGAATTTTAAATTCATGCGATGCACCTCTCCCTTTTGCCACTTACATAATATATGAGTGATTCATGAATAGAGAAGTTCCCTTTTTGTCTACATAAATCTTTCATTGGTCAAAGTTCTTCACGGAGTGTGTGTCTAAAGAGGGTGTGAGGAAATAGCATATATTGTCGCAATGGTTGTCTCTGCTGTTCAAGTTCTGGCTTCTTCACCATCTGTAAGTATATAGCAAGAATAAGAAGATTGATATAAAAACATCTGGCTTGTAGGTCTAAATTACCACGTACCAACTCTATGATTTCGACTAAGTCATTTATCTTTATGGTGTGTCTTTCTTCATGTGCTAAATATTCTTACGTTACAGCGAAGCAAGAGAATTCTGAAGTATAGTTATTTTTAAACTGTGGGTGGTCTTGAGTTATGATGGTTTGATTTAACTTGTAAGAGAATATGAAACCATGAAAGTAATACTCTCTTGGTAGAAACTGTCCTTTACTTTTAAATTTTGATCTTTTTCTCTCGCAATGCAGGGATTGTAAGTCACAGTTCAGTCAGTCCCTGATCCACCATCTTGCTAAGCTACAATGCATGGTATTTGGAGTACACTAAAATACTCTTTTAACTTATGCTATTTTCAATGTTGATATTTCAATAAATGGGTATTCAGATAGGATTGGATATGCTTAGCGAGATATAACATGATTG
Source organism: Apodemus agrarius (assembly GCA_964023405.1). Lineage (NCBI taxonomy): Eukaryota > Metazoa > Chordata > Mammalia > Rodentia > Muridae > Apodemus > Apodemus agrarius. The sequence goes on along the minus strand of OZ030026.1, from coordinate 40,563,992 downwards.
TAAGTTGAGGAATGTTTGCATAATGCAGTACTTGCTAATACAGAAAGACATCATGGTACTAAAATAGAATCAGAAACTAGAGTCCCAGCATTGGCCCCTTTGGGGCCACACCTTCTCAAACATCTGTTTATTTCCTACGAGTGTCAGTTCCTTCCTTTATAGCACTGAATTAATAACAGTTTGTACTTCATGTAAATATGGAGATTATGTATATAATACTTTCTGAATGTCAACGATTATACAAAAAATAGTAAGGAAAAATTACAAAGCATCGTGATAATGTGAGGAACAGGTAGGCACCACTGGGAGCATCTAGGAGTGGTGTCTAAATAAGAACTTGGGGTCATAGAAGATCTGCGCAAAGAAACAAAATCTTGAAGTGAAGTTGAAAATAATTGAGTTAGAGTTAGACTATGAGTGTTGGGAGAAAGCTTAGGAAAGGAGTATTCTAGGTGGGAGATGGAACCTTGGTAAAGAACTAGAACACTTGGAACATTTGACTATAGGAGCAGGAGCTAAGGGATGGAGGCACAGATGTGAGACATGAGCCAGAAGAGATGCTCAATTAGTAGGGATATTCTTGAAAACATGAAGAGAAAGACTTTTCTCTAGGTTATATCTTAAGGACAAAGAGTAGTTCCTGAGGACAGCAAAATAAGAAGATGTAATCTTATTTTCATTTTAGAAGAATTGCCCACTCAGAATTTCTCAAAGGGCTGCTGTTGGCATTTTGGGTGAGATAATTTTTTCATTGTGAAGATTGATCATCTTACTGAGAGATGGCAGATTAATACCCTCCCTCAGGATGCCCATGTTCTTATTCTTGGAACTGGTGAGCAACGTGTGTTATTTGACGAAAGGGAGTTTATAGACAGAATTAAAGTTATAGACCTCGATCACAAACAACTACATTGAGATTCTCTCTACCTCAGCCAAGATGGCTCCTAAACAGAACAAATAACAAATACTTGTGAGAGCGGGAGAAAAAGGATTCATATGAATTACTAGTAGGGCTGATCAGATACCACGGGGATGGGTCTTGAGGTTACTAAAAATGTTAAACATAAAACTTCTGAGGGTTGGAGAGATGATTCAATGGTTAAAAGTAATTTTCTTAGGGTTTATAGTGACAGAACTCCATGACAAAAAAAAAAAAAGTTGGGGAGGAAAGGACTTATTTGGCTTACACTTTCATAATCCTGTTCATCATCAAAGGAAGTCAGGACAGGAATTAAATAAGGCAGGAACCATGCAGCAGTCATGGAAGGGTGCTGCTTACTGACTTGATTCCTATGGCTTGTTCAGCCTGCTTTCTTATAGAACCCATAATGAACAGTCCAGGGGTTGAACCACCCACAATGGGCTAGGCCCTACCACATTAATTACTAATTTAAAAAAAAGCCTTACAGATGATGGATCTCATGAAGAAATTTTCTCAATTAATTCTCTTCCTTCTGATGACTCTAGGTTGCGTGCTAGGTTGACCTAAGATTAGCCAGCACACTGTTATTCTAGTGAACCAGGGTTTGATTTCCAGCTCCTAAGTTAGGCTGCTCACAAATGGCTTGCTATACTACTTTTAGGGGATTTGATGCTCCCCTTTTGGCCTTCACAGGCTCTACACAAATCTATCATACACACATATACACATAAACAAAGAATACATCTATCCATACTACTCCTGGGTATACTTATCTGAGGGCATATAAGTCAGTACCCAGAGAGGCAGACATTCATATTTACAGCTGCGCTAATAAAATAGCTCTAATAGGAAATGAGTATAAATCTACATCATCAGATGAATAGATAGAACAAGTTTGATATATACTCAATGGGATTTAATTGAGTTGTAAGAAAGAATCAAATTATGTCATTTAGAAATGATCATGTCAAGCAAAATAAGACCAAACTCAGAAGAACAAATACTGTCTTTCTCATATGCAGAATCTGAATTATATGAACATCTAACTATCTTTATATATGTACATGGCATGAAAATAGAAATATAAGTTTGTAAAAAGGAAAAAAAAATTAGGAGGGAAGAGGGGAGGGGGCAGTAAGGGGATGATGGGTCAAGTGCATGATATATTTGAGTGAATATTTTCATAGGAGATCTATAACTTTGTTATATATACATATAACATATATTTAGCATATATATATGCTAAAACTTGTAAAGAGAGACTTCGAATAGGACAATGAGTTGCCTAGATTTGGTGAATTTGAATTTAATGTAATCACTTGTTCCCTTTAAAAGCAGATGAGAAAGGCAAAAGTTCATCTCCCATCACTGCCTTTGAAGGTGAGGGAAGCCAGGAGTCAGGGATGGAGAAAGTCCCTAGAAGCGAGGATGATCACTGACGCCACCCAGTGTCAGTTCTGCAACCACAGTGGACTGCATTCTGCCAGCACCGGGAATGGACTTGAGAGGGCATTCTTGGGGGGCTTCTCTTTCAGTTAGGGAATGCATACCTTCTGAAGCTTTGGTTTTTAGCCCAGTTACATCATTGTCAGACTCTGAGTGACAGAACTAAGATGGCATGTGGATGTCGTTTGAAACTCCTGGATTTGTTGTGGTACTTGATTCGGACATCGGTAGAAAATGAGTACACTCAGATTTTCAGCATCTGTTTCTTTCCACGGAATGCCAAACCTCTCCTTTCTCTGAAAGCTCAAAACAACCACTGGCTTCCTCACGTCTGCTTCTAAGCAAAGCGGGGTGTACAGGGAAGTCTGTGTGCCCCAGGGTGTAGGAAAAGGGCTGGGTAGAAAGCCACGGAACCTGTTCGGAGGCTGTTGGCTGTGTAAACTGAGAGAGGATGCCCTGGAGGAACACAGTAGCCATGGGAGCAGAGAACCGGGATGAATCAGAGAAATAATTAGGTGGCTGAATCCATGGGACACATCAGTCCTGTTTGATTAGCATTAGGGTGAGCAATCACCCCTGCTCTTGTCCTCCCCTGCCACGTCCTCCCCTGACCTAGTCCTCCCCTGCAACCTCCACCTCCACCCCTTTACTTCTGCCATCTTTACTTCTCCCCATCTCCCACCCTCAAGCGCCAGGCTTCCTTCTTGTAAGCAAAAGGAGACCGTATCCAGGAAACCATTAGCAGTTTCTACCGGGGGGCAGCCAAAGACAGGAAATGGTGAAAGAGCCACAGCAAACCTGAAAGGCTCCCTATGGATAGTGGCACCCTGGTGGTGGAACAGTAATTGCTAGAACAACTTCAGTCTCTCCACACTGCCATTGATGGCAGGAAACGAGGTGAGATTTCTATAACTCCCTAACGCCAAGCCTTGCGGTTAAGTGGAGAGGCCCAAATATCAGAAGGGAAATTTGAACCAGGATGTTTGGCTGAGTGTCCCAAACTCTTAGAAATAGTCAGAGAGCATTTCACTGGAGAGTTTTACTTACACTTAATGCTTTTGAGGTCAATGAGAACCTGGGGCAGATTAGTGCTGGCCCAATGCTTCCTGCTTAAGTCCCTGCGCGCCCATATGAGCCCCCATTTAGTTGATTGAAGACGCAGTGTCTCCTGGTCTCTTCCATCCCCTCTGACTCGTACAATCTTGTCTTCCTGACTTCTGCCCGGTTCTCTGATCTCTGAGGGAAGGGAGCTGATGGAAACCTCCGGTTTAGACTCTCTCGGCATAATGTCTAGCTGTGGGGTCTCCACACTCATTCCCATCTGCTGCCAGAGGCGGAAGCCTCTCTGGTGACAAGGCACCTGTCTATGAGTATTGCACAATACCATTTCATTGTTTGTTTGTTTGTTTGTTTGTTTGTTTTATTTGCTTCTATCTTAGGTCTTTGGTTTATCCAGTCACAGGTTCCTAGCCATTCCGGGAAGTGTAGAGCATGAGATTTCCTCATGAGATGGGCCTTAAGTTAAACATTGATGGGGACTTCTACATGTTCTGTGCCACTACCACTCCCTCAGCACATATTGCAGGCAGGCAGATTGTAGGTCAAGGTTTTGCGGCTTGGTTGGTATCCAGGTTTCTCTTTCTGTAGCCTGCAGGGTGCAGGGTACCTTCTCATGCCAAAGAAGACTACAAAGTAGGGATGAACGTCCCAAGTCCACACATGCTAGACCTCTCTACAGTTGATCAGTTGAGAAGTTGTTGTAGGCAATGTACACACACACACACACACACACACACACCCCACATACACACAAACATTTTCCTAAATAACCTGCTATGTCTGTATAATGTTATCTGTATGCGTGTTTTCAAGGCTGACTATCTGGTATTGGATATCCAATTGGTGTGCTCTACCCTGAGGAAGACAATGTCTCCTACTCTTAAAATTTCCGCATTTCCTATAGTTTCTCTGTAACACTGAGGGCTCTTGTTTCTTGGCTGTGCACTTGATATCATTGTTGTTATCCTTTTTCAGCTCATGATTAGGCTGTTGTCTCAGTGAGATTTTTATGGGTGCAGTTTCTGACATTAATAGGAGACACAATCTTACAGCAAAGTCTGGATTCTCTGGCTCTTAAGATCTTTCTGTCCCCTCTTCCACAATGTTCCTTTAGCCTTAGTGCAGGAGCTCTTTGGTAGATGTATCCACTGGGACTGGGCTCTAGAACTCTGTATTTTGATTGGTTGTGGTTTATTTATGGCCTCTGGGTTTTCCTTACATTCTTAAAAAAAAAAAGCAAGCTACAGTGACATGAAAGAAACCTCAAGTAAAAATTAATGATCTCACCTATCTTCCAGGTCAGAGCAGAGAATATGAGGTCTCTCTCTCTCTCTCCCTCATCTCTCTCTCTCTCTCTCTCTCTCTCTCTCTCTCTCTCTCCTCTCTCTCTCCTCCCTCTCTCTCTCTCTCTCTCTCTCTCTCTCTCTCTCTCTCTCTGTGTGTATGTGTATGCGTGTGCGTGCATTCATGCGTGCGTGCGTGCGTGCGTGCGTGCATTTGTGCGTGTGTGTGTGTGTGTGTGTGTGTGTGTGTGTGCGCACACGCGCGCACATCAGCACCATTTCAGGTGTAGAGACTGATGATTCCTGCTTGTTCCCCAGTCACTGGCGCTTCAGGTGATGGGTTCAGTGTGTGGTAGCAGGTTAATTGGATGACTTGAAATTCATGGAAACATTCGCCTCTCAGAATCTGATCAAAATCTGCCACTCCTTATCCCCAGTAGAACTGACATTGGTTGTGGTGGAGGTAGTTTGGCTCAGAGTCTGATGAAGCAGGGTTCTTCCTTTTCTACTGTTGGCTTACATCTACTTAAGTAGTGTTACTGTGTCCACAGCTCATGTGTCTTCATACCCCTGTCCATTTACCTTACATCGGAGGTGTTCTTTTTATCTCCCTCCACACATCCTCTGTTCTTCATGTAGGTATTGGAAAAATGCCAAGGACATAGGAAACAGGTCTTCCTGTCCAGCTCCTTGTGCCGATCTCTGAACATTATGCCTTGAGCATCTGCCTGATTTTATAATCTGAGCTACTGATTTGATCCGAGATGGTTAATTCTGTTGGGGAGCTGTGGAGCTGTGCTAAGATGCTGTGGATTTGGCAACCGTCCTGGGAATATTTAGGAATGGTGACATCTGCCTCTCCACTCTTGAATATGCTTTTGACATGGTCAGAGCCTCAGCCTCAGAAAAAGAGAGGCAGAAGGTCCCAGCGTAACATCTTACGTAACTAATAAAAGTATATGTTAGGACTTTCTCTTCTATGAAAGAGAAATCCGTAAGTGACAAGATATCTCACCAAGCCATTTTTCTTCTCATGTCTTACAAAGCCCTTGTGCTTGGCACATGCACAGATTAGGTTTACAGACCCCGTAAGGCAATTCATTCTGCCCTGAATCTAATGTCAGTAAATTTAGAAGGCAGTCAGCAAAATGTGTTATAGGCAGGAAAAATATTGTCATTATTTTTTTAAACCCTCTATTGTTTTTATTCAATCTGCTTTGGAACCGTGACTAAATCACTTCCTCTTTACATTTAATTTTTAATTTTGTGCTATCTTTTCACAATGAGGTTGCGTCCTCAGCCTCTGTCCCCTGACATTCTAGCTCAACACTTGTAGAAGGGGTTCGTTTCAGTAAAAATGATTACTGGTATCTATAATGGAATTGTAATAACTCAATACTGTTTTTATAAATTTTTGATTCACTCTGCATTTTTTATTTGACAGCTTGCCAAGTTCTGGTTTTTATCTGATCATCTTGGCATCAATAATGCATGAGGTTGAGATCTTCTGAAGACGGACACTTCCCCCCTCCCCCCCTTTGCTGAATGCTTTGTTTTTGCCAGCAAAAATATTGATTTGGATTTAATAATCTGTAGTCCATTTGGTTTGATCACACTTAGCAGGAATCCCTAATAAGAACTATGGCCACATATCCGCCAACATAGAATCAATTACTCTTCTCTAATAAATGTAGTCATTGAACACCTGATCCATACTATTGCTGGCGATGTGTAATTGATTACAGGGCTGACACTGTTGAGACATGAATAGCCCTACATTTCACTATTCAGATTCTTTCAACAATAACAAAAGATAATCAAAAGGACCCGATGCTATAGAAAGATGATTGTAATTTCTTGTCACCTCCATCAACATACGTTTTGTCAACATTCTGCTCTTACCAGATTGTAAAAATGCTGCTGCACTCAGTCTGCGCTCGCTCCCAGCTGTCCCCGTTAAAGATGACGGCGTGAGTAACAAGCCGGCCCCATCACCTGCCTCTAGCATTGTTAGAAATAATCAGCATCAAGAAAATGAACCGACTGGAATTCAGGAGGGCCCTACACGAACACATCTTCATCTGTTGTCGGATTTTCATGCAATGTAACCAAGGACATCTTTTAAAATTCAGCATTCCCATCTGAAATAAATGACAAAATGCTGATGACTCTCTAACCCAGTACTAGGGAAATAATGAAATAAGAATCTCTAGGATATGGTGTACACACTGGAGTACGTTAAAGCTTTCCATGCCATTTGAGTATGTAGCTGAGGATGAGACCCAGTGTGAGAAGGTAGAAGGCTACCTTCATTGGGGTTGAGTAGCGTCTCTCATGGGCTTACTAGAAAGAAATATGGGAACTTCAGGACCTCTCCCACATCCACGGAAGGATGTGAAGCCCCCTCCCAAATGATTTTTAGGCACATTAAAACCTGGCAAGCATTGATTTAAATTACTATCATGTAAAATACCCTCAAGTCAGGGAAAGCGAACGTTCAAAGATCAGTATCTTCTAATGTTTCTACAGGACGTGGGATATGTCAGTGGACCTTGCTTTGAGCAGTTCTGAGTGACTCTGTTATGGCAGCTTCCAGCTGTGCAAGACTGGGTAAGTCTTTTGTGGGAGTTCAAATATTGGCTCTCTTCCTGGAGATTCCTGGGTCAGACACTTGGTCTTCAGCATGACAATGGAAGTTGCTAAACTTTTAAAAGGGGCATTCTGAGGGTGGTAGGAATCTGCCATTAGAAGAAATCATGTGTCCTCTGCCTCTCTGGCTTCTCACCTTGCCACAAGATCTTTTTATGCACAAATTTCTACCGGGATATAACACAGTCATAGATCCTTCCCTAGGCTCAGCCAGCAACATTGTACACTCTCTGTTTTCCTTAATAATTTTTAAATAGAATGTAATTACATCATTTTTACTTTTCTTTCTTCTATTCAACCTCTACTGACCCTCCATTGTCTCTCAGGTTCAGGTTTCTTTGATTATTAGTTACATACACACAATATACACATATACACATACATGCACATGCATAAAGGTATCTATATATACACAAATACAACCTCCTGAGTTAGTGTTCTTGTATGTGTATGGTTTCAGGAACTGACCATTTAATATTGTCTAATCATTTAGGGGGCTCATCTCTGGGAAATAGAAATTCTCCCTCTCTCAGTGCTCATTAGTTATCTGTCAGGGTTTTTTTGTTTTTTTGTTTTTTTTTTTTTTTGAGGGTAGGGGGTTCTTGATATTTTCTCCTTCCACATTTGCATGTCTTGTTATTGTCAAGGTTAGGTTCTTGGTAGGAAGCCATATTATTGTGATGTTGTGGGTGTATCTCCTCTGGACTTTAGGAAGACACAGCCTCACTGCAGATTCCCTGGTCCTCTGGTTTTTACAGTATTTCTGTTTTCAGCTCTTCTGGGATGTTTCCTAAGCCTTAGGTAGAGGAGTAGCATGTAGGTGAACTCACTGGAATTCAGCTCCCCAGATCCGTTGTTCTCTGTCTTTTGACCAGTCATGGTTTTCTTCGATTGTTTCTGCCTGACCTGAAGATTTGGAACCACAGATAAGAGAGGGCATTTAGTGTTTGCCTCTCTGGTTCTACCTCGCTCAATATATTTTCTAGCACCACTCATTTACCGGCGAACTTCATGACTTTGTACTTCTTTGTAGCTGACTTGTATCCTGTTGTGTATGCACACACATTTTTACTTTCATTGTCCGTTGAAGGACATTGAGGTTGTTTCCATCCCCTAGCCATTAGACACAGAGTAGCAGTAAACATGGCCTTACAGCTATCTGTAGAATAGAATGTTGAGTCCTCTGGGCATCTGTCAAAGAGACTCATAGAACAGCTAGGTCATATGGTAGATCATTTCTAATAAACCTAATAAATAAAGTTAGCTGCTCTTGGGTGTTTTGATAGCAAAAATCGATGAACACAACCTTTCTAAGTTTTAGTTTACTCACCTGTACAGGGATATGGATCGCAACCATTCCCCTAGAACTACTGCAAAATATGATCAAAAGATCACATGCAAAGTGCCTAACACATTACAAGGAAATAATACACTCTTCTTTGGCAATATTCATATTTAGGTTATCTTCTTTGGGGTGGGGAAACTATGCATACTCAAATGTCTAAAATGCTGGTAGTAATCCTTATTTAAAATGTATGTTTATCCATGAAGCCGATTCAAGCTCCTGTTGGCGTCAGCTTCCATGTTTGTCTGGTGCTCCTTAGCTCACGCTTGATCAGGTCCCTCATTTACAGGAGGGACGACATAGAGGTTAATGGCAGCCTACAAAGCCAGTGCCGTGGAAAGGAAGCTCAGTCATGATGCTCTCCTAGCTCTCTGGTGTGGGTGACTTCAGCTTCATTTTCTTTGGGAGCCACTCATTATTGTGTGTAAAAGGACTCACAAAGCTGGCTTCCATGTGGGGGCTAACTCTGTTCACCTAAATTTGGCCTGATTTGGAAAGCTGCCTTGGCCCTTGCCCACCAAATCCAAACAGGGGTTGGAGATTTTATTAAATGACTTGGGCCCAGCCTCCTCTGTGCTCTGAAGCCATTGATGGGAGCCAAAAAAATGTCCCCCGGTGTCCATAGAAACATTGTTCTTACTTTTCAAAATTAATCTAGCTGAATTTGCAAGGCTGCGTCACCTCCATCAGAGATTCAGACAGCCAGGACAAAGAACTGTTTTGATGTTCCCAGCTGGGAACCCTGCCCTCAGCAAATACGGTTGATATAAATAAATGGTCTCTTGCCTGCCTACATTCATGCCCATCTGCTTAGAGGGCATGGTGCCCAATCAAAAGTTGCCTAGACACTCTCCACGGGCACCAGTGCCAAGGAACAACGATTTCATGGCAGTCTGCCTGCGGCTGTGAAAGCCATCTTTTCAGTGGTGGGTTCTCATCCTGGACCAGAACAGGAGTGTTGGCACCGCATGCTTCCTTAGTGTTGATCACACCTGTTGACAAGGCTGTGCCAAACTATGAGAAGAAGGAGAGAAAGGAAAGCAAGTGGCGTAGGAGCATCCCTGGGCTCTCAAGGCCTAATGAGCTCACCGAGACAAATTCTAATTAAGCAGGGAAAAATCATTGCCTGGGAATGCTCTTATGGGGGCACAAGATTGGGACTCACTGGCCTTTATCGCATGGGTAGAACGCAATCTGTTCCCAGCTGGTGACATTACCCCTAATCCAGGAAATACAATATAGAACACTGGTCTTTGATGATATCAGGAACCAGAGGAACTGATACCTGGTTTCCAGTTTTCACCCATCTACTGGCAACAATCAAGCCTGATGCGCAGAAGTCACAAGATATAAAATCCAGGAGCTAAGTGTACTTTGTGTTGCTTGAACTTGAGGAAGGAAATGAAACCAGTTAGGAAGAAGGGACAGTGCGGGGATGTTTTTTTTTTTATGCTTATCAAAGTCAGTAAGTTCCTTCGGAGATTGTTAAGCACAATCAGAAATAAATTCATAGACTCAGATCCCTAGGGGTCCCAGAGAGCATCCTCATAGCAAAAGATAGAAAATTACGAATCACTGGGCACCATGAACCCCTAAAGGGCTAAAAGCTGTGGTGTAAGAGATGGAATGAATTCCATGGTGACGGGTATCGAGCTATCTGTATTGCTAAGAAAATTCAACAATTCAGGCATGCTACCTAACCCTATGGGGGAAAAATTGGTGGAGCCTGTCTGGCAGGAAGTACCGAAGAAGCATGCCTTATTTATATGCAAAGGGCCATGTTGTTGATGCAACATTCAGTTAAACCGCTTAGCTCTTACCATCCTGTCCATGAAAATTGTGTCTAAATCCTTGTGGAGGCATGAGACTGTCTTTCTAAGGGGGTCCCAGTGATAATCACTGGTCCTTGTGAATCTATGTAAGATTCCTGACAGAGGAGAAAGAGACTCCACAGCTGGAAGGAGTCAGGCTATTGAGGGATCGAGATTATGCTGGAACATCTTCGGACGTCTCCGCCATCCCAAGAACCCTTCTCAGAGAACATGGCAACATGATAAAGGAAGCAGAGCCAATGACATCATCTGGAGATGGAAGGAGAGCAAAGCTACTGGAAGCAGAAAAGACAAAGAAATGTCTTCCCTTCTCTGAGCCTAAAGAAGGACCCAGGCCTGGTGATGCCTTGACTTTGGGCAAGAGTCTGATTTAGGGCTTCCTATAACTTACTCTAGAGTTTGCAAGAACAGCTCTTTTTCTGGAGGTGTGTGTGTGTGTGTGTGTGTGTGTTTTGTATCAGAAGTTTTCATGAATGAGCTACCTCTCGAGCCTATTTCTTGTTTTTAAAGTTTCCAATGGGGCTGAGGAGATGGCTCAGTGGTTAAGAGCACCGACTGCTCTTCCAGAAGTCCTGAGTTCAAATCCCAGCAAGCACATGGCAGCTCACAACTATCTGTAATGAGATCCCGTGCCTTCTTCTGTTATGTTTGAAGAGAGTGGCAGTGTACTTACATACATAAAATAAGTAGATCATAAAAAAAAAAAAACTAACTAACTAACTAACATTTTCCCTGTCGTGGGTTAATAGTAACAGGAACAGTAGCCCTCCTACCCAGTTCACTTGAAAACCTGAGCATAGCTTTGACTCCCTAAACTTAGCTGCTCATGACCAGAGAAGTCATGCTGATGTAAGCGCACAGTACATCTTTTGTGTGTTACAAGTTATGAAAACTGTTGGGGACCCATATATCTTTTCACCCTCATCTATAATTTGTAATTGTGTGACTCGGTAGATATGATCAGAGTCACAGGCCAGATATTAACACTTGGACAAAAGGGCTGGCTTCCCAGTTATGCCTGGAGGACAACACCCTAAGGCTAATGCTAGGCAGGTAAGATCCAAGACCATAGCTTTCCTTTTGTTTGTTTCTCTCAACTACGCTTTTTACATGTGAGATCTGTGATATTTTCACAGTGCTGATACATTTTAATTTTTAGTAGTAGATTTGCCTAAAGAACTTTTGTAGTGATCATATAATTGACTGCTATGCACATATTGAAAAGCCACAACGGCGGGGCGTGGTGGCGCACGCCTGTAATCCCAGCACTTGGGAGGCAGAGGCAGGTGGATTTCTGAGTTTGAGGCCAGCCTGGTCTACAGAGTGAGTTCCAGGACAGCCAGGACTACACAGAGAAACCCTGTCTCGAAAAAACAAAACAAAAAAAAACCAAAAAAAAAAAAAAAAAGCCACAACTTACATGTTCCTCTTCTTGTTGTCTTACTATTTTTAGGATATACAGTTTTTATTTGTAGTTATTGCTCCAATGGTCTAATAGAAACCTCCACATAGAAGTGGGTCCACGCAGATAGAACCCACACTGCTCAGGAGGTCGCTGACACTGAGTTAGCTGGTTTGTTCCTTCAACACACTGACATGCTGTGGGGTTTGCTCTCAGGTTCAACGGATCATGATAGAATCCAATGTTGTTTTGTTTTGTTTTGTTTTGTTTCTCATTTTTCCTTCTTGACATTGTGAAAGTGTAGATTGTTAGGAAAAAAAAAGGCTCTCTGCATCAGGACTCATCATTTTACTTGACAGGAAGAATTCCGCGTGAATTATTGAAGGCATAGGCATCCCTACTCCAGCGGCAAGTATTCAGGTCACAAAGGCAGAGCGTAGGTTAGGAGCCCATGTTCTGATTGCCGCTCAAACAATGTTAATTAATGTCTTCCTACTGTGTGCTGGTCACGGGAGTGTCACATGTTTAACATTGGGAACATCTCAAGCAAACCCGGAGGATTAACTGAGCCGTGGCGGGTTGCACATGCCTCGTGGAATAGCTTGGATTGTTAGTGGTTAGTTCTTGGCTTATTGTTCTCAGCAACTAACCCTTTGGGGAAGCCTGGGCTGCTGAGTGTTAAGTACATGCTGGTCCGTGCGGCTGTCAATCAGGCCATCTCAGCAGTCAGATGGCACATCACTTAGAGGGTTTCAGCAGCCTAGGCCTGGGAAGCAAACACTTGGTCAGATTTAATACTTTAATGCTCACAGTTCACTTCCTGTGGTTTCATCTCTCCTCTCTCTCTCTCTCTCTCAGGACTCTCAGAGGACAGTAAGTCTGCACATTAAGTTCAAGTAATTGAATCAAGCTATCTCATATACTTACCCAGGCACCCCAAAGTGACAAAGACCTGGAAGGAAAAAAAAAAGGTAAATTAACTACTGCCTTTAAAAAAAAAAGAAAAGAAAGTAGATATTTGAAAATCATCACAAAAGCTTAATAAATTGAGAATTTTATAAAATTCCTATGTCTATTCCTATTCCTGTCTAATCACATTAAAATGACGTCTCTTCTAAATTGATTGAGTTTTTATCCGTTTCCTATGAACTCACGTTTTCCTGAGAGCATTTCAAATACCTTGCATTCTGAAGAGAAGAATCACCCGGTCATTTTCTCATCTAGTAGCTGGACTTCTTCTGCCAAAGCTTGCTTTTAGTGATAAAAGTAAATACACTTTTTTTTTTTTTAAATCGGAGAGGCATTTTCTGAAAGCAGTTTTCAGGTTTTGCCTACAACCTGAGTTAGTGGTAATTCAAGCCTCCGTTATGAGGCTAACCTCCATAGTTTCAGATGCCCATCACGGTGAAATGGAAGCATTGCAGCAGAATCCAATAGACCAGAGGATATACTATTCACCCATTCACGTATCAACAAGCATTTATTGGACATTAACTTGACCCGACGGACTGCCCTTTCCTTCTTCCAACGTCCTCCCTTCCTGCCTCTGTTAAGGTGCCATCACGTTGTTTAAGAAATGGAGAAGTCAAAGGCTGTAGGTACAACCCCATCCTCAGAATGAAGTCCAACAGAGCTAGCAGCACACCATTAGTCCTGTTCTGGAAAGGAGCTGGAGGAAGGGCATCAGGAGGAAGGGTCTGCGTGTAGGAACACAAATGCGTGCCCCATGGAAGAAGGCAACTCTGGAAACAGTCCAGTAGGAGTTCACCAAGCACCAGGATGTGGATATGCCCTCCAATTTCCACTGCAGAGTTTCATGTTGTAATTAGACAGCTCTTGTGGGATAAAGCCTTTAGGAAAGGCAAATTGTTAAGAGAGATTAATGGCTTTCTCTTGGGACTTGGCTAGTTCCCATGAGGACAGTTGTCTTTATAAAATGAGTTCAGTCTTTCCTTAATGCTTCTTTTCTGCCCCGAGACACAAGAGTGCACCCGACATGTCATGCATACTGTACTCTTATCTGGAGCTTTGAATATGCTAGAATCTATTCAAGCTACTGACAACTGGTGTTTACTTGCGGTAGTATGAATGAGGACCCCAGACTTGTTCTGGCTCTTCGGTGGAAGCCATCTTAGTTCTCAATGGCTTCTCAGTATTTCCATCCATGTGTTCTTTGCTCAAAACATGGTCCCTGGCTATTTCAGTCCATTTCCCCCTAAACAAGGCTCATATAACATAACAAAACCACAGGAGTGTTATCATGTTGCCCTAGAGTCTTATACAGTGTAGCAAAATGTGGTATCCATCCTGTTGCCTTTAATATGTTTTCTTGATAGAAACAAGTGACAGGTCTTATCTGTAAGGATAAGAGGACCATAAAGAGTGAGCCCCAGAGCAAAAGACATAGTTGAATTCCCCCTGAGAAGTGGTCACTACTATGAGTGAGAGAAATACAGAAAGAGAGCACATCAGGAATAGTGATAGCTCTGTGTAGTTGGGATCAGATCAAGGAACTGCGCAGGGAAGATGATAAGATTGGGCAGGTATCGCAACTGCTAACATTTATAGAATGCTTACTCCAAACCAAAGCATTGGAAATATCCATCCTTGAAAATCCTCCCATGAGGTAGGCATTGCCACCATGAATGGTTGAGGCGAAAGATTCCAGGAAGCAAGATGAAGTAGCTTGTAAATGCTGGCTCTGAATTCAAAGTGCGTGGCTCTGGATTGGTTCTTAACACACTCTGGTTGTATTCTCCCTAGGCAAATCTCTAGGTCTGTGTGAAACAGATGATACAGGGTCTCGCTAAAGCATTCGAACCAGGAGGCAGGGACATACTACAGGGGTATGATCAGGGGTAGGTGCTCAGACTGTCACACTGCCAGAAGCATGGGGACTCCACCAGTCCAAGGACACTGATGTAGGTGAGGCAAATGCAGGGATTGTGGGACTGGAGCGAGTGAGCAGAATTGTACAATCGAACTTGGTGGCTGTAGTAGGGCTGACAATGCAATGATAGACCTGAGAAACCGGGATGCTCTCTCTAGGGTCCACATGTTTACCCACCATATAACACACATACACACACACACACACACACACACACACACACACACACACATTTTGAAATGCCATTGTGTGATTTCACCAAAACAGAATGGTTAATTTTGATAAAGTGTGACAAGATTTATCGGTTGCCTCAATGAATGTTTTTTTGTCCCTAATCTGCAGTGTCATACCTTTTGGGACACTGTATTCTAAGGGTGTGTCTTACTTTGCACGTTACTTGAGATACTCAAGCTTAAGCACTGGGTTCTCGTCTAGACACTTCTACTGTGTCTCATGCAGTAGACTGGATGACCATGTTTCAATGAATTGCTTTCTTGTATATTTTATATGAATAATCAATACATTTTAAAACTGCCTTGAGTAGTTTCCCTCCTTCATTAAAGGCAGCAACTGAAATTGATAGGGTTGGCAAGCCTTTGCTATTTCTATTTTATAACAAGGAGCAAAAGGAGGCAGAGGAGATTGGCCCAACTGATTCTAAAGTTTCAACTGAAAGGACTATTATAACAACTGGAAAATATGTTCAGTCTGTTTGTGCTTCAACTGGAGTAGTGGGCAGTGATGGAACTGTAGGCTGACATTTTCAACATAATGGTAGTGACTCTTATCAGTCATTTACTAGTATCATCATTACTTTTTACAGTCACATCAGCAAGATAACAAGGTCATGAAATTACAGGTAACATTAATGTATGAAAATACCATAATGAAGCCCATTATTGTGTGTAATTAATAAATGCCTACCACAACTCAGCATCCTCCAGACAACAGGTCTTTTGCACATATGAATTCACCAAGACTGTGACAACATGCGCAAGGCGTTCTCTCTCTCTCTCTCTCTCTCTCTCTCTCTCTCTCTCTTTATATATATGAATGAAGCTATATATAAAAGTGTGGGGAAAGAGTTTGGATAGGGGAAAGAATATTATCAAGCTATACTGTATGGAGTTTTTTTTAAATATAAAATACGGTGCATTAAAAGTAAAAGGGATGGTAAGTTACAAATCCAACATCAAGGTATTGCTTAGTTAGTAATTAAATGGTCATGCTCTGTGGGGGTCTGTTAAGAGAGAAAAGAATGCAAAGCAAAATGTCAGAGTCACAGATTGTCCCGCAAGGACATCAGCTGTCACCCCTGAGCATTGCTTACCATTGTCACTCTGACCTCGCATCCACTCACCAATTCAAAGTGGATTTAGGAAAATAACCCTCATCAGCAGTGTGACTGTCAAACTGCTCTCCCGGCACAGCGCGATGGTCTTTGTTTTTCCCTTTGAAAATCACCTCTATGATACCTTAATCTGTATCAATTTTCTCATTTCTGCCCATTACTCGCAGCCCATCTCCTTTCCCCTAAGAGACAGCATGCTTCAAGAAACAAGGCAACTGTGTTCCTTCTCTTTGCTTCTTGCTTTCTTGCCCTGTCTTCTCTTTGGTCATCTGTGTCCCAGAAAACTGATGCTATTTTCTCA
This sequence comes from Apodemus agrarius, assembly GCA_964023405.1. Classification (NCBI taxonomy): domain Eukaryota; kingdom Metazoa; phylum Chordata; class Mammalia; order Rodentia; family Muridae; genus Apodemus; species Apodemus agrarius. The sequence goes on along the minus strand of OZ030026.1, from coordinate 40,547,512 downwards.
TGCTTTAAGAATCACCTTACAGACAGTCTTTCCTTCAGTCTCTGCCTAGGGATCCATCCTATATACAATCACCAAACCCCAACATTATTGTGGATGCCAACCAGCGCTTGCTGACAGGAGCCTGATACAGGCTGTCTCCTGAGAGGCTCTGACAATACCTGACATACACAAATGGGTGCTCTCAGCCAACCACTGGACTGAGCACAAGGTCCCCAATGGAGGAGCTAGAGGAAGGACCCAAGGAGCTGCAGGATCTTGCAGCTCCATCGGAGGAACAACAATATGAACCAACCAGTACCCCAGAGCTTCCAGGGACTAAACCACCAACCAAAGAGTACACATGGAGGGACCCATGGCTCCAGCCACATATATAATGGAGGATGGTTTTGTTGGACATCAAAGGGAGGAGAGGCCCTTGGTCCTGTGAAGGCTCAATGCCCCAGTATAGGTCAGTTCCAGGACAAGGAAATGGGAGTGGATGGGTTGATGAACGATGGGAGGGGGTTTTTGGAGGGGAAACCAAGACAGGGGATAACATTTGAAATGTAAATAAAGTATCTCATAAAAAAGAATCTCCTCACAGGTTTTTTGGGGGGCCCTACTTGTCCTTGCTTCATATTGTTCATTTCTTTTCATAGTTTCCTTCTGAGAACGAGCCAAACCAATTCATCTGCCAAGCATCCGCAAGAGTCACTTCCACTGTAAAATTGGGTAGTAGTTAATTTTCTCATTGACATGAGCAAATACCTGTCAAAATACAGTTTCTGGGAGGAAAGGTTTATTATGGCTCACAGTTTGAGTATAGGTAGTCATGACAGGAAAGGTGTGTGCAAGAATTAGGCCAGCGGTAGTGGCTGGAACAAGTTACTTGCTCACTTCTTGGGGTCGGGGATCAGGAAGCAGAAAGCAGAGAAAGGGGGTTTCCATGGCCCCACCTTTCCTTGGTTTTCCACTCTACTCCCAGGAAAAAGAGGCCCTCACCTTCATGGTGTATCTTCTCCCTCAGCTAATCCTTTGTAGACATATCTTCCAAGGTGAACCCAACGATCTGCCTTCCTTACGCCCCTGGCATTTCTTAATCTAATCAAGCTGTCAATGAAGATTAACTATTGCCGGGTGCAAACCATTGGGATGACCTTCTTGCAAGCAGGGACTCACTTTTGTTTTCTCGCCTAGTGTGCTTTGATAAGGTAAGTGTTAATGTTGTTGCAGAAGCCCATGGGGTTGGTAATGGGAGTGCTGGGTCGCTATGACTACAGATCCAGTAGTGTGCCTGGAAGGGATGTTTTCCAACAACCACAGGTGCTCCTAGGGGGCACATCCACAGTATAACTTTCAGATGAGACCAAACACATAAGCCGATTGCCTTGGTTGTACCATTCAAACAAACAAACAAACAAACAAACAAACAAAAGACCTATTATTGAGATACTTGTGGATTTTCCCTATAGAAACAGTGAGACTGAAGGCACATGGTGCATGTGACTACCATGATTCATTGACATTTGTTACACAGCAATAGATTACTAATATATCTCCCTGTCGAAAGGCTTTCCCACACCCAAGGCACATCTTCAACAGGTAGCTCTGTTCTTGCCTCCGTCGTCCAACACAGTTTTGCAACTGTTTGTCTTGCCTCTCTGCACTAAGCTCCTTAAGGCCAGTGACCTGATTCATTGCCCTGGACCGCACCTAGCTTGGCAATGACTGTGTGGGAAATAGTGAACGTGTGCTCAGTAGCTCTCTTCGTAGCCACCGCTCAGCCACCCATCACCCACTACTGGCACCACTAAGACAAGAGAATCTGAGGAGAAGATGAGGAAACCGCTCTAATCCTTCCTTGGTCTTTGCTTTGTTCAGCTGTCAGAGCAATACCTCTGTGGCAAAAGGGAGAAAAAGCACATTTTTGTCTTTCTTTTTTTTCCCCCAGTCAGTCTCAGGATTTAAGTTTTAGAAACAATAGATAAATAAGGAAACTAGTGTCTTGGATGGAGATGCCTAGCTGACAAATGGCAGAGACGAGATGACGTCTGTATCCGACAGTGTGGGATTTCTCATTCCCTGCTCCGTGATCATGGACAAGGTTCCTGAATATTAGGGAAAAACGGTCAAAATGAGAATAAATAGCAAAGACTGTCCCCATGAAATGTGTGCTGAGTTCATGCTTTGCGGCAAGTTTACCACCCCGTAAATATATTTACTCACAAAATTCTCACAAAGAGCCCAAGAAGGTGGCGTTGCCACTGTCTCCATTGTACAGGTCAGAAGACTGAGACAAAGTTCAGAGTGTCCAAGTTTGACATTTGAAGTGGAAACAGGATGAGGATTTTACCGAGGTGGATTGAGTTTAAAAAAAAAAAATAGCTCAGATTTAGGGAAAGTGAATCCTCTTGGGACATTTCTTTTCCTTCTGTGGGAGAGCGAATTGACAGCTCCGTGTTCACATGTGTTTGAATCTGGGGTTCCTAAAGTAAAATTAATCCATTTTCCATTGTTAATGAGCATCAACTTTTCTCTGGAGAGAAACCCCCTTCTGCTCTGGATCCCTACTGCTGTGCGTGAGCTCTAATTAAGCCTATGCAAAATACCTTTTTTAAAAAAAAAGGAAATAATGAGAAACTGGAATCAGAAAGACAGGCCTTTCAGAACAACCTTGATCACGATTTGGCTCGATTTACCCCGTTCCTCGCAGCATCCCATGGCTGTGAGCGATGGGAAGGAGTTGCAAAATGTAAATTAATTTAGGGACGAAACAAGTTTAATTGGAATTATTTTTTCTCAAGCAGGAGCATAAGGCATCATGCTAGCCTGCAATTCATTTATGGAGGAGAATTTAGAAATTCATTTCTTCTTCTTTTTTTCCACCAGTTGTAATTGCTGCGTAGTATAGTCAAATAGTTACATGTAATTTTGGATAAAGGGTGGCTCCTCGTTCTGTCCCCCAGACATACACGCACCCCAACATCTCCAAAAAAAAAAACCACTTTTCAGCTGTTTCTTTTGATATTTGCATCCATATTTCTGAATAGTTTGTTCATATTATTACCTTTTGCTTATTTGTGTTTTGGGCACCTTCTGGAGAGAGTTTTATATGTCAACCTAACATTTCCTTGTCAGGCATCTCCTCAAGAATAAAGAAAAGAAGGCAGACTGTTAATCCACATAAAGATTGAAGTTATATTTGCACAGGCACTTTGAGGCAGATGGGCGAAGGAGAGAACATCTGGAGGAGACAATGTAAGGGCAGTAAGCACATAGACAGGGGACACCTATTGTTACTTTGGAATAAAACATGCAGACCAAAGCGAACTTGCAGTGTCGCTTAAAATCAAATGAAGCAGAAAAGAAAAAAGATCAGGGAAATATCTAACGCTGGTGTGTTTGTTGTGAATATATATATATATATATATATATATATATATATATATATGTGTGTGTGTGTGTGTGTGTGTGTGTGTGTGTGTGTGTGTGTGTATACACATATATATATGCACCAATGGAATGTTTTTGAAAATCAGTGATGAATGTACCCAGCACCATCATGTCACAGTTCTTGACTGAGTAGTCTATTACCAGAAAAGCATCCTAAGGAAAGGAAATAGGACCAGAGAAGTAAAACATCCTTTGTGAATCAATAAGGTCATTGTAGCATTAGCTCTGAATAAGAAGGCATGAATATGAAATATGAGGTGCTTAAATATAGTGCTTAATAAATTAATATCAATACGTAGATGCTTATTCAGCTATTAGAGGTGATAAGTGCAAAAGATAAAAGCATGAAAAATATGGCTTTCTGTTAGCAGCAGAAAGCGAAGCCAAAACGGATTTGTATTGTTCCACGTCAGCCATAACAAATGAGTGTGTGCGCCCTTAGGCATGACTACAAGTGCTGAGAGCGTGGATATTTGAAGTAGGTGAGCCAATCTGAGTCTGGGTCTTTTGTTTACAAGCTCTGTTTCTTGAACTATCAAAATGATACTTCTTCAAGCCTCACTTACTGCATCTATAAAACTGGAGGAAAACATTAACCTTTTAACATTGTCATAAACATTAGCAAAGTGTACAATCAGAGGCTAGTCCCCAATATTTTGCAGCAAGGACTCAGCACACAACACTATTGGTCATATATATATAGGCCAGAATAGGTGATACCCAGAGATGTAAGAGAACAAACTCAGGAGGATGAAATTATTATGGATGATGCTCTCCATTTTATATATAATATAAAATGTATATGCTCTCCAATATATATTTACATATACATATGTATGTATGTATATATATATATATATATATACACACACACACACACACACACACACACACTCTGTATCATTAAAACATGACCCCCCAATTCCACCCTTTAGCTTACTTTAGCTTCCCTAGTCACGTAGCTAGCTAGCTAGAATAAGTGTTTGAATTCAGTGCAGTCATACAGAGAAAACCCTTTTTAGTTAAGGCTCATGTCTGCAAAGGTACCATGAAGGAATAAGCCTGGGGTGAAGAGAAAGCAAGGTTAGGAGCCTCACTTGCACAGACGCTTCTCCTCTTTTTATTGCCCTTGGCTCTCCCAGCTCTTTGTTCTCCCCTGGACAGTTGCTGCCGGAGCTGGTACATTCCTGCTAAACGGCACTTTAACCCTGGTATTCCCACAACTTAATGCTATCTCTTTAATGGACATTTGCATGGCAGATGGCGCAAATGGCCCAGCGAATATATACTGGGTCAACTTTAAAGAACTGCCAGATTGATGGCTTTGTTGGCCGTGTGCCTCCAAGCAGACACGCGACTGGAAACTGCAGAGGAGCTCAGATTTTCAGAACAAGTTGTGGGCTCGCTATCCCCCCTTCCACTTGCCATGAGAGATCAGAAGGACAGGTGAGGACAGGGCTAGTGTGATTGGCTTCACTTTTAAATAGACATTCATGTGGGCAGATGGGTTGGCACACAGTGTGAGAAGTGGGAACGCAACCTTTCTACTCCTAATCCTGTTTGCATTGGATTTGCTCAGGAGTGGAAAGCCAAAATGTTAACCTGTTCAGTCCCAGAATGTTTCACGGGATAAAGGTAATCGTCTTTCAAGGGGCGCCATGAAAGCTGATTTAGACGAGTTGTAGAATGTTTTCCGTACATAGTCCAGGAAGACTGACTGATTTACTTAGTCTTTCTTAGTATTTAACTATTGTCACCAAAGGGCTGACTGTTGATTTAACTTTTGTCTCTCTTTTGTCCCTGTGGCTTTCATTTCTGTAGCCCACTTCTGACTGAGGACTTCCCAGCTAGACTGTAAGCTCGGAGTGCAGGGAACAAATTTATAGATCTTATGATACTCAAAAGAACCTTTTCCCTGTCTTCTAGTGACTAGTACATGCTCACAAAACAGGCCTGGTTCATAAAGCTATGATAAGAGCCTGTCTTGCGGTGGGAGGTTCTCCCTACCGTGGCCCACATATGGCTATAGTCTTGATATTACAGTAAAGAGTGTGAAGGTTTAATGAACTAATAGGTGACTCTAAATATGACCTGGTACAGATAAACATGTCTAGGAACATCTCCCTGCACTGCTCCTTCTGAATGATATTCCTCTAAATTCTCACCTTGGAATGCTCTACTCTGAGTCCACCTATAGATCCCGAGTAAAAGGTCCCAATTCCTGTTCTCACAATGAAAGAATAATACATTGGACAGTTCTGTCCTTGGAGCTTGAAGATCGTACAGGAACAACTGTTCGCAAGGAAAGGTGGAGCTGAAGTTTGGAAATATGAACCTGGGACTGGGTACCACCTCAGTGGTTGGGTACTTGTTCAGTATGTGCAAGGCTCAGTCCCTGGCGTGGGTGCTGGGAGGTGACAAATCGGGCAGAAAATGGGAGCCTAGAAATGTGTGCACCACGAAGGCCAGATCTGTGATCTTCACAGTTCCAGATGAGGCTAAGACCAGAAGAAAAGGTGGAGCTGCAGCAGGCCAGATGCTAACGTGTCCTATGTGGCCATGTTTAGGGACAGCCCTTTGATGTGCCTTGGGGTTCTAAATTTAAACAAAGCCTTCGATTTACTAGACTAATGGTCCTGTAAAATCCTGTTTATTTTTCAAAGTCCATACAGTTTTTAAAACTCTGGACAGTTAGGAGATAGGTTCCTACTTAGAGTCTTCCTCCTGAGTCCCGCAAATGATAAAGGTGAGCTAATATCTATATATTCAACTTGTTTGTAGGATAGAGTTGGGAGAAAAAGATGGTACCAAATCCCTATATTTCTATTGTCTGATTGAACCTTTCTATGGACAGATACCATTAAGTATGCTAATTTCCCATTAAAAAAGGTGGCAAACCCAGTCTCTTCTTGCCTTACCGGGGTTTTCTTATGTAAACCCCAAACCACATTGTCAGTCTCCTTACTCGACCCCTATTGGAAGCCCTCCTGAAGTTAGGGAAGGCTCTGAATTACAGTCATTTTTAATATGACATAATTTCATTACATGTTATCCCCAAGCTGATGAGCAACTAAGTATTGCTAAGTTGAAGTCCTATGGGCCTCCTTTCCTGAAAAGATAATTAGCTCATTAATGCTTCTGAGTGAAATGAAACAAAAAGCCCTTAAAGCCCTTGAAAATGATGTTTTCGACAAGAGGCTAATGTCTCCCTTGCATTCCCATATACAGCTGGCTCGTTCACGATGTCTTGTTCTCGGACCTCACACAGATGAACTTTAGCCTAGTTCTAGACTGGAATACAAAGGACCCAACTTGCCAAGGTTGACAGGGTTGATCGCTGTTATGGACACATCAGGTAAGAATCCCAACCTGGTATACGAGTGTCCAGTCTCTCTTCCATGATACCTTGAGGACAGAACAATCATCAAGATAATGATTATTACAACTTATAGAAACATTTCATTGTCTCTTTCCAAATGATTTTCGTAATCCCGCTATAAGCAGGAAGAAATTAAATTCAGAGGCAAAACAAGCGCTTTAGAGACCATCTGCTCAGATTTTCAAATTTAAGTTTTATACATAAGAGCACATTAGCTGTGGGGGGAAATGTGATCACATTTTTTTTTAAAGCTGTCTGAGCAATGAAGAAATTTCCCTCTCTGGGCTTTCTGCATGGAAGTTAAAGGCGCCGTTTTGCTGAGGAAAATGAAATGGCTTCGGTATGGGGGAGATTTGCTCTTCACCATCTTATATTTATGGAATGCTGAACTTACACAGCTCTTCATAAAATATGAAATAACAGCCCATGCCTCAGGAGCTTCGTGAGACACATTAGACAAACACTGTTCCTGGGCACCTCAGAAAGAAAGCAGAGGCTATGACAGCCTGCAGGTGGCGGGGAATGGCGGGAAGGAGAAGGGTAGGCTTCGCTGGTGTTAGAGGGCGGGCGATCATGAAGAAGGAGTAGGTAGGGAAGGAAAGTCTGCAACCATTTCTAATTCTGACTCTTAACACTTGAGTCCGATCCAGGGACTGCATCCCTCTAGGAATCTGTTTTCTTGTCTGGGGATAGAGACGGATGCTGTAGTGTCTATAGGTAAGAGAAGCCGAGGGCGGAATAGAACAGAGAAAAAAGTTGACAGCAGTAAGACTCACTCTGGCCACTGACCCCCAACCAGCCACAGTTGGTGACTTTCCTCGGAATGTTCCAGACAGCACACTGCTTGATTAGGTCAGCCTGCTCCTCCTGCTGGCTCAAAGCTACCTGCCTGACGCTTGGTGACAGCAAGAAAGGTCACCGTGAACACGGAGACAATTAATGTCCATGCCCTTGCTTTTCCTCCACTGCCTGCCTCCCTCCCAGGCTGCAACATCGCAGAAACTTCCATCTCCGCTTGCTTATGTCTGGCAAACAAGGCCAGCCTCTCTTTTGTTTTGCTTGTGAAAAAAAAAAAGGTGGTACAGTGAACCCAGGTTGATGGAATGAATGCAGAGCCCGGTAGATAATTGTCTTTTATCGCTGCCCTAAGATCTCACACTTTAAGCATCCAGTTCAGAGAAGAATGCCAACCATCACTTATAAACACCTGGATGGAAAAGAAAAAGACAGTTAAAGGGAAAGGCTGTGAACTGAGGTTCATGAAAAACAAATTCAATTCATTGGACTGGGTGCTGTTGTAGAAAAGCTTAAATCAACCGGATAGAAATGAAGGACGAGGAGCGAGGGAACCTTATTGGAATGTTAAGTGCTGAAAGCCAGATTCCATCTTATCGTAAGATCCTACCAAATAAAATCTCATAATGCCGGAGGCTCAGCAGTCAGACATAATATATTTTACTCTCAGGTCTTCTGTCTTCTAGCTGCTTGACCTTGAGTAGGTCCTGGATTTCCATTCTCACTTCTGTAAAGTTGGGATGGCAACAATACTTCCTGCTTATGTTTTTGGGGATTAAATGAGATAAACACGCACACAGTGAGTGGTTAGCAGTGTTTGACCTAAGGCAAGCCTTCCATAGATATGAGGCATAAGGGAAATATCGGTTACTTTCTAGAACACTTGAGAATTCCTGGCAAGGACCTGCATGGGTATTTGTGCCCCGACAGCTTCTGCCAGAGTTCAACTTCCAGAAGGTTCATTTCTAGTTTATTTTAAAGCATTATAAAGAATCCAGTCCAGGACATTTTCCAGTTTGGTCCTTTCTGTGTTGGCTGGCCATTGTGTTCTTTGGGGAAGTTCTATATACTGACCATTCACTCCAACAGTCCTTTACAATCCAGGCCTTTTCAGAGTGTTAGAGAGGTTTTATTCACATCACCTGGAAATCCTGATTTCCATCTTGGAATCTTAGCTTTGCCCTCTGAATGCAACCACATTCTCTTCAGGAAAAAAAATAATAATCCTTTTGGGTATTGCCCCAAAGCTGAGGTGTCACTTGAGATTTCCTTAGAGGCAAGCCCAGAAAGTGACTCTGGCAACCTAATAAGAGAAGGAGAACCGTGCTGAGGTGCTGGGCTGCTCACGGAATTGTAAAGGAGTCTGGAGAACAGGGCTCAGAGGAGAAGACAGCCATTGGGATTGTGGTTTTTCATTCTGTCTGATTTGGAGGGGGCCATGTTTTCCCAAGAGTGGAGTCAGACAGGCACAACGCTACCAGAACATCCTCCGCTAGCTTACTGAACCATGGGAGTCCTTTTCTCCCCCCCTACCCATGTAACTGTCCTCCAGTGAGTCACTGAAAGAATAGCATTTTACAGGTGACTCACTAAAGCCTGCTTGCAGCTCATCCTCTGCTTGCTATGGGGCAAGTCGGACTTACTTTCAAGTCATCGATATCATAAAGCCCTTATCCAGTGTTTGGGCAACTAGGTCAGCATCTGATCTGCTAGCCTTACCAATGAAGGACAATCCACACAACTAAAACTTCAGACAAATGGCAAATGTGCAGTGCAAGTCCTATGTATCTGATTAGGCAATTCAACTCTCAAGAGTTTTGTTCCGAATAGAATCAGCGATAAGTTTGTTTGCTTCATATGTATGCTTCATTTTCAAATGCAAGCTTGGGGATGTATCTGGGTCTACGTTCCATCTCATCTGACTGGTTTCAGCTAGTCCTGACTTGTCAGAAGTTCTATCATCTTGGCTTTAGGAAGTTGGTGTGTGACTTTTCTCACCTTACGTTCGTACTTTAAGTTTCTGACCTAGGTAGGGAGAAGAGCTGGATCAGGTAGAGGGAAAGGTAGAGAAGAGGAGATAGGTTATAAAACTGGGAAAACATCTGGTCAAAAGGAACTAGGGGTCAAGGGAAGCAGGGGATGCCCAGTGAGAGGCGAAAGCAGCGGGGTCTACCATGGGTTGCTAATTTCATTAAACAGAATCTGCTCAAGTAAAACAAAACAACAAAAAACCAAACCAACCAACCAACCAAACAAACAAAACAACTGAAGCAAATTGTCTGAAGCCATGGAAGGCTCCCATACAACACACCGGGTTTGATAACGTCAAGATAAATTCTGCGCAAGGTCCTCCTAGACCAACCTCTACTATGAGGGAATTTTGGTTCAGCCCTTTGGCCTCCATGATAGAAGACTTTCTTCTGAAAAACATATCTGGCTGCAATTTTGTGGGGCTTGTCTGTAAAGGAAACACTACAAGCAAATGAACAGCTTTACCATGGAAGAATTAAGAGAGCAACCACTTGCAGGTGACTACCACATCCAGTCTCCAGTCCAGGCCTCTCAAACCTCTTAATTACCTGGCTCTTCAGTTTCTCCAGGAATGTGTATCAAAGCGAGTATCACAAAAACCATATCTAGAATCAAACTCCCACCCTAGCCTCACATCAGGTCAGCCTGTCTTCCAACAGGGCATCTCAGTCCTTTGAATTGCAGTTTCCAAAGCTGTCCCCATTATGACATGGCCTACTGAGTTTATTTCTTAATGGCACTTGACTCTGCTTTTTGCCACTGCTCACTCCATGGGCAATCCTACCTTTCCCCTTTGCTACCACAGTAACCTCAGAATCCCCACTGAGAGGCTTTGCCCCTCAAGGTATAGTCCATGGATCAATAGCATCTGCATTTTCTAGGATTGGATTGAAATGTGGGATGTCAGACTCTATCCCCTAGAAGCCCCAACTAAGAATCCCTTTAAGAGCGTACACGGGCTGGATCTAGGTCCCCCATACATAAGTAGCAGATGTGCAGCTTGGTCTTCCTGAGAATCTCCCAACAACTAGAGCAGGGGCTGTCCCTGATTCTTTTGCTGCCTGTGGATCCTGTTATCCTAACTGGGCTGCCTAGACTGACCTCAATGGGAGAGTATGTGCCTAGTCCTTCAGGGATTTGAGGTGCCAGAATGGGTTGGTACCCGGGAGAGAATCTACTTCTTAGAGGTGAAGATGAGGGATGGTAGGTCGGGGGGAGTGGGGCTGTGTGAGGGGTAAATGGGGGGAGACAGGGGCTGCCATCAGGATGTAAAATGAACAAATATGTTATCAAGAGAAGTAAAGAATCCCTTTAAGTGATTGGTCTTTCAATGAGGTCAAGACCCCCCCCCCCCCAATCTCGATACACTTACAACATCTTCCTGCTAGGCATCCTGGTTGGTGCTGACCTTCACAATGAGAAAGCAGAAACAGTCAGGGGATCTCTAGGACACGCTTCCAGCCTCCAAATTGCCTATCGAGCCGACTTGCATCTGGACACCCATTCTTCCTTCCTGCCGCCATGATCAAGTGCTCTTGACTCCCATATGAGTCTCCCATACCCTTCTCATGGACAAAAATCTCATCCATTTCACTCACTGAAAGTCATTGCTCCAGCCACAACCAGCTTCCTATTGGCTTCTTTCTTTCTTTCTTTCTTTTAAGATTTATTTATTATTATGTGTAAGTACACCGTAGCTGTCTTCAGACACCCCAGAAGAAGGCATCAGATCTCATTGTGGATGGTTGTAAGCCACCATGTGGTTGCTGGGGATTGAACTCAGGACCTTCGGAGAAGCAGTCAGTGCTCTTAACCGCTGAGCCATCTCTCCAGTGCCCTATTGGCTTCTTTATGTCCACATTTTCACAGGCTAGTTCCCGCCACTCTACGAACTCGATTTTACCTCTACTAAGAAAGGCCAACAAACAACAAGAGAAACTCTCTCGAGTCAGCTTGCCTCCAGTTTCCACTGTTTATTTCTCCATTCCCTTTTACACAATTTCTTGAGGAAAATTAATTATGCCTATCTTCTGTCCAGTTTCTCCCATTTGATTCTAACGGCCCCGTGCTCTGCTTCCCTTGCAGCTAGCTACACACGTTCAGAGTCATCAGCGAAGATCGTTGCTCTTGTTCATCTGTCAGCCTCATCCTGGTCTGTGTGACCATTAGTGTTTGTTAGCATCAGGTCTCAGAACCTAGCCCTACCCTTCTAAATCAATATTCCTCTGGGTGATTCACATGTCCATTAACTAACCTAGCCCATTAACCCTAGTCTTAGTAACCCTAGTCTTAGTTACACATCAGAAACACCCGGAGAGATGAAAACAAAATTTGTATCTAGGTCTTATCCAAAATCAATTAAATATGAATTTCTGGTAAGAAAAAAAAAAGTCTCTAGGTGATTCAGAGATAAAATGCGACACACTCCGATCCCTTGCTTTCTGTCTTTTACATATAATCATATACTCTTAGTATATGTACTTGTAACCTACTTATAAGCCACAGAATATGATAAGGGTGGTGAGATGTTATTCCCATGATTCCATTGTACTAGAATGGAAAAGGTATCTGGAGGGCCACCCTGTAGTTGTATCGATATGTGTAATATTTGACACATGGGAAACAGAGCTAAGAAGTGGCCCCTTCTTAGACTGATGAAGTAGGTAAGCATGCTCAGGGGTCCAGTGAGCTTTGGGTGGTATTACGGTTTGAGCTTAATGTGCCCCCAAAGCTCCGAATGTTTGGTCACTAGATGGTAGTAATGTTAGTAGAAGTTTTAGATGTTATGGCCTAGTGGAAGCTAGGTTACTGGGAAGTGTGGCCTTGTGATCTATCTCTTCTTTCTCTCTGCTTCCTGACCTCTGTGAGATGAGAGGCTTCTCTCTACTATATGCTCCCTGTCATGATATTCTGTCTTACCAGAGGACTCCAAACAAAGGAGTCAACTGATTATAGGAGGCAATCTGTGGAACAATAATTCAAAATACACTCTTTACTCCTTTATAGGTTGTTTCTGTCTGGTACCTGTCATATCAACAGAAAGCTGATTGATGTGGATGACCCTTTGAGAGTCTGGGTGGTTCCTGAAAAGTGCAGATAGCCTTAAAGACCTGAAGGAAGATAGTAGTAGTTCTCCACGTCCCTAATGATGCAGCCCTTTAATACAGTTCTCCACTTTCTGGTGACCCCCAATCACAAAATTATTTCATAGGTACTCCATTTGCTACTGTTATCAACTATAATGCAAATATTTGATATACAGGATATCTGATATGCTATTCTCAAAGGTGTCTCGACCCACAGGTTGAGGACTGCTGCTTAGCTGAAAGGCAAGAGAGAAATAGGGAACTCGAGAGTCATGCAGCCAAACACAAATGCACTGAACTATCAGCCAAATGAGCTTGAGAGTGTATTCTTTCCCAGTTAAGCCTCCAGATGACAAGGAACTTCAAGTGACTGAAGAGTCACCTTGATGATAGGCTCATGAAATTCTGTGAATACTCAAGCTAATTACGCTTCTGACTCATAGCAATATTGAAATTGTATGTATGTGTGTTTATGTATGTATGTTTAAAGGCACCACATTTGATTGTTTTTTTTAAACAATAGAGTAGTTATAATGCATAAGCACATATCTGATATATTTCATTCAAACTGAAGACTTTAGACATCATCAGTTACTGGCTACTAGTCAAAAGCCATTTCCATGTCTCATGGCTTAAAGTAACAAGAAGAAGTTGCCCTCACACAGGCTTCCTTTCTCTTGAATTTTGGTTGGATGTGGACTAGAGACAGGGAGAAGAGGCTGCAGCCAGAGGGATTAGCTATTTCTCTCCTGTATCTTCTCCGAGTTGCTGTAGGTTTGGCAATGGTAGACTCCTCCACAGCCAAACTTTTCTTGGCTCTTCCCTCTTTTATAACTCTAGAGTTTGGTTAAGTCCATTTTTTCCCTACGTACCTTGAGGCCAAGTTTGCCTAGGGGGTGGTAATGAATTCCTGCTGATGGGAGTCCCTGGCTGTTGTACCAACTTGGTTGGGTATCTCATTCTTCTCACACCTTTGACAATAGCTCTTCTGCTTAGACATTTTACATGAGACATCTGTTCCCTACTAGATCCTGAATGATCTACATACCACAAATTCATGCTGTATTCACTTGATTGTTGCACTGAAACATAAGCATCATGGGACAGATGCCTCATTTAGTCATTGCTTTATTCCCAGATACAGTGGAAATTGATATAGACTAAATCCTAGTAAAGGTTTACCGAGAGAGAGAGAAATATTTAATATGAGATGCTGACCCGACCAAGTGATGCTATTTATGCAATGGCACTGCCAACAGGACCAATCTCAAGGGAAGCAAAACCACAATTGGACATAAGGGCTCACACGATCCAGAGTGGCAGTATAAAGGGACAGAGGGGCATTGTATAATAATCATTGTTAGCTCATACTTCTGTGTCATGAGAGAATGCTATCTTCCTTGATCCTAGAGCCACACTGTCTTGGGAGTACCACAGAAAGTCATAAGTTCAAATTCTGTGTCCTCTTCTTATTGATAAGGGTACAACTTAGTAATTATCAGGGCCTGTCAGAAATTAATTTTCCACACTTATAGTGGGGTTGTTAATCTGTTATATCTAATTCCCTCTAATGACTCTTGAAGATGAAGCACCTGAAAATGCTAGGTATATCCCCCAGGGATGCATGCTCCTCTGGATTAAGTATTACATGCATCATCTAATTTAATCTTCATCATGTCATGATGAAGTCACACCTTCATTATTTTGGAAATTGAGATGCAGAACATTTGAAAATTGCTCTCTCCTAGTCAGTGCAGAGTGAGGACATGAATGTCTCCCTGGATTATCTTCATAGGCTTTGTAGTTTTCATAAGAAGCTTATCTGCTGTCTGGATACAGATCTGGACCTGGGTATTGGAAGTCACTAGAGCCTGAAATAATGACATTAGAAAAGGACATGATTCAAGAGATTGGAAAATGTTACACTGACCATAGGACATATTCTGTCTTAGACTACCCTATGACACATCTTGTTTAAGTTTCAGCAGTATGTAAATATGTGTTCCACACATGGAAAACTTCACTAATTCACTTTTGTTGACTTTTCCCTAGTTGGGTGAAAAATAATTACATTGCAGACTTTTCTGCTCTTATTTTAACAAGTCCCATCAAGACATGTCAATTCTTTAAATCACTTATTAGTTATTATTTATTTGGTGCCTTGTTAGTTAATTTGCCTTTAGCCAATTTTCAACGCTAGGGAGATATGTGTAGAAGAATCTTTTGGAAGAGCCTTCCCTACCACTAAGGGCCTCTGCCATCTTGCTTAGTCAAGCCAGCAAGCTGGAATTTCACACCACATTTTGCTTTTCAATATCAGATTCAGTTGTGTCCACACCTCACTCTAACCATCTGGGAGTCGGTTCTAGATCTTCATTGGGTCTGAGCTACCGCAGTTATCAGTAGTTGATGAACACCTACTTCTGAGTCATAACAATGCATGTCATAATGCATGAACTCAGATGTACTTTGATGTTGTCCATAATGTCTGCTTTTTGCTTCTATAATGAAATACCTAAAGCTGTGAACTTATAAAGAGATGTGCACTTATGAAGAGAATAGGTAGTAGTAGTTACTATTCTTGTTGATGTGGTATAATACCTAACAAAAATAGCTTAAGGAAAAGGAAGCTTATTTTGGGTACAAGTCATCATGGTGAGGGATGTCTTGTCAGGAAGAGCTTGAGATGGCTGGCCGCATTGCATCTGCTGTCAGGAAGCAAAGAGATCAATGTTGGTGCTCAACTTCATTTCAACTTTTTAGTCAATCCCAAATTTAACCTGGGTTATCCTATGTCAGGCATAATCCTTTATAGGCATGCTCAGAAGCAAACAGGATCTAGAGGATCCCTCACAGGCATGTGCTGTGGGTCTGTCTCCTTAGTGACACTAGATCCTGTTGATAGTATTAAGCATAACACACTTTTGTTTAGCTTATAATTTGGGGGCCAAAACTCCTAACAACATAATACTGGCTCTGTGGAGGGCTTTATTGGTTGAATCACTTCAGACTATGTTGCAGTGATTAGGAATCCATGGAAGAGTGATCAACTTTGTCAATTTTCAGGAAACCAAGAGTTTGAAGAGTAAGCAGGCTATTTTATACCCTCAGTCTTAAGAGAATGAATTTAGAGTTCCATGGAGAACCTCCTTAATTCCTTCTGAAGACAGAGCACAATCATCCAATGATCTCCCATCCGAATGCTTCATGGTCCTCTCACTCTAGATACAAAACTCACAAATTATGAAACCCCTAGAGACACGCTCCAAACCGTATTTGAATGATCGCCCATTTCTTACCCGTGACTGACCTAGACAAGGGACTGGGTCTGCTGAGCTTCAAGAGATGGAGTTCACGGAGAGCAGGATGATAGCACCTATTCTCCAGCATTTGTAAAATGTTCTCTGAGCTACAGCATGCATTTCTATACCCACCAGACAAGATGTTAAGCTAAACCATTCTTAAGTATTTCTTCAGTCATCCCAAGAAGTAAAATATGCTAGTATTGCTCATTTTATGTGAGCATACACACACACACACACACACACACACACACACACACACACACACAGAGAGAGAGAGAGAGAGAGAGCTAAATATTATTCACACATATCCTCATGACCACATAGTCAGGACATGTCAGCAGCAACTGGTTTCAAACTCAGACAGATGAGCTGTAGAGAGACCCAGCTTGTTGTTCTTAGAATAATGCTGAGTGAGCCTTTGTTAGAAGTCACAGGTGCTGTCACTGATATTGCTCTGTTGTCATTCTCATGCACCTCCATCCTCACGGTCTTTGAACCATCCAGAAGTCTATTAAGCATGCTCCTGTTTTCTTTATGTAATAAGTATATCTGGTGAATGGTTAAATGCCCGGCAGGATCCTCACATTACACAAAGAGGCAGGGCAGTTCCAGTCCTAGAACTCCTAATATCAGAGTGCAGAGGGGCTCGCTTGGGCAAGTGACAAAGAGCTAGGCCACACTGTAGGAGCTGCTAGCAAGGCACTCTGATCCCATAGGCTGGATGCTGTGTTGTAGAGAAGGATGGCCTTGTGTGTGAAAATCATTCTTTCCTTTTATTTGGAAGTGTGTAGATGATAGACCATTTTGGTCAGGAGAATCTCTACAGGCTACTAAAAGGGTGTTTTAACGCTAATGATCATATTTTTAAAAAGGAAACAAAGAAATCATGAAATTTAGATGCTATTGTGAAACTAGAATTGACTAAATAATGTAAATATAAGGATACAATATAATTTCTGCTTTCTTTGTTAGTTTCTTTATCAGAAATGCCAGTCTTCCCTCCACACATGTCTAATTCACCACTTGGCTGTCAAACTCTTATAGTTTAGTGTTGGTAAACACACACTCTTTAATCCACTGGGTTTTTTTTGCATCCACATACTCCCAGATTCTAGATAATTCGTTGCTGCAAAATAAAAATTTTGCATCATCCACAAGGGCATCCTACCAACATACTACTGTGCCAGAATATCCTAAATCTGCTTTGAAATTTGCATTTGCTTGAAATATTTAACTTAGGGGGAAAGAGCTGCTTTCTTCCAAATGTTTCAGTTCTGGATGTTATATTTCTACTAAAATATATAGAAGGCTATGTGAAATATTTAGATTAAGAGACCTTAGAACAAACCTAATTTTATCTATGTTATAAATAATAATGAAGCTGTTTCCTAATTAGACGCTGTTTCCCCAAACAAAGGTACCACAGTCATTTATTTTTGTAGCTCCTTTAAAAAAAGCCAGTTCATCAGCATATCTGAAATCCATATACCAAAACTGGCAGAAAATCAAGATATTAATTTTATATGTGAGGAGACTGTCTCTAGAGAATCCCATTTAAATATCTACATCTTGGATTCATTTCAGGTCCTGATTTAAAATTGGGAATTCAATATTTTACAGCAGATTATAAGGTGGAAGGCAGAGAATTAGATGAGACAGTTTCTGACTTGTATATTATATTCTTGATGAACTAAAGGCTTGCTTGTAGATTCATTTCCAACATGATTTTCCCATTGGATTTGTCTCAGATACCACAGTGAGAAACCAGCAGTATGACCCCAGGGAAGAGGTCAGAGGGGATGCTGTCAGAGGGAGAAATGGCAGGGGACTGGGACTGAGAATTGGAAATTATGAAAGAAAGAGAGGGAGGGTGACAGTGGGGGCAGGGACAAGAGAGTATGAAAGACAGGAGACAATCAGAAGGACAGAGAATTTTCCCATTCAGGGGAGTGCAGTACACCATAGGAAATAACTCCCTGAGTATTGCCACCATCACGATCATGTTGGCTTTTCCTCTTTAAGCTCTCTTTAAACCTTCACTTGTAATTAATAAGAACTGCTACTTAAGAATTTTCAGAAGGACTTCTGCTAAGTATTGAAACATAAAAGAAAATTATTGGCCTTTCATCATCTCTTAAAGGAGGGGGAAACCCTCATGATTTATGTGTATACTTTAGAATCAAAGCCCCCTTTTAAGTCTCCGGGAGCCGATCATAAATAGAACCTAAGACTGATCTCTCCAAATAATAAAATAGTGGGGAGAAAAAGAGATAATGCATCCTACCCATTGAAACACTTAGACTGCATTGTTAAGAGCGGTTCATGTAAGTGCTGCTAAATTAGTTCTAACAATGCCAGGCACTAGAGTTTGTACAGTGAGGTTTTCCTGTGTGGATGCCACTGCGGATCCAGTAATAAAAGTAAATTCTTCAAGGTTGTTTCCCTAGGCCAGTGGCTATGTGCCCTAAGGCCACTTTTCATTCTTCTTCATGTCCCTTGGAAATGAAGGTGTGAGACCCTCCTCTCAAAGAACTCACAACTTCCTGTACTACCAAAAGGAGAAAAGATGAATTATTTATGAATCAGTTGTAGTACTAGGCTGACCTGGTAATTTACTGGTGTAGAGTTTGGATGGACATTCAAATAGAGATAATCAGAAACCACCCAAGGCCAGGGATGCATCCTTAGAGATAACAGATAAATAGAAAAGAGAAGGGCTATGTGTACAGCTCCTATCTATGTGAATCCTTCCCATTGTTATCTGGGCCTTTGGAAGATAGACTAGAGAGGTAGAAGGTAAGTAGCTGGTGGTGCAGATGTCAGCTGCTTGGCATTTGGAGTTCTAGTGTCAAAGGCAATAGCTAAGGACCTTAACATAGGGATGGAATGAAGAAGGAAGTATGACTGACCTCTAAATTTAACTGGTATGGGCTTATTTCATAGCTTCCTCCTCTTTTCTCTCTGGGTGAACTCACCAGGTCCTGACTATTTAAAAGTAATCTATGTGATGTCTACAAGGTGCTTAGAGACTTGCTGAGTTCATGGGAAATGCCATAGACCTGTCAGCTGTGTTATTTATTGTAGCTAATTACTAGTAAATGTTTACACGAGAATGTTTGATCGTTATTCCCAAATTAAATCCAAAATGGAGTTGCAGGTTTACTGCTCCCTCAAGCCAATGACCCTCGTGTCATTTTTCTATCTTCATAATTGCAACCTAATGGAGTGACTTGGGCCAAAAGCTTGGGCACCTTTGCTGATTTGTCTTAGTTTCTTTTGCTCATCACAATGAGTTCAACAGCTGGCCTGTTTTGCCCAACATCTAAAATATAAAAACAAATCCACATACTCTTTCCCCCTAACAGTCTCTCCTCCTCATCCTCTTCTTCCTCATCCTCATGCTCCTTCTTCTCCTTCACTTCCCTTTCCTGCTTCTCCATCTCTCTGGTTGCTATTTAGATCATAAGAATTCAGCACAATTTTCTGCTCAGGAAAGTCCTGAAACAATGAAGAAGTCCCATAAATGCAAATGTTTGCAAACTTACTAAAAATGTAGTTAACCTAGTCACGTGGGCAAATGACATGAGAGGAAGCTCGCGGTAAACTTTGAAAATTATTCTTGGGTAATATTCAGCAGCCACACACATGACATTAAAGAGAAGTAAAAATGCAGAAGGAAGGACCTGGTAATGCACTTAGGGAAAACGGGGCAGAGGCAGCAATGTACAGAGATACACTGCTGGCATAAAAAGCCAAGCTTATAGTTGCCTACAAGATTCAATTACCTCTCCAGAAGGTATTCCTGAAAATTCTCTATTTGCTCCAAAAGGCATAGTTTCCATACTCTATTGGATAATTGTAGTCATCATGAATACATACTGTGATTTTCCCCCTTTGTTAAGAAATAAAAGTTGAACTTGTTCCTCTATGTCTCTCCCTATTGTTTAGACTCTCTTTTAGAACAAAATTTATAAAAAGTCTGCAAGCCCCCCCTTCCCATTCTTCTTGGGACTACATAATTTATAATTTTGTAGCCACCACATCAACAAAACTGCTTCTTTGTGGAACATAGGTAACTTTCACAGATTGACTCTTCAGTCCCCGTTTGGCTATTCTTAGCAATACCTCTTGATTGCTTTTGTCCTTTTCATTCTCTCTGTCTCTCTTTCTCTCTGTCACTCCCCATCTCCCTTTGATTAAAAGTACTCAAGTGCCTAGGACTCTGCTCGCTCACTCTCTGTCTCTCTTTCTGTCTCTGTCTGTCTCTGTTTCTGTCTGTCTGTTTCTCTCTCTCTCTCTCTCTCTCTCTCTCTCTCTCTCTCGCTCTTGCTCTCTCATTTCTCTGAAGACATCAAGGAGATTTATAGCCTTAACTTTAATCTGTGCAATCTGCACATTTAGGACTCGACCTTTTGCTTCCATCCCTGCCTTCCCTTCCCCTTGTCATGTCTACTCATCATCTCTCCACTTGAGTATACAGCAAATCTCACAACATTATAATATCCAAAACAAAATTTGTGAGTTTTTTCCATTAAAAATATCTCCATATTGTTTGTAGCTAAGAAAAAAAATGTTGGCTCTTCTTTCTGATCTCTTCAGTTGGAGGGTCAAGGTACTTGCAACCTTCGATCTATTCTCAGCCTCCCTCCCCCCTTTTTTCAACATCTATGTTGTGGGGTCTTCACTTTTAAAATATACCGTCAATATGATATATCTCCCTATAGTTCTTTTGGCTTGACCACTCTCCTTTGCCTGGGATCTTTAAGTGTCTTAATCTCCCACTCCTGTTCATCCTGTCCTGTTAGGCTATATTTAGCAAGGTAGCCAGAGAGCCTTTAAAAGCCTAGTTGACCCAAATCACTACTTGGCTCAAAACAGTGCTCATCTTTTTTGCTCCAGGGTAAATGGAAGTCCCTACAAAGAACTCTAAAACTTTTATTTCCCAAAAGAATCGAGGTTCTTGAGAATTTTATTTATTGCTCACAATGTCCCCTGGCATCTTGTAGATACTCGACAAAAGTTTTCTCTATCCAGAAACTAAAAAGCCAAGCAAACCAACCTCTAGATATGTTAGAAAGGGAGACAGAGTGTTGCTATAGATCAATAAGAACTCCAGATTTCTCAGAAACTCCCGGTGGAGTAATGCCCACATCTTGATAATTGGTCCTCTCCTTTGCAGTATCTTGCTCATCACTGTCAGTCCCAAATGATTGGTTCCCTTGACCTTTCATCCCATTCCAGCCATGATGAAGTTCTCAGTATCTCTTTCCAAGCACATTCCTGTTCTGGGGCTTTGGTACTCATTACTCCAGTTGTATGAAGAACACTTACCCCAAATGTCCACACATCTTGCTTCTTAACCTCCATCAATCCTTGGCCTAAGTAAGTTTTTTTCTCTTTCCCAGTAGTTCCTTTATGAACCCACTTTAAAACCACTTAATCCACAGTTGTTATATCACCTTTCCTATTTCTCTTTTTCTTTTTTCACTTTCTCAGAGAGATTGGTTTCTACCACTGATGACACTGACCTCTATCGCACTGTGTTTTTGTCTGAGTAGAGGCAAATTCTTCTAGGCACGTTTGTCTATCTGCTTCTCCACTAAAAATGCAACATTCCCTTCCACTAGTACCTGACACACAGGAGGCTCCAAAACTTCTGACTATAAGAGATAAGTGAGGTATCTTGAAGAAGCAGTAGTCTCAACCTCCCTTGAAGGCTTTGAAAGGCAGGCATCTCAGGGTACTTATTTATTGTCACATGAGAATTGCCAAATCTCTGAGCTGCTATTGATTACTGTTGAAGAATCAAAGAGAAGATATCACCAGAATATTATGGGTTTTAAAAACGGTCATTCTTGCTTTGAAGACAGGGCACACAAATATTCAGAAAAACCTTACATTGGTTTACTTATCACTAAACTAGTGTTTAGAATGGATTATTTTAATCTGTGTTTGTCTGTCAGGTAGAATTTGTTACCAAGATAAAATATGAGCAGAGGGGAGTCTAGACTCAAGATGGGGCTATGCCCCAATAGATCCATTGTAAACAGACAATATTGTGAATCAGAATGCATTTAATGTTCCTAACCTATTGAAAAACCCAAAGGTTGGCTACAACTACCTTGAATATGTTCATAATACATCAGCCAATAGCTAGATGAGGCAATTCAAAACAAAGCCTGTTTTAAATGAAGTGTTGAATATTTCAGGTAATTTATTGAATAATGTATTGCAAGTGAAATACAGAACGGCTGCATATTAAGATTTTACACCTCCTAGAGTAGAAAAATGGAAGTGAAACCCTTGCAAAGTTGGGAGCCAGGAGAATATTAAGAACAAGTTATCTTAGACTACATTGATTTCTTGTTTGCTTTACTGAAAACTAGAATGTCAGAGAAATATGAGAGACAGAGTCTATTTGCATTTTAGCAAGCCACTGATGAAAAATCTCGCATTATTGTCTTATGGATAAAATGAGGAAAAATAAGCCAGACCTTGCATAATTACATGGATTAATGGTTTGTTTAACAATTAAAATGATTGCCATCATCTTAGATAGAAATTCCACTCAAAAGGTCTTAATCAGTCCTCCATGTTTGGTGAGCATTATCTGTTCCTTCATTTTTTTTTTCCTCTGAGTGGTGATCTCCAGCCTCTCCCAGCACTGTCCTTGGTCCTAATCAACATATTAACTAACGCCTTTTTAAAATAATAGCAAAAATTTCAGGGCAGATGTATTAAATGACTGAATTGAAGCCAAATGTCATCAAGTTACTAACACAGCCAAACAGTTTCTTACACCTGTGTTCACTGGGAGCAGACATAGCTCAGTGGTGGTTCACCTGCAAAGAATTAGACATTCGATTCAGGGAGGTGGAATTGATGGATGGCAAAAATCAGAACCCAGAGACAGAAGTCTAGACTCTACTGGGCAGATGTGTTTAATGTCCCTTTGCTTGAGCGTCTTCTCTGCAAGGTCAAAGTGACCTGGTTTTATATCAATATTCAATAGTATCCAGGGGAAGTTATTTTTTTTTGTTTTTTTTTTTAAAGTTGTGTCCTAATTTAATGAATAATAATTATACATGTTTCTTAATCTTTCAATAAACGGGATTGCATTCCAATATGCCTCTTACTTAACTAACATTTTACAAAATATGTGCATGTTATGAATTTCACATGGGTAGCAGAGGCTGGTCTGGTCGGATATCAATGTTGTTGTTGTTTTAAACGAGTATTTTAAATTATCAGGTAGTGAAATTCTTTTCCTTTGTAAGAGTGTTGCGTTTGGACACATTCCTAATTATTTTAATGAGTCATGCTTGGTACTACGGCTAGAGATACTAGACCTCTTTCTTTTCTCTTGAAGCTTTTCTTTGTGTAGTTCCACGTGGGTGCTGTCTCAGAGCCTGTATCAGACATACCATCCAACCAACCAATAGCAGCAGTGCTGCTGAGTATCTCTCCAGTCAAATATTTCCTTATTGCTTCCTCTGTCTTCTTTTCCTAAGTCACTTTTCAGAGATCTTTGATAATTACTTGCGTATTATTCCAAGGATTTTGAGTTATAATGACTGGGAAAGATTTTTATTTTTTTGGTATGTGCTTCACTTCAAATGTAATTGATCATCACAGTGATTTTCTCTTAAATGCTCTTAAAGGTACTCTTTAATTCTGTTCAATTCTATTGGTGAGAACATTATGGCAGAATCGTATTATGCAGCAAGGAAGCTAGAAAAACGCACCACTTAGGTATTGGTAATGGGACAAAGTGAAACCTTCTTTATTAAGAGGAACAGATCTGGCTGGAGAGATGGCTCAGTGGTTAAGAGCACTGGCTGCTCATCCAGAGGTCCTGAGTTCAATTCCCAGCAACCACATGGTCCTCACATGGGATCTGATCCCTGCTTCTGTCACACTGGCACACATGCAAATAAAATAATCATGTAAATAAATAGATGATATTAAAAAGAGCATATCTTAGAGAATATTACAGTCTACAACAGGAATATATTAGTGAACAGTGTGATCAAGAAGGCTGGAGAGAGGGCTCCGTGGTTAGGAGCACTTGCTGCTCTTCTGGAAGACTCAGGTTCTATATACCCAGCTCCCACATGGCTGATCGTAACTCTATGGAACTCTGTGTAACTCTAGTTCCAGGTAACTCTTCTGGCCTCTGAAGGCACTGCACACACATGTTGCAAAGCTATAAATGCAGGTAACACCTGTACACATAAAAGTAAGAAATAAACCCTTTAAGAAATAATATGATCAGTTTGGCTTGAAAAAAAAGAAATAGACAATGAGAGTTTAAGTTATATATCCCCGAGTCTGAAATAGCAGGCTAGAATGAACCTCAGTCTTATTATTGCCTCTAATTACATTACATTTTCAGGTCACTGTGGTAGAGCGCTTACTAGGAAGAAGATATGGTTGGCCCATGGTGCCAAAGGGTTCCAGTCCATGCTAGTGTGGAAGGCAGGATGCTGGATCAAGTCAGCAGTTCATTCTGTATTGATGGGGAGCTGGCAAAGCTTGGTCTGCTCACATGGTAGCAGGCAGGAATCAGAGAATGCAAGCTAGACCCAAATCATTGATCCTTTCAGAGTCCTACCCCTAGTGATTTATTTCTTCCAGCCAAATCTCACCTCCCTACAGCCTTAAAAAATGGCACAACAAGATGAGGATTGTGCAGTCATAACACAAGCCTGTGGGGGAGTGTTTCAGACTTGGGCCAGAATATTCTATGGCTAATCCCAGCAGTTTCAGGACCATTGCGTGATGCAAATTGCATTCCTTCCAACATCAAGTCCCCTCATAGTCTTAATAGTTCCATCACTGGTCAGAGAGTTCTTCTGAGATTCAAGGAAATTTGTGACTGTGACACACTGTAAAAATTTAAAAAGCAATTTGTACCCTTCTAGTAGATCATGGCACAGTGTAAACATTCATGTTCTACAAAGGATGAATGGGAGATTAACAAGGAAAGGCCAGATAGGGCTGACAGAGAGTAAACTTTACAGTTTCATTTACTACATCATGTTATGTGGTAGCATTCTCTTTCAATGCCCTTGAGCTGTGATATCTCCAAGACCCTCCCATTTGAAACATACGTGGTCTCTCTTTAGGTTGGCTTCATTTCATACATGAGGATTTCTATGGCAAATGTCTCATGTTGTTTGCATCTCTAATATCTTAGGATCTTCATAGCAATTTAAGCTTCACCCTCAGAATTCCATGTACTGGTTTCTGAGGGTCTCCTAGGAGGATATCTCATTCTGCTCATGTTTTTTTTAACTTGATCAGGTTTTTGTTTTGCATCTTGGCACATGTTTCTATAATCCAGGAACTCTTCTTTTCTGCATGCCTACAAAGATAACACCACATGGACAGTGAGGACCTCTGCTGCCAGCTTGAGTTTGCCCGTTAAACCCTTGGACCCTTCGTAGGTAGGGTCTTGCCCAGTGGACCATTTAGTTAATCATTTGCTTTGTCCACATCTTCAACTGCTTTCATGTCTAGCCAGGAAGTCTTTTCCTAGCCACGTTGTTCATTCTCACATCCCTCTGTTCTGCCCTTTGCTCTGTGTCCTCATAATTGTGGACGAATGCAGCAAACCATAAGGAGGCCGTGGGGAGGGTGTCTACCCTGAATATTGTGTTTTGAAATTTCTTCTGATCGATAAATGAGTCTACTATGTTTTGAATGGAAACTTAGCACAGATTTTCAAGACATGGGTGGAATGTAGGCAGATTTTGCACCAGAACAAATTTAATGAAAATGAAGGTACAACATACCCTAACTTATGGGACACAATGAAAGCAGCACTACCTGGAAACTCTAGAACAAAAAGAAGCAAATACACCCAAGAGGACTAGACAGCAAGAAATACTCAAACTCAGGGCTGAACCCACCCAAGTAGAAACAAAACGAACTATACAAAGAATCAACAAAACCAGGAGCTGCTTCTTTGAGAAAATCAACAAGATAGATGAACTCTTAGCCAGACTAACCAGAGGGCACAGAGACACTTTCCAAATTAACAAAATCTGAAATGAAAAGGGAGATATAACAACAGAGACTGAGGAAATTAAAAAAAATCATTAGGTCCTACTACAAATGCTTATACTCACAAGTGGAAAATCTGGACAATTTTCTAGACAGATACCAAATACCAAAGTTGAATCAGGATCAGATAAACCATCTAAACAGTCCCATAACCCCTAAAGTAATAGAAGAAGTCATTATAAATGCCCCAACAAAAAAAGGCCAGGACCAGATGATTTTAGTGCAGAATTCTATCAGACCTTCAAAGAAGACCTAATACCAATACTCTTCAAACTCTTCCACAAAATAGAAATAGAAGACTACCAAATTCATTCTATGAAGTCTCAGTTACACTGATACCAAAACCACATAAGGACTCAACAAAGAAAGAGAACTTCAGATTAATTTCCCTTGTGAATATCAATGCAAAAATACTCAATAAAATTTTCACAAACTGAATCCAAGAACACATCAAAACAATCATGCAGTATGATCAAGTAGGCTTCATCTCAGGAATGCAGGGATTGTTCAATATATAGAAATCCATCAATGTAATCCACTACATGAACAAACTCAAAGAAAAAAAACCACATGATCATTTCATTAGATGCTGAAAATCATTTGACAAAATTCAACATGCCTTCATGTTAAAAGTCTTGGGAAGATCAGAAATTCAAGGCCCATACCTAAATATAGTAAAAGCAATATACAGCAAACCAGTAGCCTATATCAATCTAAATGGAGAGGAATTTGAAGCAATCCCACTAAAATCAGGGACTAGAAAATGCTGCCCATTCTTTCCCTATCTATTCAATATATTACTTGAAGTTCTAGTTAGAGGAATTAGACAACAAAGGGAGGTCAAAGGGATACAAATTGGAAAGAAGAAGTCAAACTATCACTCTTTGCAGATGATATAATAGTATACTTAAGTGACCCAAAGATTTCACCAGAGAACTCCTGCAGCTGATAAACAAGTTCAGCAAAGTGGCTAAATATAAAATTAACTCAAACAAATCAGTAGTCTTCCTATAATCAAATAATAAATGGGCTGAGAAAATTAGTGAAATGACACTCTTCACATTTGTCACAAATAATATAAAATATCTTGGTGTGACTCTAACCAAACAAGTGAAAGATCTGTATGACAAGAACTTCAAGTCTCTGAAGAAAGAAATCGAAGAAGACCTCAGAATATGTAAAGATCTTCCATGCTTATGGATTGGCAGAATTAATTTAGTAAAAATGGCCATTTTGCTGAAAGTAATCTATATATCCAATGCAATCCCCATCAAAATTCCAACTCAATTCTTCATAGAGTTAGAAAAAGCAATTCTCAAAGTTATATGGAATAACATAAAACACAGGATAGCAAAACTATTCTCAACAATAAAAGAACCATTATCCCTGGGGGATATCCATATCCCTGACCTCAAGCTGTACTATAGAGCGATACTCACCTACGGTCACTTGATCTTTGACAAAGAAGCTAAAACTTTTTTCCAGTGGAAAAAAGACAACATTTTTAGCAAATGGTACTGGTTACACTGGTGGTTAGCATGCAAAAGAATGTAAATTGATCCATTCTTATCTCCCTGTACAAAGCTCAAGTCCAAGTGGATCAAGGACCTCCACATAAAACCACATACACTGAATCTAAAAGAAGAGAAAGTGGGAGAAAGCCTCGAGCACATGGACACAGGGGAAAATTTCCTGAACAGAACACCAATGGCTTATGTTCTAAGATCAAGAATTGATAAATGGGACCTCATAAAATTGCAAAGCTTCTGTAAGGCAAAGGAAACTGTCAACAGAACAAAATGGCAACCAAAAGATTGGGAAAAGATCTTTACCAATCCTGTATCTGATAGAGGGGTAATATCCAATATATACAAAGAACTCAAGAATTTAGACTCCTGAGAACCAAATAACCCTATCAAAAAATGGGGGACAGAGCTAAACAGAGAATTCTCAACTGAAGAAACTCAAATGGCTAAGAAGCACCTAAAGAAATGTTCAACATTCTTAGTCATTAGGGAAATGCAAATCAAAAGGACCCTGACATTCTATCTCATACCAGTCAGTTTGGCTAAGATCAAACTCAGGTGATAGCAGATGCTGGTGAGGATATGGAGAAAGAGGAACACTCTTCCATTGTTGGTGGGATTGCAAGCTGGTACAACTACTCTGTAAATCAGTTTGGCAGCTCCTCAGAATATTGGACATAGTACTACCTGAGGACCCAGCTATACCACTCATTGGCATTTACCCAAAAGATGCTCCAATATCTAATAAGGACACATGCTCCACTATGTTCATAGCAGCCCTATTTATAGTAGCCAGAAGCTGGAAACCACCCAGATGTTTCCCAACAGAGGAATGGATTCAGGAAAAGTGGTACATTTATACAATGGAGTATACTCAGCTATTAAAAACAAGGACTTCATGATATTCACAGGCAAATGGTTGGATTTAGAAAATATCATCCTGAGTGAGGTAACTCAGTCACAAAAGGACACACATGGTTTGCACTCACTGATAAGAGGGTATTAGGTAAAGAGTATGCAATATCCATGATAAAACTCATGGAGCACATGAAGCTCAAGAGGAAGAAAGACCAAAGAGTGGATGCTTCAGTCCACATAGAAGGGGAAACAATATAATCAAGGGAAGTAGAGGGTGGGTGGGACTTGGGAGGAAGAGAAGAGGGGAAGGGGAAAAAGAGGGGCAGAATCTGGTATGCAAGGAGATGGAGGAGATGTACAGGGCGTCAGGAAATTGCACAGAGTTATATAGAAATGGGGGATGTGGAGCTGGAGGTAGCAACCAGAAAGTCCCAGGAGACAGGAAGGCATTTCAGGACCACACAGGGATGACATTAGTGGAAATACCCCACAAAGAGGAGGGAGAAACTGTCAAGACCATATCCAGAGGTTAGGCATGCCACCCCCACCCCCCAGTTGAGGGATCGGGCCACCCACCCATCTCCAAAATTTTAACCCAGAATTGTTTTTGTCTAGAGGAAATAGAGGGACGAAGAGTGTAACAGAGACTGAAGGAAAAGCCATCCAGAGACTGCCCCACCTGGGGACCCATCCCAACATGCAGACAGCAAACCCAGACACTATTATAGATGCAAAGAATTGCTTGCTGACAGGAACCTGATACAACTGTCTCCTGAGAAACTCTGCCAGATCCTGACCAATACAGATGCAGTCGCTGGCAGCCAACCATTGGACTGAGTGCAGGGACCCCAATGGGGGAGTTAGGGGAAGGACTGAAGGAGCTGAAGGGGCCTTATCTGGTATCAATGGGAATGGAGGCCCTTGGTCCTGTGAAGGCTTGACGCCCCAGTATAGAGTAATGCTAGGGCAGTGAGGCAGGAGTGGGTGGGTGGGCGGGGGAGGACCCTCATAGAAGAAGGGTAAGGGGATGGGATAGGGGGGTTAAGAGGGAAAACTGGGAAATGGAAACAAATAAAATATCCAATTAAAAAATAAATAAATAAAATAAAAACAAAGAAACGAAACAAAACAAAACAAAACAAAACCAAAGAATCAAAGTTTCCCTCCGAGTGATCTCCTCCTGCCAGCCAAGCCCTATTTCTGAGAGACTCCACAGCCTTCAAAATAGTGGTAAAATATGGGGCCTAAGCATTCAAAATATGAGCCTGTGGGCACAGTTCCAGTTTCAGTGACAACATACATGTGACCGATACAGGAGACAAAAGGGGAGATAGATACAGCACTGTACACAGAGCTGTAAAGGAGTAACTACATGTTTGAGAAGAATGTAGAATGTGGAAATTTAGGTAAGGAATTTCTTTGGCAAATGTTATAACCTTCTTTTCTAACATGGGAGGTTCTAGACATAGAGAATTTTAATTGCAACTAAAAGTCTGGAATGCTGATTCCTAATGTACAACTAAAGCTAAAGGTGGTTTCATAAGACTAAGAAACCATAAGTCAATAAAATAATAGTGTTTGTGAAGGAGAGAGAGAGAGAGAGAGAGAGAGAGAGAGAGAGAGAGAGAGAGGAAGAGAAGGGGAGGGAGGGTGAGGGGGTGAGGGGAGGGAGGGAGAGAGAGATCTTGTGTCTGTCAACATGAAAAAGAGGAATGATCTCATATAGAAGAAAATATTGAAATCCAAGAGTTTAGGGAGGGTCTCAAACAACAACATTGTAAACAATAAGCCGAAGAAAAAAATATGTGTTTGTCAGCACACATACACATATATGCACAGATACACACGTACATGAACACATGCACACACACGTGTGCACACACATACAAATAAGCATACAAAAATGACAAAAAGAATGCTAAACTTCTTCTAGTTCCAGAAGGAACAAATCCAGGTTTTCATTCAAGCCCTTTTATAACTCTGGAAAGGTTTTAAAAACAATATCAAGCAAACAAAAAGGTGAAAAGTTATCACAGCCCGCCCCGTTTCTTATTGTAGGTTTCAAATCCGAGGACAATCCCAGCTGAGGAAGAGGAGCAGCTCTGCTGTGAGAAATGATCGGCAGTTTTGATTAATATCTTGAGTTGGGCATTTTAATTACTGAGCACGGTCTATTTTTGTGACTTCAAGTGACCTTAGGAATGCCAATTATCCAAGACTGAGAAAAATATCCCCGTTCTGTTACAGAGAGGGGAGCTTCTCCCTCTAATCACATTTTAATGGTAAGATAGGAAACAAAATACTGTTGCATTTTAATTGCACCACAAATCATAGTTCATCAATACAACCTTTACCAGTGTGCAGTATTTTAGAGGCAGGAAGAGAAAATGCTCTCTTATATAGTCACACAAGAAATGTAGCCATTCATGGGTGTCATACACACAAATAATACAGAACAGACCCAATTATATTAGTGTGAGCACAAGGGGGTCCAGAAGAATTGTGAGACTATGTACTCAGAGTGAAAGGACATCACGAGGTAGGAGCCTGAACTTTCTTAGTTGTCCTATGGGCAGAGGTTATTAATATATTATGTTTCATATGAAGATTTCTCTGATAGCCATGATCTTGGACATGTGTTGCCCTGTACAATGGTAAACATTGCACCATTGGAAATACTCAGGTTTATAAGTAAAAAGGTGAGATTATTTGCAAAGGGTTCCAAACAGGACAAGGGTTGTTGGAGTCAGTGATCTTTAAGGTGCTTTCAAGCTAAAGATTCTAAGTTTCCATATATTTTATTTATTTTTGTCTTTCTATTATGTATTTATCATTGTCTGTAATACTATCTGTATGTCTGTCAATCTATTATCTATTATTCATCTATCATCTGTCAATCATTTATCTACCTATCAATCATCTATCTATCATCTATCATGTATGTATGTATGTATGTATGTATGTATGTACATACCTATCTTTCATCTATTTAAATAATATATAGGTTCTATGTACTCATGCAGCATATAAGATATACCAACAGCTTTCACTTTAAAAGTGCATGTAGTCTTTTACTTAACAAACTTCTACCCTGCCTAATCACATCTATTTGAATCTCATAGGAATGGGGTAGAAACTCCAGCCGTTTTTCTTTGAAATATGAAATCGACAACTTAAGAAAACCTTTGAGTAGTAACAGTTGAGCTAAATCTAAGTGATACTGACACTGTCACTTGTTTATCCTCCAAAGGGGAAACTGCCCACCTTCCCTCTTGTCCCTACTTTCCCACAGCACACGGTGGCTCTGTCTGTTCCTCTCCTTCTCTTCATTACACCACAAGGCTGTTACAGCTCCTTCTTCTAGAGACAGGCCAGCCTTCATTTATTCAGTGGGTGGAGGCCATTGTCTGGACACTTCTTTCTGGAAACGGTGGTAGAAGCATCAGTCACTTCTGGCTAAGCCTGCCACACGGGGTCCTCTGTGCATGGCTGTCCTTTTAAAGAATTGTTTATGTCATTCCCCTTACAGTTTTTCTCAGGTTTAACAATAGAAGGGAACAACATGCTGGGTGTTCAGTGGAGAAACAATGGTGGTCCCTTCTTTTCATCTCTCCTTTTTGGTACGCTACTGAGAGAGAAAAACAACATTGGTCTTACAAAGCAAGCCACACAGTCTGAGAGCACAGGGGATTGCTTTCATTCTTGTATCTTTAATGACTATGTGGAATGGAGACAGGAGACATGCAAGATCCCTGTCAGCGATGGGCCAGAAATCTGAGAGAATTTTTTTTATGGGAAAACAGCCATGATAAAAGAAAATATTTAAATGTGGTAAATGGTGTGAGAAGGATATTGTGATCTTGGGATTAGAAGAACCCTCCAAGAGTAAGTAGTGAAAGCGAAGTAAACAGAGGCCATTTCAAGATGTCTGCTTGCCTGAGTACATCTGCCTTCTAATCATCTGGATCTTTCCACCCCCACCCCCACCCCTGTGTGGCTGGCAACTTTTACTTGCCTTCTCCAGGGCCACTGTTTTCTCCTTGAGGCTGTGTTTGTTGTTTGAGTAGTGGGGCTCCAGCCCAAGGTCAGACTCCTGATTGGCTTAGTCAAGGTTAAAAATCCCGATTGGCCCAGATATCTTAGTCTTTTTTGTGGATGACTGATCTAGAGAAGAGCATGATGATGAGACTTAAGGGAGGTCAGGGGAAGGCTTTTGTGAATATCTTCCCTTCTGATTTAACAAAGACAGGGCAGGGGATGGAGGTGAGTGGGTGGATGCTTGCCTGATGTGCAGCAAACTGTAGGTGCATAATTTCTAGCACCACATAAAATCAGGACAGGTGATGAACTATTGTAATCCCAGTGTTTGGGAGGTAGAGACACGGGTATGAGGAGTTCCAGGTCACCCTTGGCTACGTAATAAGTCAAGACCAGCCTGGGCTACTTGTGATTCTGTCTCAAAAAGCTTAACATCATCCAAACAAACAAACAAACAAACAAACAAACACAATAAGATGTAGGACATTAAGAATAATTTCCCCCTTTATATTTCAAAGGTGGGTGGGTAACTGGTCTCTGAGGAGGTGACACTTGGAGTTGAGACTGAGGTATCCATACCATGATGGGAGATGTTGCAGATGCATGGTGAGTGAATCAATGGAATCAGAGGGCTCTAGGGTCCACTATTGTCTAGAGTTCTTGTGTATAGGGAACCATTCCAAGAGTTGTCTTAATAGTGCACACACTTCCGGTAACTTGGAGCCATGAACATGGCTACTGTCTGCTAACTTCTTCACCCTGCTGCCTGCCATCTCCCTTTCTTACTCACTGTGCACGCTGCTGTAATGAAGATAATTCTGGTGGCATCGCAAACACTGTCACCTCTTCACCTGACTTAAACCCTGGCTCTTCTCCTAGGACATGGTCTCTGTTGTGACCCTTTAGATAACACCATTCTCTGTTTTTTCCAAAGGCTACAAGCTCCAGAAGTAAGGGTGACATTTCAGGTACCTGTTGCCTGGTTAAAACATTAATTTACTACTATTATGAAGGGGAAAAAAATCCCTCCTCTGAGAAGGCTTTAGGAAACAGATTGTAATTATACCTGATTATGCTTAATAATAACAACCATCTGGCTAGGAATCCTCCGCCCTTTGTTGCTGTGTTCTCTGTCCTTCTGCATAACTCCTTCCCATCTTTGTTGAGAAGTCTCCATGTTTCCCTTCTTTTCAAGTACCTCTATCTCCATGGATGAATTCTGCATCCATGGAGACGACAATGCAAGACACAAGTTTTCAGAATGGGAGCTCAGCCTGGTCACACTGAGTTAGCCCTTTCACTATGGAAAACACAATTAGTAGCCATTACAGGCGGCTCTGTTTTCAGACGGTTCCACCCCTGGCTGCTGTTTGGGTTGACTCCTACATATATTTTAGTTTCCCTGGCTCAGGCCTCAATAGTCACGGATCAGAGGAAAACTGTCAATGCCTGACATAGGACTTATGAGCTTAAACTGATAAATTTGCAGGCATGATGGTGGCACTGTATAAAGTTTATCCTTGTGTTATTCAACTGCTTTCTCTGCCCTCATATCTCGTCCCAGTATAACATGGCATTGTAATGCTTGTACCAAGAATCTCCTATCTCAAGTTTGTGTAAAAAATTCTGGCCATTTATTCTCTGCCTTTTCAATAAATGCTGATTACTCAATGGTTAGACAAGTGAGAGAATAGGATGGAAGTCTCCATCTGCTAAGGCTGGAGAGAGTTTGAGATTGGCCAGGAGTATAGAGGAATTGGAACAATGAGGAAGAGGCCTGGAGAGATCATGGAAACACACCCAAAGCCCAAAGAGCCAGACCAATAAGAGAAAGCGAGCTTATTGGGGTCAGGGCTGGGAGGTAGCCAGATTAACATAGGAGATTAATATATCATCAATACTGCCCAGTGATTGAGGTACAGCTTGAAATAAATTCTTGTTTCACTGTATAGTTATTGAGGACTAGCATAAGGCAAAGAAATTTAGCTGCTGGACTCATCTAATATTTACATTTGTATTAAAACTAATTCATGTTACAATTTTTAAGGCACTTTTTGCTTTTGCAGAAACCCAGGTTTGGTTAGCTGTGCTTACATGATGTCTCACAACCGAGAACAACCCCACACCCAATGTCTTCTCATTTTATAGATGAACTTGGTTGGGTAGTCCAGAATGAACAGAAAGGCAGAGGCCCAATAAAGAAGGTTAGGCTGAGAAATACCTTATCTTTCACTTCTGTAATCCAGGAGCTGGCAACGAGGCCATCATTCTTAGGTAGGCAGAACAGTGGAGGGTGGTGAGGGTTCTCCCTTGAGGATGAATGGACAGGGTCTTGGTTCTCTGGGAGACTTATAGTAAAATTCCTCTTTCTGGCCCCCAACATTCTATCATTAATCACTTTGTTTTCAGCTTGGACTAAAAATAACATTAGCTAAGTGTGACTACTGAGCAAGTTACGCAAAGACGTGTGAGCAATTTTGTCAGAAATACAAATTCTACATATTGCGGTATAGGAAACATGGAATGTTTGCCAAGTTCATGTGAGAAATCTCTGTCTAAAAATTGTGCCAGCTCACTAAATATAGAGTTGTTACAAAGAGCAAGCCAACCTTCCTGTGAAACCCTCCTCGAATGAGATAGCGGGGCCAAGCTGCCTCCTAAGCTTTTCAATCCTTCTCCCCAAGGGGGTTAGGAATGGGTTGAGAAACTTTCTTCACAGGAGCCATATTTCAGTGTCTAAGGCTGCTGTACCCCACAGCAAAAGGGCTAAGACATAGCCATATGGCCTCCCACACCTGAGAAAATAAGAAGAAAATAAGTTTTCAGGCACAAGTCTGAAACGAGGATGTCTACTGTTCGTATTTTGTTTAATGTCTTTCTAATTAAAGAATTCATAGAGGGCAGTAGAAACCCACTTTACATGCCCTCAGAATGATCTGGAACTCCTGGCTCATTGCCTCTTTTCAAATAACAAAAGTTTTCAGGAAAGAATCACCCTAATGTTAGAGAGCATGTAGAAATATCAGTGGTTGACATGCAGAAGCCCAGATGTCTTCAGCTATGAGAACTATAACCAGGGTGGGGGTTTGGTTGGGAAAAGGAGATTTGTATGTGGTTTGAGATAATGTTGTGATAAACATGCCAGTTGCTATTTGGAAAAGTGACTGTGTTCCTGGTCAATATGAGTGAGTCTATATACTGTTCTAGATGTGAAAGAGCATGCTTTTGGGAGAAGCTGCTGGAAAACCCAAAGAGGGGATTCTGCTCCCTTGAAAGATAAGTTCAAATACTAATTCTATGTACTCATAAATGTGAATGTGTGGTAGATCACAGCCTTTACAGATGTAATGAAGTTAAGGAGTTCATAGGGATTTTACTGTGGAAAGAAGAAGAGACCTTAAATCTGAAGTTAGTATCCTTGTATGAGACAGCAGGGGGGAAATTGGAGACATTGAGACAAAGAGAGAGAAAGCAGTCATTGAAAGACAGAGGCAGAACTGAAGATGATCACCTACAGGCTAAGGGACATGTAGGCTTACCAGCCATGAGCAGACGCTGGGAGCCACACATGGCATGGAATCACCCCTGAAGAGACCAACCCTGGTGACCTGATTTTGGATTCTTGGCTTCTGCAAGGATATAGAAACTATGTTTATTGTTTTATGCCTTCTACTTTGTGCTCAGAAAATAAATACAGCCATGCACCACATCTGAGATATATATATATATATATATATATATATATAGATAGATAGATAGATAGATAGATAGATGATGGATAGATGATGGATAACTAATAGATGATAAATATATAATCATATATATATATTACATATACATACTCACATATACACACATACACACACATACACATATGCAGACACATGCACAGACATAGACACAGACACAGACAGACACATACACATACACATACACATACACATACACATACACATACACATACACATACACATACATATACATATACATATACATATACATATACATATACATATACATATACGGCAATGATAGAGGCTATACTATGAAAGACCTCAGTAGGTTTAGGAAATGGCAGCACCAGCCACATATCTAGTTCAATAAGCTAGACTTAAATAAAAATAAAAACCTGTAATCTCTCAGTTGTGCCAGCCCCAATTTCAAATAGCCATCTGTAAACAAACCAGTACTAAATGTAACGTGACATAGAGAACGTTTCCATCACCACAGACACTTCTACCAGATTGTGCTTCTGGAGATGGTAATTGCTGGAAGAGCTACAAATCGGGCCTCCATGTTTCTGAGCCTGCAGAGTGCGTGGGGGGCCATTGGCTTCAAATCTGTCTGCTCGCTCACACCTGGCGCAGAAGCTAGCAGGTCTCCCTGGTAGTGTTGCTGTTGACTTTGAGGAAGAAGCACGGGAAGGTGTAAATATAGTGCACCCACCTGTCTCAGAGTTCCTAGCACAGGTTTTCTTTCAAAACAACAGACATATTAAGTGGTCACATTGATAGGAAATACTCTCCCAAGAAGGCGGCGTTCTAAATCACAAGGATGGGAACCATCAGACTTGTCACTTTTATCTGTGAGTCATTTGCTGGGAGGGGGGACGTATTTGCCCAGTCACCCTCCTTGTATATTGTTAATGACTTTTTCTGTAATGATTTACTCTCTCAGGGTTTGGGGGAGCAGCAGGGGGTCCTTGATGGCTTTGGAAAACCAAAGACAGAATTTAACAGGGGGTTGATGTAATAGACAGTTAATTTTACGCCGAAGACAAACCTGGCAGTGGATGGTGCATTGATTTGAGGGGATAAAGGTGGGCATCTGGGTGGTCTTGAGGAAAATGGGAAAGGGATTGTGCGCTGAGTTGCAAAAGCTGCCGTACTAGAACCCCACCTGTTCAGAGCTATCTTTAGCTGTACTTGGGAAGGATTTATCTGCATAACCTTTCTCTCCGTCACTTCTCTTTCCGCAGGTAGCAGGGTGGTGGTGGTGGTGGGGATTTTTCAACTTAAAGATGGGAAATAGCATCACAGAATTATGTATATGAGAAACAGGCAGGGAAGTGAGGGAAGTGAGAGAGAGAGGAGGAAGAGGAGATGGTAGAAATAAGGTATGATGTGATATATGTGTCTGATGCAATAAGTTTGGCTCCAATCATATGAATTTAATGTCATCCTTGCAACCTGATGACATATTCATCACTCTTTCCACCCTTAACACCTCCCTCTTCAATCCTAATATGCCATGAAGCATCATGTTACCACCTCTTCTTGTTACAATGTTTGGAACGCCATGCTTCCCTTTTTCCTGCAGTAAATTCCTACTCACTTTCAGTTCAACACATCTGACATGAATGGATAAATCTTCCCACCATGCTCAATCTCCTATTTTTCCTCCCCTAACCAAATGTGAACCCGCCATGAATAATTTGATTCACTTCCGTAGTGTTCACTTCCTCTACGAGAAAGTAACAGATTCTATCCCCAAATTGCCCTGAGTGGGCACTTCAAGAAAACATGCTGCATGATGGTATGGATTGGATGGGTTGACTTGGAAGCCACACAGGATATTAATGCCACAGGGAGTCTTTCAACCACACTCATCCCATTGTTGGTACATGTCTCTGTGACCTGTTTTCATTGCAAAAAGTTCATCAGGAACTTGGAGGTGACATGTCATTTTACAAGCAAGTAAATTAACCATCATGAGTACCAGATTCCTTGTTCCACCTTCATGGCAAACCTACTCCAGTTCCCATTTCCCTGTCACATCTCATCAGCTCAATAAATGGTACTTCCTCTATTTAATTGTCTAAGTAGAAAGGCTGGGCCTCAACCTTGATTTAATTTCTTTCTCTTTGCATTTTCTCTCTTATATCCAGTTCATCAGCATACACGGTCAACTCTCCCCTCAAAATGTCTACCTATCAGGTTCACTATCTTCACAAACATCACCCTGATATACCCAAAGTGTCTTTGGCTTCACTTACAACCCATGGCCCTATAGGATCCTCTTATATCTATTCTCTGTGTAGTGGCCAGACGAACAGTTTGAACATATGTGGGGGAATTCTATTTTGTTGGTAAGCCATTCTAATGGTTTCTCACTGTCATTTGTCTAAAACAGAAAAATTAAAATCTAAGCTCCATGAGAAAAACATGAGCTTTTGTCTTCCTTTTGTGTGTTTGTATGGAAGGGGTGTGTAGTTGCACACAAACACAGGTGCACATGTGTGGTGGTTGGAAAGCACTTGGCCCAGGGAGTAGCACTATTAGGAGGTATGGCCTTGTTGGAGTAGGTGTGGCCTTGTGGGAGGAAGTGTGTCACTGTGAAGGTAAGCTAAGAGAGTCTTTTCCTAGCTGCCTTCAGTACAAGATGTAGAACTCTCAGCTCCTCCAGCACCATGCCTGACTGGACGCTGCAAAGCTTTCCACCATGATGATAATGGACTGAACTTCAAAACCTGTAAGCCAATCCCAATTAAATATTGCCCACTATAAGAGTTGCCTTAGTCATGGTGCCTCTTCACAGCATTGGAAACACTAAGACAACAAACATGCAGATACATGCTTGCACAGGAAATATTTTATAGGCAGAGCAATATCTCCTGGTCCCCATCTTGGTTCTTACACAGAGTCTCTCACTTGGCCTCAAAATCACTTGGTAGTCCAAAACAAATGGCTAGGATCCCCAGGGAATTACCTGTCTCTGCCTTCTCAGCAGTGAAATTACAGACATGTGTCACCATGCCTGGCATCTGTATGTGGGTTCTGGGGCTCAAACTTAGGCCCTCATGCTTTCCTGGAAAATGCTTTACTGACTGAACTATTTCTCCAGCTTGATATTTATCTTTTTCAGTACAGGATACTTCATTTAAGACAGCAATTTTCAGGTCCATCCATTTTCCTGTAAATTTCATAATTTCAGTTTTCTTTACTTATTAATAAAGTTCCAGTGTGTGTGTGTGTGTGTGTGTGTGTGTGTGTGTGTGTATGATATTTTCTTTATACATTCACATGTTGATTAATGTCTAGGCTCAGTTCATTATCTAAGTACTTTGAAAGGAAGACTCATGATGTAAGGGAACAAGTTCAAAAGCAGCTTAATGCTAGAGACTACCCCAGGTTCTGAAGACATGGAATCCTGGCTTCAGAATCCAGCTTCCCCACCAACTAGATGTGACCTTGTGTAAATTCCTTACCTTCTTGCAATATTTTTTTTCTGCATTAATAGGCATGATACCGTCAAACCAAGGATGTCATGAGGATCCCTTATAGTGTGTTCAAAGGTCAAGGAACAAAATCTAGCCATAGCTATATAAAATACATTTTAACACTATCTCTTTGTCAGTGAAGTAGGTCAGAAATTTGGTCAAGGCAAACATGATCAAATCTGGCATGCCAAACAATTCTGGTAGAACTCTTGACAATATTCTAAAGCAGCCAGACCACCATAGCCTGAAAAAAATAGTTTCCTGGGATTGATGAATTTAGTGGGAAGTCTAAGCCTTTCTCCATTGCCTGCTCATCTTTCCTAGGTTATATATGTATTCACTCTTGTAACAGCTGTGGCTTACAGGAAAACTCTGGATGGGAAGGATTAATACTTATGCACAATGAGCTTCAATAAGTCTTGATCAACCCATAGACTTGTCTTCTTGGAAAATATCTGAAAAAATCTGAAGACATGGAACACAAAGCCTTCTGAAAGGAAATAATACCTAGTTGACTTGTCCAAATGTAGAGGCAAAGGCACGGAGATAGGGAGAAACACTATCTCAAGAGATAATAATTGTGTAAAATTGTTTTAATCACTTTGATTGTTTTAATTATCAAAATGAAGATGGTTATAAGTTTGGTGGTATTAACGACATTACTAATCCTCTGGGAGACAGGTCAGAGTAGAGCAGGCCCTGAGAAAAAGGAGGCTGCTACACTGAACTAATTGATTTCAGGTGGCCAGACCAAGGACATGCTATTTTCAGAGAGGTGCTTTGATTTTGTGTGAACAGGAAAGGAGGAAAGACTTTGGAACCCTACCAAAGTAATATGGATTAAATGTGATAGAAGACTGCCTGAAGATCTTGACTACAGACAAGAAAGAAAAAATGCAAGAAGACCAAACAGGACAGGTAACATTAATTGCTGGCTTAGACATAAAATTTCTCTAGCTAAAACTGGCTAATAAGTCTTGGTTACTAGATCCACACAATTCATCAAGACATCCTTCACATGGCATGAATGAAGATTTATTACAATTGGTTATTGATAAAACAAACTCATAAAAAAAAACCAGTTGCCTTTCACCCGCTCAACAAAAGAAGCAAAAATTCATCCTTAACTGATCTATGTACCTTGCACAATCCATACAAATGCAAGATTCATGTATTTCAGAATGAAACACCAAGATGCAGATCTGACAAGATTCATTCTTGGCGATGTTGAGATGACCCGCTGTTCCAGCTCCCTGTCTGATTCTGCCTCAGAGTCTTGCTTCCAGAACAGCTTCAGGAATTCCTGCTGATTCCCGAGGAACTTGGTTCATTCAGCCTTTCAGATAGATCCCGTCAGAACTTCAGTTAAGACCTGAACTTTCAAGGCATACAGAGACTGGATAACAAAAGCTGAATCTCGCTTTCTTATGTCTAACCAATTTTCCAGCTTCTTTCTGCTGAATTGGGGGCATGGTTTTTTTTAAAACTTTATTAGAGTTCAATTCATGCAAATATGAATGAGAAAAATTAACATATTTTAGCATCTTTCTAAAGAAGAGGACCTGAGATTGTATCTTTATTTGAACAGTATCTGTTAGCCATGTGTACCTAGGACTTGCAAATAGAACCTTACGGATAATTGGGGCCTTTGAAGATAAGACCAAGCTAAGATCAGATCATATTGGATCCTAAGTCTGACATGACTGGTGTCTTTATAAGAAATAGGGAATTTGAATAACGATACATGGACATAAAGAAAGAACATTCATTTGAAGATAGAGGCAGAAGCCAGGATGCTGCCACAGGCCAAGGAAGTAAAGTAGTGCATGAAGTATCAGAAGCAAGAAGAGGATCATCTGTTAGGGTGGCCGAGGGACTGTGGACTTGCTGGGGCCTTGATTTCATACTTCTATCTTCTAACACTGGGAGATGATAAATGTTTATTTTGAGCGGGTCAAGGTATGCTGACTTGTATCAGAGAATCTACGAAGATTACTACAGATTAGAATCTGAATGAAGACTGAACTTCAACAGAGATGCTAAGTCTATGTCTTGGGTGATCGGAAAAAAAAAAAAGTTCAGTTTTCTTGTAGGAAAACTGTCATGAAGCCAGATAGTACAAATGAAGGAAGTTCCAGGCTGACCTGGAAAATCTTCAACAAAACACAAGCAAACTGAACTCAGAAAGAGCACGTTAAAAGGGTCACATGCCAGGACCAAATGCGATTTACCTCAGATTCATAAGGACTGTTCAACATCTGCAAATCAGTGAGTTCACTGGTCACGTTAGCAGAATGAAAAGTTGAACAAAAATCGCAGAATGGGCTTAAGGGCTTGACTGTGTGAGAGAACAGTTGCTAGTGTGGTTTCCATCCCCAAGATAAAGTCATGACCTTGAAGAGATAGTCTTTCTCCCATGTCCATTTAACCCAATCACAAAAGAATACACATGAAATGCAATCACTAATAAGTAGATATTAATGAGCCCAGAAGCCCTAAATACTCAAGGCACAATTAGCAAGTTAAATGATTCCCAAGAAGAAGAAAGGAGAGGACCCTGGGCCTGAAAAGATTGGATCCAGTTTTGTAGACCCAGAACAGAGAAATCGTGGGGGAGGGGATGATTGGGGAATGGTTTGGGGGAGAGGAATTATGGGACGTATGGTGGGGGAAAACTGGGAAAGGGGAAAGCCTTTGGAATGTAAACATAGAATATAGAAAATAAAAATTAAAAAAAAATGTCAAGAGTAGAAACAACCCAAAAGTCTACCAACAGAGAAGTTGTGAAGACAATGTGATCTATGCATACCATGAATAACCACCTTTAAAAAATATACAAATAACCCATAAGGACATATGCTTAGTGAGGTAAGTCATTCACAAAATAACTATAATCTGTTGATTTGTAGTCCCCCCCCCAAAAAAAACCACACTCTAACATTTTGAAACATAAAAACAGGAGATGGAATAATAAGGTGTCTGTCACACAAGATGAATACATTCTAGAATTTTGTGTACAACATTATACTTTTAATTAACAACGTGGTGTTCTGCACTTAAAACATCAAGAGGACCTATCTAGAGCTAAGTGTCCCTAATACACAGTATAGCATGCTCACCTGCACCAACCCACATCTTCCCCCACCCACACGGAAGGAGGACACTTTTGGAGACAGTAGGCTGTTTATCAACTCAGTTATCATGATGAAGTCATGCTTGCATACACATGTCTCAAACTTACAGAAAGCATACATTATATTCATTTTAAATATGATTTATATATCAATAAAACCATCAGATCCTGGTGACTTTGAGGTGTAGTTATGTTAAAAAGGGAACAAAAGCAGAACGAATAGGATATCTCTTAGATGGAGTTGATGACAATCCTTCATGGGTGCCACCTACGTGTCTTATTTTCTCCTTCAAGGACTCTCTGCTCCAGTCATGAGGGTCATCTTCATGGGCTCAATGCGGTGGACATGGAATCCTGGAAGTGTTATGGTGTAAGCATCATACAGACTATTTCATGCCAAGAGAGATGGGGACCAAGGGAAAATTCTCTTCCCTTCTGAGTCTCAGATTCTGGGACAATTTCTTTACAACACTTTAATTGCTGTCATTGCCAATTAGAACCCCTGTTGCTCTTATCTTAATCTGCTCCTAATCCCTCCCTGTTTTGTACTTCTCATTCCTTACTACTTTTTCTTACATTCACTTCTCAAGACAAACTACCTGGATGCAAACCTGGACAAAGGCTCTGCTTCTTGGGGCCCTTGGGTGCACACATATTGGGTCATCATAGGCTTGTTCTGCAGAGAAATACTGAAACGTGGGCAAAGTGTTTAGTCTTGTATCTGGCACACAGAAAGACCCTACTAAATATTGGCTGTGTTCTCTGTCTGAGGTGGAATATTCTGGAAGAAAAATTGAAAATGTGCTCTCCTTAGTCTCTTGCTAAGTGTGGAATGGATGTAGTACTGAAGTTGTTTGAAGGTTTTTTACAGCCTCAGCGCCCATCTTCATTAACACTAGTGGGGTGGTAATGGTAGAAAGAGAAGATATCAAATAACACTACCCTTTATGACACTCACTCCAAGCTCTGAACCTAAGAACTTAAAAAAAAAAAAAAATCAAAGTATTTACCAGCCAGAGGGAGAAAGAGAATAACAGCATGTGGCTTGTAAACTTAACAAATGTAATCACAGTAATTGAGCAGCCCAGGAAATAATTTGGCTAGCATAATTATATTACAAATTGCATATTGCACAATTAAACAATTGCATTTTGGCCACAAATGAAACTCTAAATATGCAATTTATAGAGGTAGCTCAAAATGAGAAGAGCTAAGCTAAGAGCTATCAAAGAATACATTTACATTTATGTCCATACTGGAGAGTAAGTAGACCAATAAAGATAAAGGTTAGCATTCTGGAGGTAAAGCAAGAGAATTGACTGCCTTTTCCAAATACAAACCCCAAAGTTTAATACTTTATATGGTAGCCATTTTATAGATCCAAGGATTCTTCTGCTGGGGTCTATTGTGTAATGAATGTGAAGTGTCTGCCATAAGCTGATTCATTTGAACACTAACAGATAAAGCCACTTGGGAAGGTTATGGGTCGTTAGCTAGTGGAGTCACTGGAGAAAGTGAGTTACTGGGAGCATGAGAGTCTGCTCTCATTTCCTGAGCAATATTTGACTTTTAAGTGTA
Source organism: Apodemus agrarius (assembly GCA_964023405.1). Lineage (NCBI taxonomy): Eukaryota > Metazoa > Chordata > Mammalia > Rodentia > Muridae > Apodemus > Apodemus agrarius. The sequence goes on along the minus strand of OZ030026.1, from coordinate 40,503,064 downwards.
GATGACATGAGACTGGGGACCTCACACTCCTGCCAAGCCATACCCATCATGATGAACTCTATCCCTTCTTACAGGGTAAGCCAAAAAGGTCCCTTCCTCCCTTAAGCTCCTTGTGAGCCATTTGGTCACAGTCTTAAGGAACACAACTAATGCAGTGTTTTAAATGGGATCAATTTAATGAACTTCTGAATTTAGCGGGAAAGTCAAATAATCAGTCACCAAACACACACTGAGCCCCATCAATCTTTTCTTTGTAAATTCCCCAAACATACTAGATGTCATATATACAAGGAAAATAAATCTCTTTTCTCCAGGTCTTCAGAATCTTTGGGAATGTTGTTGTTTTCTCTTACCCCCAAACATTTACTCTGAACATCAACACTTCAGGTTTAGTTCTTACAGGTATGGGGGAGCTTAAAAGTCATGGTCCTGTCTAGAAAAGAATGATAGATGAGGGAGAGAAATCAGAAATTAAGTAAATTGTTATACATGATTTTGGAAACCAGTACAAATGTGCAAATTAATATGGAGGTAAGAGTAAAAGGTTCTGTTTATGCCAATGCCCTTTCAGAGAGCCATGTCTGAGAGATAAAGATCCTGGAGGAGTGCACTTACAGTGTGACCTGACACGCCTCGGCTGTGGATTGACTGGGTGAATTACTTTGCAATTAATGATGTGTAAGAATATGTCTTCTCTGGCCCCTGAATTTGCTTATTTGATTAATAGCACCTGTCTTTTAGATCATATATACATATATATACATATATACATGCATACACACATATATGCATATACACATACATACTATATATACTATACACACCATATATACATACATATACACAAATACCATATATATATACTATACATTCTATATATAATATATATACATGCATACTATATATACACTATACATACTCTATATACTATACACACTATATATACATTATATACATATACATATACATACACACATACATACATACATACATATTTGAATACATGCCAAATGTATGTTTTCAAAATCTGGTAGGATTCTGGGGAAGGTGGACTTTCGCGGTACCCTTAATGAAAAACTTCTCTATGAGATAGAAAATGACCAATATCACAGGGAAGAGTTAGTAGTAAAGACAAAGGGAATAAAGCAGTAATAAAGAAATGGCTAGTTATGTGGAGTTAGGGCTTCATCCCAGGGTTTTCCTTGTATATATGAGCATCACTGAGAAAGTGGCATGTCCTGAGTTATCCATCCATCAGGTTTTGTCTTTTCTTTCAAGTGAACACTGACCTAAGACCCAGTTTTATCAGAGGTCATACCAAAGAGAAAGAATGATTTGAGATGGGTTCTCTGAGTCCTATAGCACTCTACAATCTTTGCAAGAGAGTTATCAAATATATTTAGTACATGCTGTATGCTTACTATTCATCTTGTGGCTATCTGTGGAAATTGGCCACCCTGAAATATCCCTTAGCACAGCAGCTTGATTTCAGTAAGTGTTCCTCAATCTTATGTGATTTTAGAACAATTTACCAAAATCCTTAGATATCCTGGGGACAGGCTTCCCCGATATCTTTGACACATGAGAATGGTGGAAGAACACTGACATTGAACTCTAGCCACTATTTATGTGCACATGTGCACATACCACACACATTTATCATTTTTAGAAATTATATTTATTTCACTTTCTCATTTTTTCCTCTTCTCTATAACCCATCCCACATACCCTCCCAGCTTTCTCTCAAATTCATGGCCTCTATTTCTTTATTTGTTGTTACATATATATTTTTTGTAGATACATGCAAACACTTCTAAATATATAAAAACAACCTTCTAAGTCTGTATAATGTTGTTTGTGAGTATGTGATTTCAGGGAAGACCAAATGGTGTTGGATAGGTAATTGGTGTGCTCTTCCCTAGGGAAGACTATTTCTACATCTCAACATTTATTACTTACCTGTAGTGCTTTGTCTAGTGTTGAGACCTCATAAGATTCCCCCTTACATGTTACCATACTTATTAAGGCATCCATGTTGATATGACTTCAAGGGAATAGCTTCTTTAATATTCCTAGGAGACAATCTTGCAGATGTTTTTCAGGCTCTTATCATCTTTATGTCCCTCTTCCGTTATGATCTGTGAGCCTAAGGCACAGACATTGTGCTGTAGATGTAACAGCATGTGGGAGTGGGCACCACACAGTAACTTACTTTCTCCATTTTTATCAATTGTTTTCTGAAGAGCTCTCTGTTGTAAGGAGATTTTCTTTTAATGAAGGGACAGACCTATAATTAACTGTGGATATAAGAATAAATATTTCGAATGTAGTTAGTAGTTATGCTTGATGATTAGGTTGGCATTTCTCCTACACGACCTATGACTTTACTAGCCCTAGATAGTTGTTTCTAGTAACAGGTACAACAACCCTCTTGGGTGAGCCTTAAATCTAACTGGAGAGCTGTTGCTTATCGACAAGGTATGTGCGTCACTATTTATTGCATCCTTAGGGAGATCATACAACTGCAGGGATATCACATCATGACGGTCATTGTTTTAGTTCGTAGACATCATAGTAGGTGTCGTACTTTGGGTCTTAGAGATATTATGATCATGGCAACTTCAAAGAAAAACATTGAATTGGTACAGGCTTATGGTTTCAGATGCTTAGTCCATTAGCATCATGGTGGGAATCATGACAGCATGCAGACAGACATGGGGCTGGATGGAGAAGGGGCCAAGATTTTTCTCTCTTGATCCACAGAGAGCAAAAGGAGATTGTGTGCCACATTGGGTGCATCATGAGCATAGGAAACCACAAAGCTTTGCCCTGTAATTACATACTTCCCCCAACAAGGCCACTTCGCCTAATAATGCACCTCTTATGGCCAAACATGCAAATACATGAGTTTATGGAGATTATACCTATTCAAACTGCCACAATGGGATAAGACTGTTGGTTATTTCCCTCCCTTGGAAACTTGCATGACATCTTTTGGAGCCATTAAAGTCTGTTCGAAGAGGATTTCAGGTAAGAAATATCTGGGATCCTCTGGATCCTGTGTCCAAAGTACATGGCATCTTCAGCAATCTTTTCTTTACACATTTGTGTTGAGTTGAAAACCCATTCACTGGATACTTTGGCTAGATGAACCTTCCATAACTAGTTTTATGATACACATTAGAAAATGTTTTCAATAATGAAATCATTATTGAAACCTTGTTTTAGTTGTCCTCTGCTGCAATGCCTAATTTCGAGATGTATCCTCGACTACAGAGTTTTCTGAGAATGTTATTGCTGGGGCAGCAAACTGGTCTCTAGGAGAACAGTGTCAGTAACCTGAGTCCCAGGGTCTTGACTCTGAGAATTCCAGCCACAATCTCTAGCTCATTCCTTTGTTGAAGAACTTGCTAAAATGCTTTTGCCCCTGTGGGCACACCTCTGCTTACTGCTCTGTCTTCTCCCCACTCACCCTCTCATGCCATGGAATAAGTTTGATTCTATAAAATACCAGTCTACTCTCTCTCCAATGGACCACATTGTTCATTATTCTCTAAACTTTTTCATCTTTCCCTAGCTCAACTCCATTCTTCCAACCATTTAGATTTTACATTGACTCATCCGGGAGGCCTCTTCTATTTGTTGTAGATTTTTAGTTGTAAATGGTAGAAACAAAATCTGGCTTATTAAGCTGAGAAGGATATTACATGGCTCATAAAATTTTGGAGCATGCTGGTTAATCAAGTTCAAGGCTCAGTTCCAGGGAATGAGCCCCTAAGCCAATACTGAAGAATCTATCCAATGAGGGGACAGCAAGCACTGATGTCACCTAGCCTCGGGTTCTAGTAGTGGACTACAGCCAAGAACCTGAATGACTAGGGATGTGATTGCCACCAGCATTGACACACAGCCTGAGCCAAGAAAAGGCTTTTCCAGTCACTGTAGCAGTAGAAGCTGGATGCAGTGAAGGCCAAATGGTTCCATGTGGAGCCTTTGGATTTAACTCCCTTGGTTCTAAAGCAGCATCTCCCATCAGCAAGACTGACTGGCATAGTTTAAGACATAAGCTTGTGTCCCAGCTATAAACAAGGGAAGTTTTCTGGTTCTGCACTAAGAATTAGGATGCACAAGTCTTGGCATTTCCTACTGCTTTATAAGAGGTTTCAAAGATTCTGAGATACTATCTAATTTTCAACATCCATTACCTCAGCCCGCTGGAGTTTCCACCTTCTATTCTTACACATCTCCATGAAAAAGTTGGCTCTTTCTCTTTTGTAATTCAGCAAGACTGGTTGAAGAAAGGACTATGAAGTAGGGAATTCATTTTTTTATGCATAGTTGTACCCTTAGCTTCTAGCATACATATAGTATCCTCTCTATATAGTAATATCCAATAAAAATATTTTGAGAGGATAAAGTTGATTTAGTTAATCTAGATCTCATGAAGTTGCCATAATGTCAGTCTTAGATTTGAATTGAATTCTATCAATTTGCAATAAATTCTAACATTAAAGGCAGAAAAACAACTTAGGTTCTACCCCCTTTTACTGTACTGAGCCTGCAGCCTTGACAAATGCTTATGAACTCTGTATTCTTGGACGCTCTGATTTTGTCTGTAAGTATGGATTAGAACCTATTACCATAAGGAGAATGACTTGGGAAGGGCAGACACTCTCACTTGCCTAACTTCTATGACATTCCTTACTCTTAGTATCTCTTCAAAGTTTCTCTTGAGCACTGACTTGTTTTCTACACTTGAGTAGCCTTGATGGTTTGCTCTCTCTAGGTCTTTACATTTCAATTTCTTTTTTTCCCCATTTTTTTATTCTACATTCTTTGTTTACATTCCAAAGGCTTTCCCCTTTCCCAGGTCCCCTCCACCATACATCCCATAAGTCCTCTCCCCCCCAACTATTCCCCAATCACCCCCCCCACCATTTCTTTGTTCTGGTACTCTCCTACAAAACTGGACCCATTTTTTTCAGGCCCAGTGTCCTCTCCTTTCTTCTTCTTGGGAATCATTTGACTTGCTAATTGTGCCTTGAGTATTTAGGGCTTCTGGGCTCATTAATATACACTTATCAGTGATTGCATTTCATGTGTATTCTTTTCTGATTGGGTTAACTCGCTTAGGATGATATTTTCCGGATCTAACCATTTGCCTACAAATTGCATGAATTCATTATTTTTAATTGCTAAGTAGTATTCCATTGTATATATATACTACATTTTCTGTATCCATTCCTCCTTTGAGGGATATCTGGGCTCCTTCCAACTTCTGGCTATTATAAACAAGGCTGCTATGAATATAGTGGAGCATGTGTCTTTATTGTATGCAGGGGAATCCTCTGGGTATATGCCCAGGAGTGGTATGACAGGGTCCTCTGGAAGTGTCATGCCAAATTATCTGAGGAACAGCCAGACTAACTTCCAGAGTGGTTGTACCATCTTGCAATCCCACCAACAGTGGAGGAGTGTTCCTCTTTCTCCACATTTTCGCCAGCACCTTATGTCTCTTGAGTTTTTAATCTTAGCCATTCTGACTGGTGTGAGGTGGAATCTCAGGGTTGTTTTGATTTGCATTTCCCTGATGACTAATGATGTTGAACATCTCTTAAGGTGTTTCTCAGCCATCCGAATTTATTCCGGTGAAAATTCTTTGTTTAGCTCTGTATCCCATTTTTTGATAGGGTTATTTGGTTCTCTGGGGTCTAACTTCTTGAGTTCTTTGTATATATTGGATATTAGCCCTCTGTCGGATGTGGGGTTGGTGAAGATCTTTTCCCACTTTGTTGGTTGCTGTTTTGTCCTTCTGACAATGTCCTTTGCCTTACAGAAACTTTGTAATTTTATGAGTTCCCATTTGTCAATTCTTTATTTTAGAGCATAAGCTATTGGTGTTCTGTTCAGGAACTTTCCCCCTGTGCCCATGTCCTCCAGGGTCTTCCCAAGTTTCTTTTCTAATAGTTTCAGTGTGTATGGTTTTATGTGGAGGTACTTGATCCACTTGGAGTTGATCTTAGTGCAAGGAGATAAGAGTGGGTCGATTGGCATTCTTCTGCATGTTGACCTCCAGTTGAACCAGCACCATTTGTTGAAAAGGCTATCTTTTTTCCACTGGGTGGTTGTAGCTTCTTTATCAAAGATCAAGTGACCATAAGTCTGTGGGCTCATTTCTGGGTCTTCAATCCTATTCCATTGATCTACTTGCCTGTTGCTGTACCAATACCATGCAGTTGTTTTTTCTTTAACACAATTGCTCTGTAGTACTGCTTGAGGTCGGGGATATTGATTCCCCCAGAAGTCCTTTTATTGTTGAGAATAGTTTTAGCTATCCTGGGTTTTTTGTTGTTCCAGATGAATTTGAGAATTGCTCTATCTAGATCTATGAAAAATTGAGTCAGCTAAATAGTCCCATAACCGCTAAAAAAATAGAAGGGGTTTTAGAAAGCCTCCCAACCAAAAAAAAAGTATGGGACCAGATGGTTTTAGTGCAGAATTCTACCAGACCTTCAAAGAAGACTTAACACCAATACTCTTCAAACTATTCCACAAAATAGAAACAGAAGGGACACTGCCCAACTCATTCTTTGAAACCACAATTACGCTGATACCAAAACCACACAAAGATCCAACAAAGAAAGAGAACTACAGGCCAATTTCCCTTATGAATATCGATGCAAAAATATTAAATAAAATTCTTGCCAACCGAATCCAAGAGCACATCAAAAAGATCATTCACCATGATCAAGTAGGTGCAGGGATGCAGGGATGGTTCAATATACGGAAATCCATCAATGTAATTCACTACATAAACAAACTAAAAGAAAAAAAACCACATGGTCATCTCATTAGATGACGAAAAATCATTCGACAAAATTCAGCATCCTTTCATGCTAAAAGTCTTGGAAAGAGCAGGAATTCAAGGCCCATACCTAAACATAGTAAAAGCAATCTACAGCAAACCAGTAGCCAACATCAAAATAAATGGAGAGAAACTTGAAGCAATTCCACTAAAATCATGGACTAGACAAGGCTGCCCTCTCTCTCCATATCTTTTCAATATAGTACTTGAAGTTCTAGTGAGAGCAATTAAACAACATAAGGAAGTCACAGGGATACAATTTGGAAAGGAAGAAGTCAAACTATCATTATTTGCAGACAATATGATAGTTTACTTATGCGACCCAAAAAACTCCACCAGAGAACTTCTACAGCTGATAAACAACTTCAGCAAAGTGGCTGGTTATAAAATCAACTCAAGCAAATCAATAGCCTTCCCTGTACTCAAAGGACAAGCAGGCTGAGAAAGAAGTTAGGGAAATAACACCTTTAACCAAACAAGTGAAAGATCTGTATGACAGGAACTTCAAGTCCTTGAAGAAAGAAATCAAAGAAGACCTCAGAAGATGGAAAAATATTTCTTGCTCTTGGATTGGCAGGATCAATATAGTAAAAATGGCAATCTTGCCAAAAGCAATCAACAGATTCAATGCAATCCCCATCAAAATACATTTCAATTTCTACCTTTGCTTATTAGCCCAGCAAAGGGTGGGGCTAGCATTGTTCAAGACCAAAGAGGGATTGGGTGCATGGAAAAAGACAATATCTCATTAAAGCGTATAACAATTCATTTAACTAAATTTGAATCATGGGTGGAGTATAAGAAACTTCTAAGCATTCAACCATAGGAAAATTGACCCTTCACACATGAAATCATAGAGAGAGCTAAAAATGAATATAAGCAAAGTAGAATAAAAGAGAATTCTAAACAATTAACTTGGATTTAAAGTCATGGGAAAAAATATCAACCTGTTTGTAAATCAGTGAGATGAGCTATTTCACATGAAATAAACATAAAATACAAGATTTATAACCAATTAAGTGAAATTATAGGTAGATAAAAATATGAGATAAAGCATTGAACTGAAGAGATTTTACTTATAAAGAACAGGGCATATACCCTTGAAACCAGAGATGCTATGAACAGGGAGTAAAGACTGGAGAGAGGTTGAAGTTGGGTCATGCTCTGTGGCAGAGCGTCATGGCTGATGAATAGGCATTTTGATGTTCTTCTGATAGTTATGAGACTGAGATATATTCGAGTCCTTGAAGAGAACAGTGAAGAAAGGATAAAGTTTTGTAGGGATGGAGGAAAGTGTCAGCCTCTAACAGAGGAGGCATTTGAATTTGCATGGTGGCTGCTATTACTAGTGTCATGTGAGAGAAAGGTGAATTATTTAGAATTTGAATTTTTCTGCAGTAAAATAGTATTTGAGAGATGCAGTTGTGGTTTAAATATAGAAAAAAATCATGCCATGCTTAATAAGAACTACCAGATTAATTTCCACTGACTCATATACCAAACATCCTCAGGAAAAGCTTAAGTGTGATATTTCTCAAAATAGCAGGGCTGAAATGTCTAGTACTAATTGAGTATCTACAGAACACCGGACACCACAGGCGCTCCACACGTCATCTTCTTGAATCTCCATGAAATTCCCAAAAGGCAACTGCTACCATCACGAGTCACCAGGATAAAGTTACAGAAAGTAAGGTTTATATTAGTATTTATTCAGTGTCAAGAATCTAGTCAGAGAGAGATAAAATAAAGATTTCAGCTGCAGGAGAGTTGTCACTTTCTGGTGTTGACTTTCAATAAAACCTGAGGATCATTTTACAGTTTTCATTTTTATTATATTTTTATTTCCGTCCATGTAATTCCTCATTGATTTATTTAGTGATTTGCTCAAAAAATATTTGAAGGTATAGCTTTAGTATTCAAGTGCTCAGAATAAGATAAGAGACAAATGAAAGTAGAGAGAGTGAGAATTTTGGAATAATTTCAAGATAAGCCATTTGATAACTTTACTTTGCCCTAGAATATTCCTGAGGTTTTCAAGAATCGATGTGGTTTGTAATGAGAAATGAGCAATAGAAGCCTAGAAAATGACACCTCCATTGGGTTCATCTTTTGCCTGATTTGTGTCTAGGCCCAAATGTCTCTTCATTGAGATGATTTCCTCATGTCACTTCTGCTTCTCTTTAACCAATCAAAAGTTGCAGCATACCAGAGATCAATTCACAGAAGTAATGATCAAAAAGTCCATAGACTAACATCCATGCTACTGAATTTGCCAAGTACTGGGCATCAATCATATTAACATACAAAAGTCAACTGCATTTTTTCTTTGACAGAAATAAGCATATTATATCTAAATTAAATTAAATCTAACAATTGCTATCTACATTAGCTTTTAAGAGTATCAAATATGTAAGAATTCTTTTATCAAATTCCAAGACTTATGCAATGTATTCTTAGAAAGTACCGCACAGCAGAAATGAAATAAATCTTAAATAAATGGACTTTCATTAATAACTATGTTGTTAAACTGTCACCAACATTCAAGCAGATTTATAGATTTAGTGGTTTCCCAGTTAAAATCTAACAGTTTTTAAAAATAGAAATGAATATCTTTATGTCAATAATTATATACAATAATACAATAAACTTAGTACAGTCAAGAACAAGGTTGGTACAGTGTGTGGCTCTCCATGCCTGTAATCTCAGCAATTGTGGAAGTAGAGTCAGGACTTATATGTGTTCAAAGCCAGCCTGGGCTACTAGGTGAGTTCTAGGTCAATCTGGGTTATACAGATATTCCCTAACAAAACCGAAACCGAAACTGAAACCAAATAAACCCAAACGAAGTCAAAGTAAAAATGGAGGAGGTGAATCCTACCAAACTTCAAAACATACAAAAAAATAATGAAGATGGAGTTATATTGACATATTAATCTCAGGATAGATAAGGAAATGAACAGATCTGAAGAGAACTAAGAAGAACCCCTTTTGATAAGATATAGTAACTTTTTTTTTGATTGACCCAGCATAGTTCAGTAGGAGTCAAAGATTCATGAAATGGCAGGGCTGGAATTCTTGCATATACTGAAGGAAAAATAAATCTTGTCAAAGAATTGCCAGCCAAAATTTAATACAGATATGCCCTAAATATAAAAGAAGAAACAAAGTACATGTAATTAAGCTTTAAATTACATGTATCTGTGTGTAACAAGAGTTGGGTAGATAGGTATTGGATGTCACATGGCACATGTGAAGGTCAGAGGGCAACAAGTGGGAGCTGATTTCTCTCCTTCCATCTCGTGAGTGCTGGAGATTAAATTTTCCGGTCCTTGGGTTTGACATTATGAGCCTCTATTGGCTGAGACACCTCAGCAGCTGTTGAATGTATATTTACAAAATGGCACATGTAAGAATATCTCCTGACTATAGGGTAGGGAGATATTCTAAAATATTTCTGGATAAGAGTCAGGAAACATTTCTGAAATAAGAAGCAAAAAGAGCACTAACAATAAAAGAGACTTGTACTTCATCAAGTTTAACTATCTTCATATCAGCCATTATGAGTACAAAAAACCCTGCCAAACTGGCTTTAAGATGTTCACAATGCCCTTTTCTGATAAAGCACTTGTATCAAGTGTTAGGAACTTTATACATCGAAAATCAAAATATAACTCAAAAATGGGCAATGGTTTTTCAACCTGATAAAAGCATCCATTAGAATGAAAATTCCCTGCTTAACATACGGAAAAGTGTTTAGTGTCATTAATCATCAGGAAAATGACAGTTCATACCAACCATAGTGTGGCACCACTGTCCAGAATGGCTGGGATGAAAACAAAATTGACATCAACAAATGTCTCTGAACCCATGGAGCAGAGTATGCTACACATGCTGGAGAGTCATGAAACTATACTAGCACCAGAATACTGCCCATTCCAAAGGACAGTACACACATGTGAACTCTGAAAACCAGTGCTCACATGTACAAAAGGCTGGCCAGAGGATATTCATGGCAGCAAACCATTCATAGCAATAAATAGAACCTTATATTACACACAAAGCTAATTAAAAATGCACTAAATACCTAAGCATTACAGTAAACGTATAAAATGTGAAGAAAACAATAAATCTTGCTGAGTATCAGTTAGGCAAGGGGTGCCTAGACATGTGAAAGCAAACAATCACATTAAAAAAACAAGTATAATTTAATCAAGGCTCAAAATCTTTTTTTTTGGCTTTGAAGTAATTTACCAGGAAACTGAAAGTATGGTCTTCAAGAATAGAATATCAGTAAATCATATATTGATGTAATAAGGTTTGTGTATCCATAGTATATAAAGAACTATTATAATTCAACAATAGAAAACCGAAATTTAAATTGTACAAATAACTTGGTTTGGTGTTTCTCTAATGAAAATATAAAGGGAGCCAGTGTAAATATAAAATTGTGTTAATTTCAATACTCACCAAAGAGCAACAGCATGCATCTCAAACTCTCCAGGACAATAGTGAAGATGTGCAGCAAACATGTCAAAGGAACAGAAACATTGAAACTCTCATTTACTGTTAGCATGGATGTAAACTGATGTTGTCACTTTGTAAAACAGAGGCAGCACCCTGAACAGGACCTCAGATGAGATGTGGCTGGATGGTTTAAGGAGTGACAGAGACCAGTGTAACAGGAATCAAGTAGGAGGTCACAGTGTTAACAGAGAGGCAGGTCAAAGAAAGCATGTCGATGACTGGGAAGGTAGCAGCCTGCTTCAGAGCAGTGATCTCAAGAATCATGTTCCTCCTCTCCTACCAACCATTGTTGGCAACTGAGGCCATTTGGCTCTAAAACCTCAGTCCCTGATTAATGCAATATGAGTCAGATCACTTCCTTGCGCCAGTTGCCCAAGTTATGGCAGATTCTTGGGAGGAAAACGCATGCTAAGAGCTTAGTCACTTGGGCAGAGTCCCATGACCACAATGGTAGCAAAGGCAGATGTGGAGTTGGGTAGAGTGGTGCAGGAGAACAGTCTCCAGTGTGATGGAAGTCCCTAAAACCTGTGTTTGGTTAGACCATCAGTCTCCATAGCCTAGGCTATTACTATGTTGCTACACTAATTAATATTGTCAACTTTCTAGAATCTAGAATCACCTAGGACACAGACATCTTGACATTTACAAGAAGAACTTTCTAGATGGGCTGACTGAGGCAGGAAGACTATCCTAAATGTGAGCAGCATGATTCCACAGCCCAGGGTCACGTACTGAGCAAAAGGAAAACCCACGGAATAGCAGCTTTCCAGTTTCAGCAGTCGCCTCATTTTCCTGCCACTGAGGACTTTAACGCCACTGTGGACTATATCTTCAAACTGTCAGTCAAAAGAAATTCTTTCCCCTCTTAACTTACTTTTTCTAGGTATTTTGTCAGAGTGGTGAGAAAGGTAGCTAATACACCTGCCAAATCTTGACCTAAAGATGTCACCAGAATTGTGATAGAATTATGTTTGAGTGAATGAGGGTGAGATATGACAGAACATCTTCAGCAATTAGTGAAAACAGATTGAGAATAAATCCTAACTTATGAGAGAGAGTGGATAGAACAGTGTGACGTCTGCTCCACTTCTTGTCATACTTTTCAATATTCTCAGAGATTTTGGAAAGAGAGTGACCTCGGTGTGGCAAAGGTCACTGCCAAGAGTATAATAGTATTTCAACATGCTGCTAAAAATTATTGCCTTGCTGTTATCATTATGGAGGTCTAAATGGTTATTGTGCCAAAGCAGAATTTAATAGACACTTGAAAACTATAAAACGATTAAGTACATAATCAATAGTGTGCCATCAATGTTGGATTTTTAGCAAGTTTAATACAGTTCTGAGACCACTTTATCTTATGAAGCCTACTCTAAGTGTCCTTGGTTTAAACTCCAACGTCTTGCTCAGAAATAAACTTTCCATGCAAATTATTCATAGCCTGAAGAAACTGGGTTCACAGGATGCTAAAATTAGAACTACCATCCAAGGAATTGTTATTGCATATTTCAAACAACTAGTGCATGCTTGCCTCCATCATAGTCAGGACAAGAAACAGGAGACGACAAATGAATAATTTTTAATAGGTGGCTATTTTTCTGAGCCACTCTTACTTTGAAAATGATTTCCAAGGGCAGAGTCATGTCATGAGGAGGCTGCATGAAACACTGAGGAAAGTCAAGTTCAGTCCAAATTACCAATTCATCCTTTTTTTTTTGACAATGTGACATGAGGTAAGTTATTCTTCTTTAAACAAAAGTTTCTCAAGCCACACAATGGAGAAGAATATATAACTAATATATATTTATATATTAGTTTCTTGTAAAGAGTGGGTGCCATGTGTTCCAAGGTTCTCAGTACTATTGTGATAGTTTGTATATGCAAGTTCCAGGGAGTGGCACTATTGGAAGGTGTGACCCTGTTGGAGTAGGTGTGTCACTGTGGGCGTGGGTTTTAATACGCTAGTCCTAGCTGTCTGGAAGTCAGTCTTCCACTAGCAGCCTTCAGATGAAGATGTAGAACTCTAAGCTCTTCCTGAACCATGCCTGCCTAGATGCTGCCATGTTCTCACCTTGCTGATAATGGACTGATCGTCTCAATCTGTAAGCAGCCCCAATTATGTGATGCTCTTACCAGAGTTGCCTTGGTCTTGGTGTCTGTTCACGGCACTAAAACCCTAAGACAACTATGTATGCTTCCCTGAGCCTTGGACCACCATTCTTCCAGGGGTATGCCTACTGTGGGTCTATTTATAGATTGATGAAAAAGAAATATCATATTAAAAATGTCTCAAATGGAAATCGTGTTTAACCAATAAAGTAGCAAAACTAAACTGTTCATTATAAGAAGAATTCCAAATAGGGTGGACAGAAGCTTGACTGTTTATATACATGTATTCTCTGTAATAGGTCAATGACTTAAAATTCTATTAAGGAGCACAAATGCCCAATCCATGTTACAAAGCGAACATTCTTCTTCAAAGTAGGAAGATGTTTTAAAAAACAATATTCCCATCTCTCCTCTAGACCGCTAGATTGAGCCAGAATTTCCTACGTTCATGTGTAGAGATACTCAATCTTATTTACAGAAATTTTCAGTATCTCCTAGATTTGGTTAAGATTCATGAGGTTTCTAGGCAGCTGTGTGGTGGTTTGAATAAGAATGGTCCTCATAGGCTCATATATTTGAATGTTTTACTTATTGGAGTATCACTCTTTGAAAGAGTTAGGAGTAGGGGGCATGGCCTTGTTGGAGTTGCTGTGGCCTTGTGGGAAAAAGTATATCACTGGGGGTTGGCTTTCAGGTTTAAAGTCCTTTCTAGGTTGACTCCCCTTCTCTGCCTACTTTCAGCAACTTCTCCAGTGTCATGCGTAACACCATGCTCTCCACCATGATGATAATAGACCAAGCATCTAAAACTGCAAGCAAGCCCCCAATTAAGTGCTTTCTTTTTCAAGAGTCGCCATAGTCTTAGTGTCTCTTCACATCAGCAGAAAGAACAGTCCCTAAGACAAACTGTGCCTCTGATAGCTACTGCATTGTTAACTGTCACTAGGATCTGATCTTTCATTCAAGAGCCATTAGTCATGAAGAAACAAAGCTTTTTATTATCTCCAAAGACTTCTGCATACTTTGATAATGTAGGTTCATTATGTATGCCTTCCAGGACTCTGAAAGCCATCCACCCTATGCAGACATCCCCCCTACTGGGGTTCTGCTCCTCTGTTTACTTATCATTACCCTACAGGTTTATTCCTACACCTTGCCCGCTGTCACAGAGATCCAGCAGACACAGCACCACCTCCTGAGACCTACATGAGACAACAGAGCTGCCTTCCTCCAGACACCCCATCTGATTGTAGACTCTCAAGACACATGTTGAGAGACACACTCAAAACCCCACAATGGGGACTTGGGTCCTTCTAGCTACAGATGAACTCTTTTGCCAAAGCCAAATAGCTATTGAATTTGGGGGAAATTACGTGATAGTGAGTAAGACATAATGTCTATCTAGACTGATTAATTGCTGTTTAAAACTGACATTATTACCCTCAAACTGTACTACCCATCGATTTGATTATCCTTTGCCCCCCCCCATCAACTCTTCTTACCACTCTGGCTTTCTTCTGATACTTCCATCCCACCCAAAATTTTCACTACAAATGACACAGTCACTCCAACGACCCCTTTCTTAAAAAAAAGTAAAAGGGGGAGACGTGGGACCTTAAAAGGCAGTCAGAGGCCGGGTTGAGCGAGGCTTACTCTGGAGACCCAGTAGACTATTCTAAAAGGGACGGAACCAGTGAGCAACACTCCCAGATACTTGGCTCCTCACACCATCTCCATACTCCTGACTCCTCAACTCCATAATCCTGTGGCCATCAGTCACACATAGGGCCAGGCCCCTAGTGTTCTGGCTGGACTCCACCCCCACAGTCACCTGGCTACAGCCACGTTTTCCCCGCCCCACAGTTACCTGACAATAGCCAGGTAACCCAGCCCACTATAAAAGGGAGCTTCTTGGCCCCTCCTAGCTCTCTTACTTTTCTCTTGCCCTTACGCTCTTGTCCCCCTGTTCCCCTTCTCTCCATTCTTCTCCCCTCTTTCCACGTGGTCATGGCAACCTCTCACCTCTATATCTTTTCTTTCTCTCTTTACTTCTCTATCTCTTTTTTTTTATTTCTCTATAATAAATCTTTGAAACTATGAGCTGCCTCTTATCAAAACCCACTGTGTAGGAGCAGTGAAAAAGGCCTCAGCTTCTCCAGCTGCCAGAAAGGACCAAAGACCCTCCTGCCAGCCAGGCTTCCTCTACAGGTACATGGGGCCAGTACTGAGATTATTTGAGGGGTGTATGGAAAATAAATGGATTTAAAGGTAAAGCATCAGTACCCAATTGATCCAAAGTAAACCACCTGCATATAAATCCTTAAATATATGATTGTGGAGCTTCTGCTTTGATAAAGAATGGTGACATTGCTTGAGTGATATATATCCTCCATATTCATTTACTTTGCCAACACACATGGTAAAGGCTGCCCCAGGTCACCCTTGCATCAGCTGGGTTCTTATGATTGGGTTTGTGGTAGGTGGGTGATATATATGATATTATAAGGCTTATTTTAACCTTATAATTATTTCCAATCTATGTGTGGAACTTGGTATATTATGAATTAAAGATGATGGCATTGTAAGATGGAGTTAGTAGACCCCTAAGGCATGACTGACAGACAGAGCAGCCACCCAACACGGACCATCTACATTAGAGAAATAATTTTCCAATTTGTTGAGTCAGATATTGAGGGTGGTCTGTTACAGTAGCCAGTAGTAATTATCATTAATATTAATATCCTTGCTATTTCTATATTGTGCAAATAAAAAATTCACATCATTCTCATAGCTACTTTGTAACTCTTCTCTTACCATGTTATATAAATGGGGAAACTGAGGCATTAAGCAGTTGGTTTTCTAAGGGTACAAAACAGTAAATGGAGAGCCAGGAATTGAAGACAGACTGATTGGCTCTGAAGTCTTATATTAAATCCCTACAAATTTCAATCAAGCATGGGTCCTCCCAAGAAGCCAGGCTGTAAGGACTGCAGAATTAATAAACATGCCTAGGTCTCACTTTTAAGCGATTCGCAGTACAACAGTGGAAGTAATCTCACAGATGAATTTCATAGGTACATGTCTGTAATTTTGCAGACTATGTGTCAGAGAAGTTTGCATGGAAGATGGCCATCTACTGTGAAAGGTAGTAAGAAAGTCTCAGGAGAGAGACATGGAGAAAGAAAACCACTTGACTCAGGAAAGCAGGGATGATTCTCATGGAAGCCAATGTGGTCCATGGCTCCTAAGGGCTGCTTACATTTCCATCAGGATTAGAACAAGTCTTGGGACTTTTAGGGATGCTCCATTTTCCCCTCAAGTATACATACTCTGAAGCTTTTGTCCCTCTGACTTGATTCTCTTCTTTTCCTGCTGAACCGTTCAGTTATTTTAGGAGCAGGGACAGAGAACAATTAAAAACACATCAATTACTGTAAATAAACTTGACAGCCAATATCCCTTATGATACTATAAACCCTCGAAACGATCGACTCGCTAACAAGTGAATAATTCTCAAGGATCAATGATGACAATAACGCTGTGCTATATTTAGAACCATCAAAATAAACATGCAGCTACGAAGGGTCAAATCCATTCTTCATATTCACAGGGGCAATTCTCATTGAGTCAATGTGCCATGGTAAAGAAAAACCAAGAGGAAGAAACAATCCAGTTCTAGTTGAAATGTAGTGTTTTTTTTTCTAAAGTTCTAGAATTATGTTTTATTTTTATTCCCAGGTTTTATGAGATCTTATACAACAATATTAGCTGAGAGAAAATGATGGCACATTGGCTCATAAATATATCTACTCCTTTTAAGTTCTTTGTTTAGAAACTGTATAACCTTTAGCAGCCCCTGACATTTGCTTAATTATTGAGGCAATTCCTTGTATCTCTGGTTTGAGTTGGTTTCTTTTTTGTTACGTGTTATGGAAACATTTGGATATTCTACCCCTAAAGCAGATAGCATTTTAAATTTTTTTTCGTAATAGTGATGTGCTTAGTAGACTCAAGTGTTATATGACCTTGTACAAACATGCATGCATATATTCTCACTCCAAAAGAGCAACTGGCTTGAGGACTACTGAACTAAGGTGGTTTCATAGGTGCCAAACGAGGGCCTAAATACCCTGCTATAGCATAGATGTGTCTTTACTTCCTAATGGCATTGCATTTCTTAAATTCAATCATGAGTAAAGAAACGACTTTTGGGGGATGCTTATCAGAGCGATGGCATTACAAAATTTAATTATGACAGAATTTATGGGACTGAGGAGATTAAAAACTGCATTCAGCAAAATGTTACAACTCGGCCGGAAGGAGTAGCGGGAGGGAGTGGGCTAAGAAGAAGGCGGCACAGCAGACTTTCCATTTGAGACCAGAGGCTTAGTCTTAGAAATTGCCTTCCCTCGTCTTGCTCTACATCATAGGTTGCCTTCAAATTCCTGATCCTCTTGCCTCCTCCTCCTCAATTCTGGAATCATGGATATATGTCATTCGGTTCAAGGTCAAACTCCATTTGAGTCCAACTGGCCTTTCCAAATCCAGACACAATAAATATGACTCACCAGGATTTTTTTTTCTTTTGAAGGAAAGGAAGGTGTCTCTACCATTCAAAGAGACACCTCCTCAATCGATTATCTTACCAGTGATGGTTAAATTGTTTAGCAGCCTCAGACATCAGTACTTCAAGTCTTTTTAATGTCCTTTAGCTTGGTCCAAACCATCTTTGAAATGTACAGACCAGTGTTTCATGGAATAGTCAATTTACCTCTTCCTTCTGACTCCTAAAGTGTTCCACTTTAGTATTTGTAAAAATTACTGTGATAAACCATGTCTAGTCTCAGTGCCGACCCGCTTCCTATTAGACACCATGCTAGATCTTGTTGGACCTGCACTTAATCTGCTTCCACATAGTAGAAACCTTGGGCATCTGAGGAAGGAGGCAGCCTCTATTTTTCTGGTGTTAAGAAAAGGAAAAAAAGCATGGCTCCTCTTGGCACACAAGGGAAGGCAGCTTTCCTTCCACAGTCTCTACATGCTTGGGAAGAAGGTGGTTTACATCTCTGTCACTGCTGTGTAACAACAGAAGAGCGAAATCACAGACATGGCATTAGGAAGTTACCGGATGATGGTTCTGAATATTTATATTTTATGGAGCTACAGGATGCGCATTAAAAATAATATATTGAAGAAGTGTATCTTGCTTATTAAGCCCAGAGCAGGTGCAAGTAATAAGCTCATTCCTTTCAAGATTTACCTAAGTTAATATTCCTACCTTTATATGTCAGCATTATTGATATTAAGTAACTTCTCTAAAGCCATGTGTTTACCAATAATATAGATGATTTTGAGTCCAGGTCAATAAGATTCCCTAGATGAAAATTATTTTTACTTAACTCCCCCAATGTACTTCAATTATAAAGACTTGTAAAATTAGCTTTCCATTGGAAACTTCTGCATCTGTCCAAACTGTTTTGTTCCCCATGCGTGGCTCCATTTTTTTTTTAAATTATAAGACAACTTAATACTTTATGGTCCAAGGGAGATAACACCAGCCAGATTTCTGAATCCAAGCTCAGCAACATGCTAAGTGCCTGGACTCAATTAAGCATTTTAGATACTCAATTCCTCGGTTTTCTTTTCTGTGAAATGGGGATAATCATGTCTCAATTTAGTTCAAGTTCTTCCTCCCAGTTCCATGCTACCAGAAAGAAGACTCAGACTCAAAATATATTTACAAATACCTTGGCCATATAGTCAGGTTCTTCTCTGACTAGATCTAACTTAAAATATTACATTTATTTTAACCTATGTTCCTCCATGTGGCTGGTTACCTGTGCTCAACGCCATGTGTCCTTCTCCTCACATCTTCCTAGGTGAATCGTCCCTGTCTGGCTCTATCCCAGAATTCTCTCTGCCTCCAGGATTTCCCACCTCCCATTTCCGACCTAAGCCATAGTCCAGAGGCTTTTTGATTGATAGGTGATGCATCCATACAATACAAAGGATCTTCTCTCTACAATGATCTCCATATTATGGGGTTGTGAATGTTTAAGCAGATGCAAGGGTTTCAGAAGGATGCTCGTTAGTTGTTGGATCAGGGTCAAATGTTCTCCTTGGCTTTATTAAGTAGATATTTACCTGGTGGCATTGCTGTTACTCCAATTGATGCTAATGAATTGAACCAGAAAATTAGAATTTCTACCTCATCAAGGATCAGGGGAAAGGAATGGATAAGAGATGGTTTCACCCCATCACATAACTACTAGCAATTTTAGTGGATGATAAAGAGTTACTGATGTAACACACAAGAAAAACAGGCCTGTAAAAGATTGAAAAAGTAAACGTGTACCTCTTCGTCCTCCAGCTCAAAATACTTAAGCTAAAAATAAATCCGGAGTGTTTCATTGAGTCTTCTTTTATTTCATTTTCTTCTTTTTTTTTTCTCTAAAGTCATGCCATACGTTTGACAAGCCCTAAAACTATCCAAGAGAATAACTTAAAACGTGGTAGACCAAATTATATGCATGCCACCTAGAAGTGTTTTTCTGAAAACAGTGATATTACTATATAATGTCAGAGTGGGATAAATCTGAAAATGCAAAACAGACATATTGTAAGCATTTTGTTTCTCAAATTTTACAGTCCGTTGGCTGAACACTCTCAAGATGGGTTTTCTTTCTGGATAATAAGAACAAGTGTGAGTAAACAAACATCAACCTAAAGATAACTTTTCTCTTTTCTCTTACTCTTTAGTAGCTGTACATATGCAGAGGATACTGAAAAATTTAAGCACAGGCTTTTAAATATTTTTAAGTTTTGGAAGTTTAAATCATGCAAGTGACTGTGCCCAATTAAAAACCATCACACCATCCATCTACACAAAGTCAATAGCCCTGACGTCTCTGATCTTGAGTGTCAGAACCTATTGTGACCCCAGAGGTATGATTCTTCACAATGTCCTGTAATAGCACAGTGAAACAGGTTGGGTGGAGAGGTAAGGGGTAAGGGGAGGATGGACAGCAAATGTTCCTAGGTATCCACGATTGCCATATCAAGTCCAGCCAATAGCCCAGAATGGATGCTGATGCTTTAATCACCTTCTTTGTTAAATTTTCATAAACAATATGCATTCAGCATCTTATTGGGTAACAGGTTTTTATTCCATTGGGAATCTTTGTCAAAACATCTAAATGGACTGAAGTTTACATCTGCATTTGACACTTGGATCAGTGACTATCCAGAGATCTCCCCAGCCTTGAAGAAAGAGCACAATTTAAGTCAAGTCTGCTGACCATCAGCTCATTGATTTCCCTCCATGAGAGCCTGAAATTGAGCCTTTTAATAAGAAGGCAAGCAGAAGGAGCATGCATGTTGGATCCCACCCGAGGAAATAACTGGAGGCAGCTAGTCAGCTTATGTCCCAGCTTAGCCTGAACAACTTAAGCTCTGGGTGTCTGTGATTCAGGGTATGCTGTCTGTAGAGGTCAGCCAACCTGGATGAATAGATTTGTACTCTTGTATTTTAGAGAGGTTGAATATACCCCATAGGAGACAGCTGCCTCTCATGGTTTGTACCTGTCATAATTGTGATCACTATACTCTGTTCCAAGACTCCAAGGGTTGGTTGACTCGCATAGAGTGCTTATAACAAGGTCTGGAATGATAAAAAAATCAGGTACAACAGTTACATATTGTGTGTGTGTGTGTGTGTGTGTGTGTGTGTGTATATGTGTAACATGTACATATGAATGTGTATTCCTTTATGATATGTGTATATTTCTACTGTTAAAGACCTGGAAAGTTATTTTTATGAGATCTTATTTTTATTTTATGTATATGGATGTTTTGTCTTAATGTATGTTTGTGTATCACGTGCATGCAGTTCCCACAGAGACTAGAAGAAGACAACAGATTTTCTTGAACTGGAGTTACAGATGGTTGTGAGCCACCAGGTGGGTGCTGGGAATCCAATCCAGGTCCTCAATAAGAACAGTTAGTGCTCTCAATCACTGAATCATCCCTTCAGCCCCAACTTGGAAGGCATTTTTGACAAAAGCTTATATAGTGCTTATTATGGACTTCATAGATGTAAACTAATTTTGTCAAAAGAGGGCATTGTTAATATCCTTGTTTTATAAGGAGGTTATTAAGCTTGACTAGTTACAATTGTTAAGAAGAAAAATTCACTATTAAGGAAAGCCTTAACCTACACTGATTCCTTATGTTGTTTCTCTGATGGAAGATGGAACCTAATATACTTAGAATCCCACCTCATAGAGATTAGTGTGGCTTCTATATTTATTTGCTTTCTTCTTTCCAATAATGTCCTGTTTCAAAGACAGTGATTCAATATATTAGTTTGCTTTGTTATTTTTAAGACAGATCTCGTGCAGCCCAGGGTAGCCTTGAATTCTGTATACAGCTTCGAATGATCTTTAACTCTTGCTTCTCCCGAATCCACTTCCCAAGTCAAGAAGACCAGTTTATGCAGTGCTAAGAATTAAAACCAGAACTTTATGCATTCCAGACTGGCATTCTACCAACTGAGCCCATCCCAAGCCCCTGTAGTGTTTTCTTTTGATTATTTTTACAGTGAGAACTATACCGTGTGATTTCAAGTAGGAAAAGCCCAAGAAGCTCAAGGGTTTGCATCTCTTTGTCTAGAGATGTTTTAGTGTTGCACATGGACTTTTCAGTTTGACCTTCATGGTAACTCTTCTTTCATCTTCTAGTGGAAAAGAACAGAAAATCTCTTTTTAAAGTACAATGCTTTTACAATCATTCAAAATTAGCCATGTAGCAGAGATTAACAGCAATTTAGAAGTCGTGAGGACCCTTAAACTGGCCGTGGGTAATTTTGAAGTTGAGAAAATGAACATATATCAGCTTATAAACCTAAGGCTAGAACCACAGGCTCCTTAATTCCAGCTCAATGCTCTTCAGTCCATGACATATTTCACTGTTCATTCACCCCACACATTTGCATAATATTTTAAATCAGCACTTGGTTTAATTGGTTCATTTCTGGCCATTCATCATCCCTTTGTAATAAAAATGGCGGACAGTCAATGTTTCTGAACAGATTTTCTGCTTAGCATCCGGCCTCACAAATGTCTATTTGTCTGAGAGGGATTTCATAACCCTGCTGATCCTCATGACTGCCTCCATCTCCGTAAAATCACTCAAGATTGCACCGCATTCTTCTGGTGGGACTCACTCTGCTGTGCAGAGGGAACTTAACTGGGTGCTGAGCAAATTGGATTTGGGAAGACATCCCTAATACCATGTAAGTTAATGGGGGCTTAAACAAAATAAAGACAATATGGTGTGCTTGAGCACAGATAATGCAAAGAGAAATAGCCAGAATTTTATCAGATATTGTATAGAAACTACAGCAGAAAATCACACTGGGACATCTCACTGGTAAGGCTGAGGAGGCAGGAAAGACAGTTTTAGAATAATATCCATATGGCCATAGAAAATAGTCACTGAGACATGAAAATAACAGGAATAATAAATCTCACTTATATTGAGGGGCAGTTGTGTGTTAAGTAAACCTTTATTTTTTATTTTTATTCTTTTGCTAAACAATCTAGCCATCTTACCCCTGTTAACTTTTATAATGACCTTAGTCATCCTCATAGGTCAAGGAAGCTGGACACTCATTTAACTTAGAGCACGTGTAATTGACAGACACACTTTATAAGTAAGCAGGATGAAGAATTTTTTAAGGGACACATTTTTGTTCTCTTGAATCCAGCTAAGGATAGAGACTTTTTTCCTTCCGAGTTTCTCATGGCTATGGTTTGGAGTGACATGATCCACTATAGGTTTCTAATTAAGACACTCTCAGAATATAGGTTTGGTGACTTAAAAGACAAAAGTGGGCCAAGTCATATGATTTTTATGTGTATGGCTACCAGGCTTTTAAGTCAAGTCATGGAAAGAAAGAAAAAATGTTTAACTAGCAGGGTGAATTATCCAGACAGATCAAACAGCCAGAATGTCTATGGGCCTCTCTCATGTAGCTCATGTTAGTGAGGGAGACAGAGGTAGCAGATGGAGGCCAGTAATGACAGGGGTCAGTGGCCATCAAATCTCAGGGGCACGGTCAGTGAGGCACTCACAATGTGTGATCTTATGAAATGACAACCCTGCAGAAAATTACTCCCGTGTAGATAATAAGGATAATGGGGGAAAATCACCCTTTCTCCCCCCCTCACTGTTTCCATAATTTGAGATAATAGTAATTGCATGCAAAACATTTTGGAAAGCTACTTTTACCAAATGCTCTTCTACCAAATGGGATTCTTCTACTCTCTGACCCCTATGGCTCATCTAAGTGAATACAGATTACGACCTGTGGTGGAAACCATGATTGAATGTTTCAAGAATCAGCTCAGGCTTTTGGACCTTGAACTTGCATAGATAGCAATCTGGAGATTTTCTGTTGAAGGATAAAAATCACAGTCATTAGTACTGTGAGTCCATAGGAAAAAGCCCATGCTATGAATCGAATAGGTAAAGCAAGGTCTTTGGCCAATGATCAAGGAGAGAACTTGGCTCTGATTATCTGAAAATTCATGACCCTTTTTCTTCGCTATAGAATTTAATGATTCTGGCAATGAAACAAATATAAACTCATACATAAATACTTGTACTATACTATAAGATCTATAAATATAAGAAGAGCAAAAAGGGCCATCTGAAACCTCTCAGAGGCCATAGCACTGTGTCAGAAAGATATCACCCAGCTTGAGAACATCCCAGAGACAAAGTCAAAGTCACATTAGCAAATTAAACTTTCATACAGCTGTGAACAAATCCCTGCAGAAATACCTTCAACTTCCCATGTGAAAGAGAACCTGGTCTGACCAGGGCTGACAGGGGCTGCATACAGATGTCGGAAGTCAGAGGAAGCTCTGAGGGTAGTCTCTTCCAGGTCCTCCTGGTCAGCCTATCATAGATCCCGTGACTGTGTCTGTCCTTGGCACAGCTATATCCTTCTTTTCCTGTAAGAACACTGGGAGAAGAAACTGAGTCTCACATCAGGTGTTGATTATGGCTCATTTTGATCACAAACCGAACCCAAACTGACCTTGAGAAGGATGCTTAGTTGAGACTTCCCGAAGCTCCTGAACAAAACAATGGATCATGATTTATGTTTGGCAGAAAATTAGAGTTAAACCAGAATACAACGACATCCTGAACCTCGCCCTCATTCAGAGGACTCCAGTTAGGATCCATCTCTTCAATTCGATTTCTGTGCAAATCACAGGGTTACTTCAATTTGTTCAAAGTGTCATTGGAAAGTTCTGATACAAGTACCTAGCACATGCTGATACTACGTTAAAGTATGCATATGTTCTTAGGAGTTTCTTAAAGATTAGGGGGAAACATAAATAAAGTATACAAAGTACATAAACTATTATAGACACAACACTGTTTTAATACCTATGATGTATAAGGAACATTAAGGGAGACATGTTTTGGTCAAAGATAGCATTAAATTTGAAAGTTACTGAAAATTAATGTTTAAAAGTAAATATCAGACAAAGATATTAAGAGGCCAGTCTTAAGAACAGACATGTAAAGGGATAATATTCTTAGGAAAAGACTCAATTTGTTGTCTGAGAGGCAAAAAATAAAATATATAATTTTTCATAGAACATGAGAAAAAGAGAATATTGTGATCATGTCTCACAATAAAGAAGTAGTTACATTGCAGTATAAATTGTGTGCTTTGAGGAATGACACTACCATCAAATTAGAAGCAGATGTGACAGAAATGAGTTTTGTGTGGTGGCACACATCTGTAAACCCAGCACTTAGGGGTTGGTGATAAAGGAGGGTCACTAAGCCTGGATTCCACATAGAAACACTGCGTCAAAAAAGAAATAAAATAGAATAAAGTAAATGTTAATCTTAATAGATAAGACAACATGTTTGGAAAAAGAAAAAAAACTCAACAGCCACTCATAAACTTGGTTTAAAAATTCCAACAAACTAGAAATGATATGAAACTTTCCCAACCTGATAAAAATATATATGAAACAGCTTACAAATATCTTCATATTTACAGATAGAAGATCATGTCATTCTTTGTAAGGTCAAGAAGATTACAATAATAACCAATGTTCTATTATGTAGAACAAATCTTAATCTATAGAATCTTAGCCAAGTATCTTAGTGTACTTCTCTGTTGCTATGATAAACTCTATGACTAAAAGACAGGATTTTTGTATATATTTCTGTATACAAGCCATTACTGAGGGAAGTTGAGGCAGGAGCTCAAGTCAGGAACCTGGAAGAAGTAACCAAGGCTGGGGCCATTGTGGAACGTTGCGTTCTGTTTGGTTCCCCTGGCATACTTAGCTTTCTTTCTTATGCAACCCAGGGCCACCCTCTCAGATGTGGTACTGCCTATAGTAGACTGGTCCTCATACAACAATAAGCACCCAAGAAAATATTCTATAGACTTGACCAGAGACAGATTTATTGGAAGCCATTCCTCTGTTAGGATTCATTCCTTCCACATATGTCATTTATGTCAAGTTGACTGAACCTATGACACTGAGCCTTCATGTTAAAGGCTTCAAAGTCAACAGAAAATGTTCTATTTCTGCATACAAGCAATAAGTAAGGGAAAATTAAAAATGTATGGTGATTCACAGTAACAGAACTAATACAAAATGCTTCTGAAGTTTGGTAAAATATATGCAAAACATGCACATTAAAAGGGTTGAACTTTGCTAAAAGAATACAAAGATCTGAGTAGATTTGTTATGTATGGGGAGATCCAGGAGATCAAAATCAGGCCTTCCATGACACCCAATTTCAAGGAACCACAGCAGGAGCTGAGATTCAATAGATTCAGCATAAAACCCAAACCAGATCCATATGCATATATATTTTAATAAAAATAGAAATAAATTAGACACCAAGTTTGTCAACTCCTATTTTATTAAAATTATGAAGTGGTGCTCTTCAAAAGATACAAAAAAATAAAAAAAAAAACCCAAAATCCAAGATACAGGATAAGAGATTTTTGGAAAACCTGCTGTTAGCAATTTCCAAAATAGGAGTGAGTAAAGGAAGTTATAGAAGAAAATGATGAATTGAACGATTATCTTAAACTGGGACTTCAGTGAAAGTACAAAACATAGTCACAGAAGCAGAGCAGTGGTGGTGAGGGTCTGGCAGTGAATGAACAGAGGACCCTTTCTGGCTGTGTTGCCTGGGAGCAAGCTTTTAACTGCATGCGTCTATGAACTTTGAAACCATTCTTAAAACATATCAAACTGAGATTTCCACTAACTATATTACATCACATCTCCGTGGCATTGATTCAGGCAAGTAGAGGGAAGCATTTTCATCGAGTAAAAGTTGTGTTGGGCTTTCAAAAGGAAACTCAAATCAAGATCAAAAGAAACTTTGCAGTTGTGACCTGATTTGACATTTGACTAGATTGCTCATCAACTACATAGAACATCCCACAGACCTAATAGGACACAGTACATGCGTTATATGATCCAGAGGTTACCTCCATACTGTCTATTCAGAGCTGTACTAATCATGTTTATTTTGTATTTTGTGTGTGTGTATAATTTTAAAGACTTATGTACATGTACACCTTCTGTGTTTAGGAAAAAAATAAATCCTATCCATAGAAATATAACTTTTAATGTTATCATGATAAGGAACTGAACAGCAGATATTATTTTATATTCATGGCTATATCCATACAGTAGTTGTAATAGTATATATTTTTTCAATCTAAAAAAAAATCTAATAAAATTTAGAAAGGAAAAAATAAGCACTAAATTTACCTTTTTCTAAGGATTTTTCTCTTTATAATGTTGCCATTATAGGTAGTGATTTTGTACCTACGGTGTCCTTCAGATCCGTTTAAACCAATTGCTGCTTCACATGACTAGTTCTTTCTGATTATAGACCCCTAGCTATTCACCTTTGACTCTGGGACCATTTCTTTGTCAGAACTCTATCAAGCACCAGCCTAATATTAGTCACTGACCAAATGTGCCAGGCTTTTTGGTTTATTTGGAGCCTTGGTGCCTCTTAATTGCTGGTTGCGTTTGGACGCAGTTTTCCAGGTGGGCAGAAGAAGGGAGTCATGGGAGAGGAATGGCCTTCTTTCCCCTCTAACAAAGTCTCCCCCAAAGAAAGCCTGTAATATATGTTCACTCATAATCTGGTTTAAAGTAGGACTTGCTTTGAAATGTAAGTGTGAAAAAAGGATTTGAGAAATGAGAAATTACACAAAATATCCAACTTAAATTGTTTTTCAGAAGAAGCCATATGGTCTATATGTACTCTCTACTGTTCTTCCTACACCCTTAGGACTATAATCTAAAATGATAAATCATAAACCAAGTAAAAATTATGCTTTTAGTAGGGCTGACGTTTATTAAGGTTGATGTGTACGAGTCTATCAGTTGCTAGGTAGGGGAGGCCTAAGCCTCATCATCTGGTGTCAATCTGAAAGCTTAATCCTTAAGATGGGCCTTCAACTCAGGTCAAACAACACCAAAATCCAGTCCAAGTCCCAGTAAAGTCCTGGACCTCTACTGTCAGCTGCATAAACGCTGGGCAGGCTCCTAGTGAAAAGTAACATTCAGGTTGAGTTGGTGGTCCAGTGAGCAATGCCCTTGTACATGACTGTGAGAATCCAAGTTCCTGTATCCGGAAACATTTTTAAAGTTTGGGTTGGTTTCTAATGTGTCTCTAATCTCAGAACTTCTACAGGGAGCTGTGAGATTGAGACCTGAAAATTCACAGAAGCTCACAGGACAGCTACCCCGCTATATTGTAGCACCTAAAAAGAAAGACTGTCTCAAGTGAGATGGAAGGTGGAGACAGAACCTAGGGTTGTCCCTGACTTGCATTTATGCTTGTGCTTGAAATCACACACACACACACACACACACACACACACACACACACACACACGACCACCACCACCACCAATAACAACAACAAAAGCACTCCCTCTGTAAACAAACAGTAGCACATCAGTTTAAGCATAGGTTTGAGAACTCTCCTTGTTTTGTAGTACAAATTCCCACACTGCTGTCTTCTCCCCAACCTTCTCTACATTCATTTCTATATAGCTAACTTTCCATATCTGTAGATTGAAATTACCCTAAGTGTCAACATCATAGACGTCTGTAAGGGTTAGTGAATTAACAGTTGTGAATTAACAGTTCCCTTAAAGTAGTCTTGGCCCTGAGAAGTAGCTGATGGGGAAAAATTACCACCTGGCCTGGCCTGGAAGGCCAACTGTTCCTCACCCTCTCCCTCTTGCCCTCCCCTCTCCTCCTGCCCCTTTCCCTTTCTCCCTCCCCCATCCCCTTTACCCCTGTACCTCTCCCTCCCTCCCTCCCTCCCTCCCTCCCTCTTTCCCTCCCTCCCTCCCTCCCTCCTCTCCTCTCTCTCTCTCTCTCTCTCTCTCTCTCTCTCTCTCTCTCTCTCTCTCTCTCTCTCTCTCTCTCTCAGTGAGAGAATCTTGGAAAACCTGGCACATGGGAGGGCTCGAAGCCAAGTAAGCTTCTGCCTTACTTTGCCTCTCGATATTTTTACTTCCTCACTCATAATCAGAGGTGCCTAAACCAGAAACACAGACCAGAGAAACTCCTAAATGAAAATGTTCACAAGAAAACGTAAACGTGTCTACCCCATGCCAAATTTCTTCATTCTAGGATTCCGGGGCTGGGACTCTGTCACAGATTTGAGCAATGGTGTTATAAAACAGACTGACAAGGCTGTGAATTGCAACACTACATCAAGCTGGGGTCCTAAGCTGTTAGACATTTTTTTTTTTACTTCTACTTTTTTTATTTTTTTCTTTGGGTTTTTACCCCATATGCTTAGTATTTCTGGAGCCCTACTTACAATGAACCAGGATGTCTGTTTCCCAGGGAAACAGAGTTACCAGGGTTTAAATCAGTCAGGATGTTGCTGTGTAAGGGTAGGGAATAATGACATTTGAGAATTAGTAAGGAGAGAGCCCTGAGAGGAAAATGTACATTTCTCTGTGCTCGCTTCCCTTCAGAATCCATCTGTGGTGGCATCATTCATGTCTGTCCTGTCTCAGCTTTCCCATTATGTTGTGAGCACCCCGAGATAAGAACTATGCCTTGTGTATTTTCCAGCAATAAACGGCAACAGCAGAAAGGGCAGCAGATAATCTTTACCACAGGCCAGCTGTCGAGCTGAGTCCTTTATAGGCCTTGTCTTAATACTCTCAGTGACACCAGATGTTACTTTTATGCTGAGGTTGCTTCAGAATATCCCTTGGCTAAGAGATACAGTCAGACGTGGGACAAGGAGTTGCCCAACTTCAAAATTAGTACCTTTGGTGGGTAGATTGCCCACAACTCTTTCATGAAATAAGAGTTAGTATCAGTAACCAAGTGGGCTATAGGATCATGAATCACCCCTCCCAGGAGGCAGGTGGATATAGAAAAGGTGTTGAACTCATTACTTATGCATAACGGTGACTGAAATATCTAGCACGATGTAAAGAGTGGAATTCTTTATTTTGGCTCCTGGTTTCATGAGGAAACCATCATGGTCTCATCCACCATGGATGAGAGTTCACTCTATGGACAACTAGGACTGAGAAATGGGGTGGTGTCTGTACCATGCTGGGCCACTCTTTGCCTTTTCTTCATCCTCCAGCCCAGGGCAGGATGAGTGAGTCGTCTTCACTCTGGTAAACCTACCCCCCCCCCCCGGCACCTATTGGTGTGCCTTACCAATCTCCTAGATGGTTTTAAATGTTATTAACTAGGCAGGATTAATTTCATTTGGTATAATTGGAGGAAATGTGTTCTCTACACTTTAAAAATACCTATAGATAGGCATTTCTATCCATTTTAGAGGTACACAATGCAGCATCCTCACACCTCTGAAAAGGTTCCTCTTCCTTGCTATTGCGGATGCCAGGAATTCTTTTCACCTTCCCTTTTTTGGCTCAACAAAGGCAAGAATTCACATTGTTCCCAATGTCTTAGAACCTGGAAATAGGAAAGTGTGATTTGCTGTTAAATTTACCAGGGTTATTTTGAAAAATCATCGCAGGATAAGGGACAATGGAAACGGTTATTGAACCATAATTGGAAATATTGTGAAGCAAAGATTTATAATATGTTATGTTGGGCCAAGCTTCGAGACCTAATGACATTCTATGATGAATAACTGTGATGTCATAAGAGCCATAAAGCAGGGTCCAAGGGCCATGGGTTGATCCACCACCTGCTGCTTACAGCTGCTTACTTTGTTCCATACGTTCTGACTCAATGGATTTGATCTTAACTTTTTTATCTCTGAAATGGAGGTAACACATAACAGTTGCCTCTGGAAGTGAGGAACAGGTTGGGGAGATGGGGAGAGGGTCACCACTCAATCCCCAGAGCCCACATGGTGAAAGGGAGGAATGATTGCTGCAAGTTGTCTCTGACTTTTACACATGTGATATGACATATGCAAACATGAAGAACACACACACAGATAGATAGATAGATAGATAGATAGATAGATAGATAGATAGAGAATATAAATGTTTTAAGTAGGTGACTATCACATCAGTGGGTTTGTAGGAAAGTACTGCAAATCAAAAGACTCTTATTTTAGTAACCAAAATCACATCACCCCTCCCTGGATTTTCAGTTTCTAAGGCATCAAAACCAATGTGGATTCTTGGCACTGAAAGGGACAGTGAGAAGAGGTTAGGAGGAGGCACACTTCCCTGAAACGATGCACAGTCCTGCAGCACCACTCCTTCGAGGGCACACAATACGCATTTTCTACTGGGCAAAGTGAGAACTGGTAGTTTGAGGGTCTAAGGCAGAGGAAGTGAGGTCAATGTGCCTGGGAGGAACCACAGAAGGTTCAGTTCCCCTATGGGCGAGAAAAAGCTCTAAGCTTTGCTTAGGCATAGGTCTAACTGAGTATGGTTTGTTTTTCAACATTCAAGCTGAAGTACATGACTCTAGTGTGATGTTATATGGAGATAGAGCTTTTGGACAATCATTAGGTTTGGAGGAAGTCATGAGGGTGGACTTTGATATGGGGCCTGTAGTTTTATAGAAATACATCAAATTCTCTCTCTCTCTCTCTCTCTCTCTCTCTCTCTCTCTCTCTCTCTCTCTCTCTCTCTTTCTCTCTCTCTCTCCTTATCCCAAGAAGGCAAAAAAAAAGTCTATAAGCCAGAAAGAGAGGCATTAATAGAAACTAACCACACTAAACCCAGATTTGAATTATAGTTTCCAGAACCATGGGGAAATAAATTTCATGGCTTAATCCAAATGCTGTATGACACTTGGCTGTCTCAGCCTGAGTGGATCATGAGACTATCTAAAAGTCAGAAAAATCTTGAGGAATATTTAAACCAAACACAGTATTCTCAAGTATGGTACCCATTCAGGGCAAGTCAAACTAATGCAAAAACGGAATGATCTCGTTTGTATCTGCCTCATTGTCCAATTCCTTTTCTTGTATCTTTTCTATTGCAGATATATTTCACTCTCTGGAGTTGCTAATATTGAATTTTCAGTAAGAAAGTGTTGTTTTAGACACTAGCATCTCTAAGTCTAAATTCTCAGTCCCTCTCAACCCTGACATGAGAAGCATGATGTTGAAACGATGATCCATATTTTGAATTGAAATGATGATAAAGAATAGAATCTACTTCATCTTGGGGATTAACAATGGAAGACTCTTTTCCTACTTTGAAACCACAGCAATTGGTGAGATCTGCATTCTGGAGACCTGCAGACTTCTTTGCTTCCGAGTAACAGAGATGTGGGGAAATGCTGGTTACATGGGCATATAAGACATTAATAATGCTAGTTATGAAAAAGGCATATCATTGTGTGGAGATCATAAATGTGCTCCCACCATATCTTTCCTGCCATGAATTAGGGGGAGGGGGGAAGTGACTGGATGTCAGAATCTTGGGAGTGAGAAAAAGAGGGCTTCCATGGTGACATCCGTTGTCTCCACTGTGATAAGTTACTTCTGACAGGTTGACACGACTGATTGATCATGGCTGTGGAACGACCTTCTTGTTGCTCGCAAACCTAACCTTCAGAGTTTGGTAGAAGCAAAGATTGACTTTGTGCTTCTCATAGTCTAGGCAGAGTAATTCAGAGAGGAGAATTACAGATCTCACCCTATTGTGCCGGTAAGGAAACTGATTTAGAAACCTGTTTGCAGAAAGCCATTTTAACTGTATTATGGTCCAAAATTGGACACTCTTTTGGAGACAGGAGGAAATTTGATCCCTTTGTCAATGACAGGAGTGGGTTCATCACCCACATAATAGAAGCTTGTATGTGGTAGGTGATTCCTCAAAATTTCTCAGAAGTTATAAAGCAAACAAAATCAACTCTAGAGGTAATGTAATTGTGAGGAAACTCAAGACCCTGTGAAGTGCAGACCTGTGCCTTCAGCAAAGACACTGACTTGAACATCACAGAAATACACCTTTCCTCAGATGGCTCTAATAAGACAGCTTCCAATATCATGTAGGTCAAGGTTATGTCCTACCAAGGGGCTATAGAAAGCCTTCAGAGGCCATCTAGTTGACCACACCAATTCTCAGTGGGGCTACCCATTTATCTTCCAACAGTTGAAGCCTGCTTTCTTTCTGTGTATTCTCAGTGTGGAAAACACACATAATCTTTTTTTTTTTTTTTACATTATAAATCCCTTTGACCGGAAGGCAATTCTTAGAGAAGCTTCTTTGTTTTATCTTTTTTCTTTTTATGCTGAGGACTCAAATTTTGCAGGCATTCTTCTCGAGGGTCATGCGTTCTTCCTCATAATTCACCATTATTAGCTGGAGCCTCCCAATCTCTTTCCACAGTTTTTGGTGGGCCTAACTAGAGACAATCGTGATGAATGAGTCTCCACAATGAATATAACCATTGCTGGCCAAGAAGGCTCTCTGTCTAAGTAGATTGTGTAGGCCTGGAGCTCCCTAAACCCTTAAACTTACTCATTATCCTTGTCTCCCATAGCAACCCCTTTTGCCACGCATAAAGAAGCAGAACGGAAGGAGGCAAGTGGCTCCTGAGGATCTGTGCACCAGATGAACTTTCTTTTAACTGGTTGAGGGCGTGTGGTTGGGTGAGAAAGCATGCTGCTTTTGCAAAGCTAGAATAGAATAGGGCATCATATGAATTGTGTTTGTTCATAGGAAGATATGCATTGAGGTCTGTCAACAACAGGCTGTGCTGTGTTGAAGAAGAGGATGCAGTAAAGAAGAACTGTAGATATTATGTTGTACACTGATGACCTTCTAAAACTAGAAGCTGAGGTATAGTAAAAAGTGGGTTCTCCTTTTCCGGTGCTTTAGGCAGAGTTGATTATGATCGCCAAGCCTTCCTATGTTTCCTTATATAAGCCCAGCTATGCTCAAACAGATTTCAATGATACTGGGGACATTCAGTATTTACCTAATATATACCTTTGAGGACAATGTTATTTGTCACAGGCAAAATCATCTCCTTCTCTAGAGTTGCCAAGATGATAAATTTCCTGCCTGAGAGGTTGATGATTCTCTGTCGAGTTCTACAGTAAACCCAAGAGACAGCCAGAATTTATCTTTCCTTTAATTTCCAAACATCTCACTCCAAAGGGATCTGCAACCACAGAGCTTTGACTTTGTTCTTTTAAGTCAGCAGTATGGAGAAGAGAAGGAGGAGTTGCAAATGAAATTGGCAAACAATTCGAGTGTCCTTGTGCCCTAAACCCACGGAGTTTGCATCTCTTTAATAGTCAATACAGCATGAGGTTAGTAGTACATCTCAGGGACTCGCCCGAATTTGTATAGGAGCCCAGATGCACTCATTTCGTAGGTGCATGATCTTGAGCAGAGAGTGGCACTCCAGTTTCTGTTCTCCATGTCTTTCAAGCGAAGGGTATAATAAAATCTATCTCACATGGCTTCCATAGGTTAGATAATAAAAAGCTTATGTCCAGTGCCCAATGTCATCTAAAGAAACAACTCTCACTTCAAAGGAAAAGAAGACATGGTTTATTCTGAAGTGAGAATTATAAGTGACCATGGCCTGGAAACGTATTAACATCTCCCCCAATGCAATGTTCTAACAAGGAAGAAAACCCATGGGATCTGTACAGTAATAACAGAACAAAGGGTGTTATATAGATAGACACTTCAAGAATACAGTGTAGCCTGGATCAGAATGTTTAGACAGCACTATTGTTCCTGTCAAAAAACAAACAAACAAACAAACAAAAGAACACCAACAACGCAGGGGTGAAAATGGAGAAGATACTGAAGAAAAGGAGGTCCAGTGACCAGCCTAACTTGTGATCCATCTCAAGGGGGAGGCTCCAAGGCCTGACACTGTTACTGATGCTATGGTGTGCTTACAGACAGGTGCCTAGCATGGCTGTCCTCTAAGAGGTCCAACAACAGCTGACTGAGACAGAGGCATATACTTACACCCAACCATTGGAGTGAAGTCTCGGTGGGGGAGGGGGTGTAGTTAAATTAGGGAAAGCTTGGAAGAAGCTGAGGAGGAGGTGACCCCATAGGAAGAGCATCAGTTTCAACTAATCTGGACTCCTGAGATCTCTCAGACACTGAGCCACCAACCAGACAGCATACATGAACTGGTCTGTGGCCACCCAACATGTATGTAGCAGAGGACTGCCATGTTTGGCCTCAGTTGGAGAAGACATGCTTAACCTTTGAGAGACTTGAGGCCTCAGGGAATGGGAAGGCCTGGTTGGGGGGCATCCTCTTGGAGACAGGAGGAATGAGGAGCAGGATGAAGAACTTTGGGAGGTGGGACTCGGAAGAGGGCAATGACTAAACTGTAAAAAAAATAAAAACTAAAAAAAAATTAAGAATACAATGCATTTAGTAATACATGGGTGGACTGTTAAAGAGAGGGCAAAATACAAGATAGACAATTGATGACACCTTTAGCTTTTGGGGATTGGTTGGAACTAATGGTCTGCTAAGTTAATGCATTCTTAAAAGTTTTTTTGTTTTTCTTATTGTTTTGTTTTTTGTTTGTTTGGGTTTTTTTGTGCTTTCTGTTAATCAAGGGTACTAGGTCTGACACAGAGGTTTGCAAGGAAGGGTTATTTAGGAGGCCAAACCTAATCCAAGGTTAAAGTCTAATTAGACTCCTTACCTGCAGCATTCCAACCTTGCTGAATTACTGCCATTCTAATCAATTCATTCCCTATAGATCTTCTTTCTAGGAATTCTCATCCATACTAGAATATGGTAACTATCCTAAATAATGACAGCAGTGTCACTAACACACGCAAAAGCAAATCTGTCTCCCAGAAACAGTACAGTTTTTCAGTAATGTTTCTCATTTTCAACCCTTGGATATGGCTCTTAAAAGTAACCTAGGATGTGGCAGTGTAATTCGCACAGAAGCAGGGAGAAAATGGCTCGGAGCTGGATTGCTAAGCCAGGCCAGTATCTGATATTAAACTTTCCCTGCAGTCATATTGAAGTCCTATTATTGTATATTGCTTTGAAAACAGAAGCTGAGACCACTGTCCTCAAAGTACCACAGGCATAGATGATTGGTCCAAACAGCCTTCGTATTTTCTGATAGAAACATTCATTGAATGACTTGAGGCAAAGGGTTGATTCTTCTGTTAACTAACTCTCTGTTTTTCTTCATATTTTTTCACAGAAACCAATAAGAAAGGGACAAATTACAATTTTGACATGTTTATGGAGCTAATTCTGTGTAGATGAAGTCCTTATAATTACAAGTGGTGGCAGAAAGAATAAGGAATATTACATTTAATATGTACACATCAAAAGTGTTTCCTGTGACAAAAGAGGTGAGTAAGGTGAAATAATACACTGTTGAGTTAAAGATGGATATGCAAAAATTAAACTTAGCTTTGCATGCTTACTCTAAATTTTCTGTTAACTCAAAATTTATATTCATATTTTTATTTTTTTAATTTTGTGTACTTAAACAAGTCCAAGCTGCAAAACTGACATCTGTGTTTGTATAAGACAACAGACGTCATTTGAATTTATTAATATAAAGCATTTTGCACCTACCAGAGATTCAAATAACCATTGCAGTAAGCAGATGGGAAATATAATAAATAATCTGTCTTTCAATGACATTTATATCTTTTTCTCACTCAGCAATGGGAACCTAAATAGGCAAATGGACTTTTTTATAGTTATATTCCCAAGAAACCTTCTCAGAAATGGCTCTTATCAGAAACTTGTTTTAAATGTGGTGGATTGGATATCATCTAACCAAGTGATCTACATTTGATGTTGCAAAAGTTTTAAGCTATTTGAGGAAAAAAATACGTAATTTACAAAGGTGTTCAAATATAAATAAAAACCTAAAGTGTTTTCTGAAATGGAAAACATTTTAGAAAGACTGCTTCAACTTAAAGGCATTTAAATGTGAGCGTTTGCTTCCAAACACTTATTTTAACATATAAAGAAAATATCTAAGAAGAGAGAAATAAAGACATTTAAAGTCTTCAGCCTGAAGGAGAGAAAGAACTCTGGTTTTCAGGTCTGGGACAAGGGATGTTTTGAGGTCCTGTCTGGAGCTGATGCTCTATTGCTGGAAGGAGGATTTGAGAGACTCTCTGAAGGTCTGGGTCACGACGGTGTAACAGAATTCAGCATTAGCCAGTTAGCTCCACCACTTCTTCTTCAAGTCTTCCTGACTTCTAGATTTCATTCCATTAAAACTGAGCCCATCCCTAGAACAAAGACACAGCCATTCTGCTATTTCTGGAACACAGGCTTTGTTCTTGTCTGCTTTTGGACCATTTCATCGCAATGGCTTCAGTTCCAGACATAGCTTTTTCCTCTTCCCTGGACAGAGTTTCAGATGAGCACAGGACAGCAAGTTCCTTTTCCTTCCTACCTGGGCACTCAGCTATAAACATGTGGAGCATCAAGGATCAAGAGTCCCCTCCTCAGGCCATCTACAACTTCCTGTGTCTTTGGGTCTGAGGGCTTCTAGAAGCTGCTGATGCCCTCTGCTAGTCATTTGTGTTGTTGTGGATGTGGTGGTATGTGTTCTGATGTAATCAGTTAGCCACTTGAGTCTTGAAACTTAGAACCATGCCGCAGAATTGACATTGTCTTAGTTAGGGTTTTACTGCTGTGAACAGACACCAGACCAAGGCAACACTTATAAAGTCAACATTTAATTGGGGCTGGTTTATAGGTTCTGAGGTTTGGTCCATTATCATCATGGCAGCATCCGGGCAGGCACGGCACTGAAGGAATTGAAAGTTCTTCTTGTTCTGAAGGCATCTAGGAGAAGACTCTCTAAGCACATCCCAACATTGATACATTTCTTCCAACAAGGCCACACCCACTCCAACAAGGTCCCACCTTCAAATAGCACCACTCCCTGGGCCAAGCATACTTAAACCACCACAGTCACTATTTGTTGGGAAGAGAACATGGACTAAAAGCAGTTTACTTTGAACTTCATGCCCTATATATCACTATACAGTGTAGACAGCTGTATACGATTAACTTTTCAACTAATTATTAGTCCTCTACCATTTAAGTCATTACTTTATTCCCCTTTTAAAAATATCTAAATCTATTTATCTTGTGAGGTCTGAAATGGGGTAGAATACATGCTCAAATGAGTCATACTTTTGCTGTGTTCACAAATGCCACAGGCCAAGAACTTACAGAAACTTTTTTGCTATGCCATAGAAGCAAGAGAATAAATTGCTTTAAAACCAAAAATAAAGATTGGTTTATAAGAGGTGGCTCAGCAGTTAGAAGCACTTGCTTATCTTGCAGAGAACCTTAGTTAAAATTCTAGCACCCAAGGCAGATGGCTTATAACCTTCTATGTCTCCAGATCTTGGGAAGTCTTACAATCTTTCCTGACCTCTACAGGTATCAGGCATCAGGCAAGAAAGTATCTCACAATCACACAAATGGGTCAAACACCTATACACAAAAATAAAATTTGAAAAAAAGGAGAAATAATTGTAGAGTTCTGCACCAAAGGATAGACTTTTTGTGTCTTTGTTTTAAAAAAAAATACACATTAAATTTAAGAATATAAAGAATTTATGAAGCTAAGGAAGGTGGCCCACATTGGTAACTTCAGCACTTGAGATACAGGCATGAAAATCAGGAATTCAAGGTCATTCTTGCCTATCTATCAAATTTGAAGACAGCCTGGGTTACATGAACCATCCTCTCTCAAAGAAACAACGAAAAGAAGTTTCTCAAGTTATATGTAGCTGTTCATTATACATAAATCACCATTGAATTCTGGTGAGATTTCTAGCATGGGTTAGAGAGTCTGCAAAAATTTGAAATCTTTCTGTGAGATCGTTCAAAATGTGACAAAAAAATTTTTCCCAAGTGGGCGTGAGCTGCTCAAAGCTATTTCCACTGTCTTCAGATTTCTCTGGTTCAATCTGCTGTTTGACAAAGAATGTGAGTTTCTCCAAAAGTGGTTTTAACTCTGTGCTTGGGGACAATTTGCCTAAAATGCAATTCTTCTTAATTCTTATGTGTACAGTGAGTGCCCTAAGGAAAAGTTTGCTCTCCTGCCTAGACCTTTAGAATCCTAGCTAAGATCATCCCAATAAAAAGACATAATGGGAAAGGATTACCAGATGATTGGCATTGTTCAGATTTTGGAAATAGGCAATTCCATGTAAACAGTTCCTTTAGTACTTATAATGTCCCCCACCCCAAGTCAATAGACAGAGGTGAAAAGTCCTTACCAAGAGCCTAAGGACAACATGTAGCCAGGAACCGTGTGTAGCAGACCAGTGACTAAGCCAGACTATTTGGACAGTCAGGATCCTCACAGTACTCTTTCATTCATCTATCAATGTTGACAGCTGTATATGATTTTCAAGATACTGCTTATTTTTGGTAGTAGGCTACATAGATTGGAGTGGGCTTACTTTTGTGAAGAACAATAAAGTCACCAATTTTCCAGCTCAAACACTTGGCTTTTGTCTTTCCAGGTCCTTTCAAGCTAATCCCATGTACTTTGCAAAAATGCTTTGGGGTTACAGGAATTATGAGTCTTTCTTTTGGTGACGTTTTTGTTTTCAAATGAGGATGAAAAAGAAAGAAGCAAAGTGATGTTTCTGTGTATGTGCAAGGATTTAGGACACATCTTGGTTTCATTTCCTGTAGCTGTGAAAAAAATACCCTGACCAAGGCAACTTAAAGAAGCAGCCTTTATTTGGTTTGCAATTCCAATTACAGTCTATCATTGTGGGGAAGTCAAGGCAGATAAAACATGAAGCAAGACGTTACATAGCATACATAGTCAAGAACAGAGACCTTTGACTTGATGTGTGCATAGTAATGTTCTACCTGCTCTCTCTTATCCATAACCTCCTTCTTAAGGATCTGACCTGTTTTTTCCAGAGAGTGATGCATCAAGAGAACTGCCCAGGACTCTGGCGGAGAAGGGATTGGAGCTGGACTTGAGTCTAGTGAAAACAACTTCATAAAGTCACACATAAAGAGGTCATGAAAAAGAGAGGAAAAAGAAAAAGGCTTCCACACCATAACTTCATACGGCCTTTGGGGTTTGAAATGACTTTATTATTTACTTATCAAGTTATTTAACTTCTGTATGCTTCAGTGGTTTACAGGCAAGATGAAGAGCATGTTGGCATATACTCATAGATTTGGGGGAATGATCGAAAGTCATAATGAGCATAGACATTTCATATAACAAGCAGAATAAAGTAATTATACCAAAGAGCCTTTGATGAAGAGAAGATTGCAGATAGAAACTAAAAGCAGAGTGTTTATGATGGCCCATAGAACATGGACAAAACACCAAGATCATCTCATCAAGAGGACTTGCTCTAGTATTTTATTTTACTGAAGGTAATACAGACCATTAGGATATCTGTGAGTTGTCCTATGAAGTTCACATAAGTTCATTCTTGGTGTTTATCTATTTGTACTATGTTGGTAGGACTACATATCATAATCTGCAAATGTTTATTCAAATATCTGGGCTTATCACCTAGAATTTGGTGATTCTAAATTTAATTGTTTGAGCACACACTCATACTTTTTGGAGGACCTTTATGCACTCTATTTCAAATTCTACCTTCAAGTCTGAAGATAGAGGTCAGTAGTCTGGCATTAGCATGAGTCGGGTCCTAGCTTCAGCCCTCAAAGTTGAAGACAATGAAAAGAACAAGATAGTGAAACTCCACCTTCTGCAAAGGTCCTCTAGGGCCCTTAGATTTTCAGTCATGTGTGTTTCTGCATATGTGCATGGATTTAGGAGGCATCTTGGCTTTCCTTCCTGTCACTCTGATGAAATACCAAGACTAAGACGACTTAAAGAAGAAAGTCTTTATTTGGCTTACAGTCCATCATTGTGGGGAAGTCACGACAGATAAAACATGAAGCAAGAAGTCATATTACATACATAGTCAACAGCAGAGACCTTTGGTCTGATGCATGCATGCTAATGTTCTGCTTGTTCTCTCTTATTCATAACCTCCTTCTTAAAGAATGGTACTACCCATTGTTCACAAAGTATTCTCAGCCCAATTAATGAAGTTAAGATAATTTTCCAAACATGTCTGTAAGGCTAACCTGTTCAAAACAATCCCTTGACTAGCTCTCTTCCCAGGTGATTCTAGTTGGGTCAAATTGATGCTTAAAACTAACCAGCCAAAGAGTTTATACAGATGTAGAGTATAATTGATATATCCATGTCAAATGTAGAACAGATATGCGAACTATGATAACCATTATTTCATCATAACATATTCTTGATGAAATACAGTTAAAAGCTCTTTTACACACTTAATTACCTAATGGAAAATTTCATTTTGAATTTTTCTTCAGCATGAACTGAAAATATATTGAATTGCAAAGTGAAGTCCAGCTCTCAGGCACACTTCTTTAAAAATATAGATCATTGCCTAATTTCTATGACAACCAACTTATTTTTTCTCTATTTCCTGTAAAGCTTGAAATGACACTGACCCAAATCATTGGCAACTTTAACACTAAATTAAGCAGTGCTGACTCTCCTATGTAGTTTTAGTCTTAACCTATCGTTAAAAACCAAAAAACTTCATAAACTGTGAGCACTAAGTTGTACAGACCAAAAGCTTGCTTGGTAGGCAGATATTCGAATGTTTTTGGACCGTATTAAAGGCTTTTTCTCCATGCTAATCTATGCCTCTGTTCCTCTTGACCACTCCTTGGTTGCAGTCACTCAATTGTCACAGCAGTCTCTTTAAGTTGTGCCATCAGAATTAATTCAAGTCAACACTATTTACTGAGTAATGGTTCCTGGCATCAAGCACTTCAGCAAAGAACACTTACAAAGAGGCTGTGTTATGAGAAATTGTCCTGACAAGTACATTATAGTTTCATCGCAGAGCCACTGATGAAGTAACGTCAGATGCCTGTGTATGGAGACCCCTTCTTCTCTTAAAACCAAACAAAAACCAGCAAGAAGTCCCAAGACACATTCTTTTTTTTCTCATTGGTTATTTTATTTATTTACATTTCAAATGTTGTCTCCCTTTCTATTTTCCTGTCCACAAACCCCCCATTCTCTTCTCCCTCCTCGCTTCTTCTATGAGGGTGCTCCCCTACCGTCCCACCCACTCCTGCCTCAGAGGCCCAGCATTCACCTATCCTGGGTCATCAAGCCTACACAGTACCAAGGGGCTCCCTGCCCAGTGATGCCAGATAAGGCAATCATCCTCCGCTACATATCCAGCTGGAGCCATGAGTACAAAGAACCTGTGAACTCTTTGGTTGGTGCTTTAGTCCCCGAGAGCTTTGGCGGGGTCTGGTTGGTTGATATTGTTATTCCTATGAGTTTGCAAACCCCTTCTGCTCCTACAGTCCTTGCCCTAACTTTTCCATCGGGGTCCCCACTCTTAGTGCATTGTTTAGCTATGTATATCCATATCTGTATTGGTCTGGCTCTGGCAGAGCCTCTCAGTGGACATCTACACCAGGCTCCTGTCAGTAAACACTTCTTGGCATCAGCAATAATGTCTGGGTTTGGTGCCAGCAGATGGGATGGATAGGAAGGGCAGTCCTGAGATGGCCTTTCCTTCCATTTCTGCTCCACTCTTTGTCCCTGCATTACCTTTTAACAGGAGGAATTAATAGTTTTGAGGTGGGTGGGTGGCCCCATCCTTCAACTTGGCACTGTGCCTATCCCCCTGATATGGTCTCCACAGGTTCTATCTTCCCTTGGCTGGAGATTTTGGCTAAAGTCCTCCCTGTTGGGTCCTGGGTCAGTGGTATCTGGGACTTTCTAGTGGCTACCCCCAGAGCCCCCTTGCCTGCTACACACCTACTTCCAAATTCCTAACCCTCTGTACTTCTTTCCGGCCTCCTCCTGAATCTAAACTGGACCCCCTCTCTCCCCTCTTGTCCTCTCTTACTATGATCTCAGGAGCAGCATGATGATCTCAGGTGTGGAGGGAGTGGGTGACTCACGGAGAGCTGGACTGTTTCAGGAAGCCACCTTGCTCTTTAAAATGATGACTGTGCCACGTATCAAAGAGTATGGCACCTGCTTCCATAAAAGAAGGTGCCATTTAAAAAAGTTGTGCTCATGGGCACCTGTTTGGATGATGCATCTGGAGAAGAGAAAACTGAGTTTGGCTCAACCTCATATACCAATAAAAATGTTATCCAAAGCCTATATATAACACTTAAATACTATGAAAGGAACCAGAAAAAATGAAAAAATGAATCTCTCTCTCTCTCTCTCTCTCTCTCTCTCTCTCTCTCTCTCAACCTGATTCTACTAAGGTATAAAGTAATCCAATAACACACTTCTTGCTGATCAAAGGAAAAATCCACCAAGAAGAACTCACAATTCTAAACATCTATGCTCCAAAATCAAGGGCACCCTCATTGGTAAAAGAAACTTTAGTAAAGCTCAAAGCACACATTGCACCTAACACAATAATTGTGGGGGACCTCAACACTCCACTATCCTCAATGGACTGATCAGGAAAACAGAAACTAAACAGGGACACAGGGAAACTCATTGAAACTTTGGACCAATTGGATTTAACAGTTATATAGAGAACATTAAATCCTAAAGCAAAGACTGTACCTTTTTCTCAGCACCTCATGATACCTTCTCCAAAATTGACCATATAATTGGTCAGAAAGCAGACTTCAACAAATATAAGAAGATTGAACTAATCCCATGCCTCCTATCTGATCACCATGGAGTAAGAGTGGTCTTCAATAACAACAAAAACAACAGAAAATCCTCATACACATGGAGGCTGAACAATATTCTACTCAATGATACCTTAGTCAAGGAAGAAATAAAGAAGGAAATCAAAGACTTTCTAGAATTTAATGAAAATTAAGGCACAACATACCCAAATCTATGGGACACAATGAAAGCAGTGCTAAGAGGAAAACTCATA
This sequence comes from Apodemus agrarius, assembly GCA_964023405.1. Classification (NCBI taxonomy): domain Eukaryota; kingdom Metazoa; phylum Chordata; class Mammalia; order Rodentia; family Muridae; genus Apodemus; species Apodemus agrarius. Next base: position 40,459,089 of record OZ030026.1, on the reverse strand, counting down.
GCCCTGAGTGCCTCCAAAAAGAAACAAGAGAGAGCATATATTAGCAACTTAATTGCACACTTGAAAGCTCAGAAAAAAAAAGCTATTTCACCCAGGAGGAGTAGAAGACAGGAAATCATCAAACTCAGGGATGAAATCAATCAAGTTGAAACAAAAAGAACCATATAAAAAAATCAACAAAACCAGGAGCTGGTTCTTTGAGAAAATAAACAAAATAGATAAACCCTTAGCCAGACTTACCAAAGGGCACAGAGACAGTAACAAAATTCTATCAGACCTTCAAAGAAGTCCTAATACCAATACTCTTCAAACTATTCCACAAAATAGAAACAGAAGGAACACTACCCAACTCATTCTATGAAGCCACAATTACCCTAACACCAAAACCACATAAAGATCAAACTAAGAAAGAGAACTACGGGCCAATTTCCCTAATGAATATCGATGCAAAAATACTAAATAAAATACTTGCCAACCGAATCCAAGAACACATCAAAACGATCATTCACCATGATCAAGTTGGCTTCATCCCAGGGATGCAGGGATGGTTCAATATATGGAAATCCATCAACGTAATCCACTACATAAACAAACTCAAAGAAAAAAACCACATGGTCATCTCATTGGATGCTGAAAAAGCATTTGACAAAATTCAGCATCCTTTTATGCTAAAAGTCTTGGAAAGAGCAGGAATTCAAGGCCCATATCTAAACATAGTAAAAGCAATTTACAGCAGACCAGTAGCCAACATCAAGGTAAACGGAGAAAAACTTGAAGCAATCCCACTAAAATCAGGGACTAGACAAGGCTGCCCCCTCTCACGATATCTCTTCAATATAGTACTTGAGGTACTACCTAGAGCAATTCGACAACAAAAGGAAGTCAAAGGGATACAAATTGGAAAGGAAGAAGTCAAACTATCACTATTCGCAGATGATATGATAGTATACTTAAGTGACCCCAAAGACCCCACCAGAGAACTCCTGCAACTGATAAACAACTTCAGCAAAGTGGCTGGTTATAAAATCAACTCAAGCAAATCAGTAGCCTTCCTATATGCAAAGGATAAGCAGGCCAAGAAAGAAATTAGGGAAATGACACCCTTCACAATAGCCACAAACAATATAAAGTATCTTGGAGTGACTCTAACCAAACATGTGAAAGATTTATATGACAAAAACTTCAGGTCTCTGAAGAGGGAAATTGAAGAAGACATCAGAAAATGGGAAAATCTTCCATGCTCATAGGTTGGCAGGATTAATATAGTTAAAATGGCAATCTTGCCAAAAGCAATATACAGATTCAACGCAATGCCCATCAAAATCCCAACTCAGTTCTTCATAGAGTTAGAAAGAGCAATTCTCAAATTCATCTGGAATAACAAAAAAAACCCAGGATAGCTAGAACTATCATCAACAGTAAAAGAACTTCTGGGGGAATCAATATCCCGGACCTCAAGCAATACTACAGAGCAGTAGTGGTAAAAACTGCATGGTACTGGTTCAGTGACAGGGAGGTGGATCAATGGAATAGGATTGAAGACCCAGAATTGAACCCACACATCTATGGCCAATTGATCTTCGACAAAGGAGCTGAAAACATCCAGTGGAAAAAAGATAGCCTTTTCAACAAATGGTGCTGGCTCAACTGGAGGTCAACATGCAGAAGAATGAGAATTGATCCACTCTTATCTCCTTATACTAAGCTCAACTCCAAGTGGATCAAGGACCTCCACATAAAACCAGACACACTAAAACTAATAGAAAAGAAACTGGGGAAGACCCTTGAGGACATTGGCTCAGGGGAAAGTTCCTGAACAAAAAAACAAGAGCTTATGCTCTAAGATCAAGAATAGACAAATGGGACCTCATAAAATTACAAAGTTTCTATAATGCAAAAAGACACTGCCAAAAGGACAAATCGGCAACTAACAAATTGGGAAAAGATCTTCACCAACCCCACATCTGACAGAGGGCTAATATCCATTGTATACAAAGAACTGAAGAGGTTAGACCCCAGAAAACCAAATAACCCTATCCAAAAATAGGGTACAGAGCTAAACAGAGACTTTTCACCTGAAGAAATCCGGATGGCTGTGAAACACCTTAAAAAATGTTCAACATCATTAGTCATTAGGGAAATGCAAATCAAAACAACCCTGAGATTTCACCTCACACCAGTCAGAATGGCTAAGATTAAAAACTCAGGAATCAGTAGGTGTTGGCGAGGATGTGGAGAAAGAGGAACACTCTTACTGCTGGTGGGACTGCAAGCTGGTACAACCACTCTGGAAGTCAGTCTGGTGGTTCCTCAGAAAACTAGACATGATGCTTCCGGAGGACCCAGCCATACCACTCCTGGGCATATACCCAGAAGATTCCCCAGCATGCAATAAGGATACATGCTCTACTATGTTCATAGCAGCCTTATTTATAATAGCCAGAAATTGGAAAGAACCCAGATGTCCATCATTGGATTGATGGATACAAAAAATGTGGTATATATACACAATAGAGTACTATTCAGCCATTAGAAACAATGAATTCATGTAATTCTTAGAGAAATGGATGGAACTGGAGAACATCATACTAGGTGAGATAACCCAGTCTCAAAAGAATACCCATGGTATGCACTCACTGATTAGTGGATATTAGCCTAGAATCTTGGGACATCCAAGACACAATCCACATACCAAATGATGTCTGACAAGAATGAAGGAGTGGACCCTGGTTCTGGAAAGGCTCAAAGCATCTGTGTAGAGGAATACCAGAACAGGGAAGTGGGAAGGGGTGGATGGGGGAACAGGGGGAGAGAAAAGGGCATGTGGGACCTTTGGGGGGGCAGGGAATCAGGAAAAGGGAAATGAAATGTAAATATAAAATATATCCAATAAACAATTAAAAAAGAAAACCAAAAACCACTCTGGAAATCAGTGTGGCGGTTCCTCAGAAAATTGGGCATATCACTTCCAGAGGACCCTGGCATACCACTCCTGGGCATATACCCAGAGGATTCCCCTGCATACAATAAAGACACATGCTCCACTACAAAAAAAAAAATGAAAAAAAAAAACAGAAAAAGCAAACAACAACAACAACAAAAAAACAAAAAACAAAAAGTGTTTTAGCAATAAAAAAAGAAAGAAAAAATAAGAAAAAGATTCCACATAGCTGGCGGCACAGCTCAGCTGAGCATTCTTGTGTTTGCTCCTAGCACTGAAATAAAACACTGTGTGAACACACATATGTGATAGGCAGCAAGTAAACAACACATCTGATAAGCTCTTGGGTCTGTCGAAAGATACCTAGAACTAGCTAGACTCAAGAGGGCGTGAAGGACTACTGGTCATTTTGGGCCAAGGCACATCAATTCATAAACTCAAGATTCCTTGTCTTTGGCCTTGCATCCCTCCTGAGCTGTCTTTACTTCTTCTTTATCTCTGGTCAGATTACCTTGAAGTTTGTGGGCAAGTACACACTCACTGCTCCCTCATTTGCACCTCTGTCTGTGGAAAACCAAGAAGAAGAACCAAGCAGCCTACCACAGTACTTCCAATACACCTAGTAGAGCATAATCCCGAAAAGGCTTGTCTCCACCTGACAGTCAGTGACTTCATGTCCTAGTGTAAGTATCACCTTTTTTTGCCCACCTGTGGAGGAAAATCTGAGATAACCATTCTTTGTTTTCCTTTTAGGGCTTTTGTCACTCAGATTCCCAAATTCCGTCTTTCACAGTTTTCATGTTGTCTTTATGTTTTTATCTTAGTACGGTAAGCAGGGCACAAGGTTGGCATGGTGTCACTTAGCAAGGAGCCTAACAGCAGATGATGCCGGTTACACAGAACTTTATACTCTCCTTCAATGTTTTAGCCAGACATATGATCACTGAATGTCAAGACAGCATCCCTGTATTCCTTTTAGATTTTTCTATGCCTGTTAGATTTGGTTATGTTATTTAAAACCACAGAACACTTTCTGAACCCCCCAAAGCAATGCTTCAAAGTATTTTTCTGAAGATAGACTTGTGTATTAAAAGTTGGGTGGGCTGGCAGGAACAAATAACTCTTGGGTGTAATTAAGTAGACCAAGTAAAGATGACAAAAGAGTGGCTATCCTACTTGATACTATCTCACAGTAGATTAAAAACTGGACTTATTTCTTACTCATGTTTTTCATAATGCTCTCAAAATAGAATCATTCACTCTCTCTACTATATGCCGCCATATGCTTATAAGTCTCAGTAAACATACAATCATTCTGTGTGACTAACATTGTGTCACCCAATGACATTACCCCTGGAACATCATCAGAGAGAAAGTTCTACTCCTTCCATATCATGCCAGAGATTCCTTCTAATTCAAATTGTTAGGAAATGCATGACCCAAACTCCTCTATTGTTGACAAATGTAAACTCTATGCTAGCATTTCCAATTTGATATTTTTGATTTCCTATGTTGGTGACCCAACATTCTGAATTGTTACCTTGGCTATCGTAGCCAAGATTCATTTACAAATCAGAACCCAGGGGCAAGGAGTATATGTCCTTGATTTTGCTTCCTTTTCCTTACTAGGAGCAAGGAGTATATGTCCTTGATGTTGTTTCCTTTCCTTACTTTATTTATTAACATTACCATTCAGAAACAGGGACATGCTTGATGTCCTTTTAGACTTAACCATCATCTTTCTAAATTAGCTCCTGCTGTCCTAAAGACGGTAATGACAAGCTCACTGCCCATACATTTTCTGCTTAATTCCCAATTTTTTTTATACATTATTTCAAATACATCTCACATGGGGCCTCTACTAGTTAGTTCGTTTACTAACTTTATTACCTACAGTAGATTAAATGTCAAACCTCTCATGTGTGTGGCCACACCCAGGAACCTGTGAGTGTGATCTTACTTGGAAAGAGTCCTTGAAGATGCAGTCAATTCATGGATCTTGATATGCATGCATCCTGGATTACCTTGGTGGGTACCCATGACAAGATACTAGACACACACAGAGGGGAGACAGATGGAGACAGGGAAAGGCCATATGTAGGAGAAATCAGACATGAGACTGACACTACCAGAAGCCAGGAAATGCTAGAGTCACCAAATCCTGGAAAGGAATGTCTCCCCTAGACCTAAGGGAAAATCAATGTATGTTGCTTCGAGACAGCAAAGGTGTGGTTGGTTATTTGTTATAGAACTAGAGGAGACTTTCAAGAATTACCTAAGAAACGCCATCTTCCTATCCAGTCATTTCTTTATAACTGTTCTGGTCTATCCATGCGGCTGAAACAAAATTCTGTGATCTGGGTGGATTATAACAACAGAAACAAATTCCTCACAGTTACAGAGGCTGGGAAGTCCAAAGTGAAGGTACTGATGGACTTAGTATCTAGTAATGGCTTTCTGGAATGTATTTTACAGGGAAACTTCACATGGCAAGAGGGTAAGGGCAGCTCTCTGCAGCCTCTTTGATGGGGACATGTCCATGTACAAGGCTTTCGGCTTCATGATCCAATCACCACCAAGGCTACATCTTCTAAAACTAACACTTTGCAAGGCAGGATTTTAACATAGGAATGCAGGGAACCAGACATCCAAGGCTGCTTTTTTTTTTTTTTTTTTTTTTTTTTTTTAGCGTTAGACACTAGCTTCCCTGGAAGGTATCTTTTACATCCATCCAGTACCTAATCTGGTGCATTGTGAAGTCAATAAAAGAATGGGTAAATAAAAATGAAATATTTCAAAGTCTTGACTACAAAGTGTTAAAGGGAGAAGATTTACCAATGTTGGCTTTGTATATCCCTCACATACACATCCTGCCCCCACGCTGTCACCAGAGTCTTGAGTTCTCAGGGCTCTTGCTGAGTTTTATTTAGCATCATATCAAATCAAAGGAAATTAGATGTTCATGCCTTTCCTTGCTTCCTGGGGTTCAACCTTCCTTTTGCCTGAGTCCTTCCTGGCTCTCACAGCAAGGCAGACCCTGCGTGTCCCCTAAAAGTGCTGTATTCTCACCATGGGAGACCAACATTCACACAGCTATTCTGGACCCCTCTTTTTCTCCTCAGCTTCATTTGCCTTTTTATTTTATTATTGTTTTTTTTTTTAAAGCCGAACATAAATGCTCAGCACTGTTCAGACTCAGCAAGGAGATGAGTGTATGCTCATTCTATTGTGCTCTTTCTGGTAGGGTGACACTTGTGGTGGATGAGGAAAGGGACAGTGAATCCATTCCTCAAAATCCCTGCCACTGACGCTTGGAAATTAGACCAATCACCTGTCTATTCATATTGGCTCTGACTAACTATGTGACCAAAACATTGGCTTAGGGCTAATGCTCTCTGAAACTTCATTGTCACTGATTCTAAAGGAAATATATGGGGACAAATGGCCAATGTGAGAGAAGGGGTACATTGATCATCTAGAGAACCCATAGGAACCAGGAATTGGGATGCTAGGATGTATGCCAGCTCCAACCAAGGCTGCCTGTGGCTGGTCATGTTGCTGTGGTCTTTGATCTGACTTCCTCTCAGCTTTGTAGCGATCTGAGGAGCCCGAGATGTCGTTGAGAGCCACAGAAACTTCTTTACCTCAGGTGTGTATATCTTGGAGAGATAAAGTGCTGTGCAAGGCAAAGGCCACCAAAGCTTCCCAGAGCCAGTGACTTCTGAGTCTTTTGGCCCCTGAACCTGAAGAATGAGTTTGGCAGACAATGGGGAGGGTGAGATTTAGAAAGTGATTCATTGAGTTGAGAGGTCAGTGCTTAGGAGAGTTAGAAGGCAGAGGTTTGTGGAGCAGTAATGGTCCCAGAAAATGGTGTATCATCAAACTGTTTGGCTAGGGTCTTTTTGACAAGACTCAAAGCAGAAGCTGGGGTGAGATGCCACCTCTTTCGAGAATGTATGTGTGCTCACTTAGAGGGGAGAGAGATAACAAAAAGACAACCCTTCCTCCTGGCATCTCTGGCCTCTGGCCAGGTCAAAATCAAAGAACCTAAACACCTTTGACATCTCTGGCCATTTGAAAGGGCAAAGTTTCAAACAGGGCCAAAGGCATTTCTGGATTTGAGCTAAGGCAAAATTGTTCACTCTGTGAGTTTCCTACCTTAAAAGTGCTTGGCCAGTTTCAGTCTCCTGTCTTCATCAGTAGGTCAACTGGGAAGAGCATCTGTGGTGGCCATCATTTGGTCAAATATTGACTGGACATCTGCCATATGACCAGGCCATATGTAAACTAAGCACAGTTGCTATGGCAGCAAGCAAACCAAGCAGTGTCCGTTTTTTTTTTTTTTTATAGAGTTTACTTCTAGTTCAAGGGTGTGGAAAGCACAGTGTGTGTTCCTCGTGGACACATAAACATGCACCTATCCTTCCAATTGCAACTTTGAAGTCAGGGGATGTGTGTGGAGTTATTTTGTGAAGTGTAGTAATATTCTGACAAATAGTGATGACTTTCTCATCCTGTGTTAGGTACTGGGAGTCTACTGAGATGTTGCTGTTGGTGAAACGAATTGTCCAGTGGCTTCTACAGTGCAATAAAGGACAGAGGAGAGAAGCCCAATGCAACACCTGTTTTTCCTCCCAGGCAATCTGACTTGGGCTTTCTGGCCCTGCTGCTTCTAATAGCAGGGTGTATTTGGCATCCAAGGGCTTGATTGCTGAGACTCTGTAATAATGACCTGTATCCTTGGCTCTCACTTTCTATCTGCTTACCTTAGTCACAGCATGACACAGTATGAGACACAGGATTAGCAGTGTCACTGGGAGCATTTCTGTTTGTTTTTGGTTCCTGTGTATTTGTGCTAAACTTAGTAGAAAAAAAAAAACTTAGTAGGCAAACTCTGGCAACTTCCTTCTTAATGATGGGAAAGTGGAACCAGCCAGCACGGGTTAAATTCCTCCATTTGTAACAGTGGTGGGAAAGATTTTGACTCGTGGTTATTTTGAGGATATGTGTTCAAGGGATAACCGACCCCATATGAAATATGCAGACAGTCCAAGAATAAGAAAGACAAAGGTTAGGGGCTAGTTAGGGATTTTAGCAGGCTTGAGGCAGTTGGAGATGGATCCCTCCCTTGAAATTAGCTTCCAGTGCCACCTTCTTTGTTCTACAGCACCCATGCGTATGCGTGCTTTTTGCATGCATGTATACATGTGCATTCATAGATACATAGCTGGTGCATGGCTATGTAAAGGGCAGAGGTCGATTTCAGATGTCTTACTCTATTGTTTCCTACCTTACTTATCTTGACAGGGTCTTACTGAACTTAGAGCTCACAGACTGCAAGTCTACCTAGCCCAAGGGTCAGGGATATACATGCCTCTGCCAGGTTTACAAGGCCTGCTGCCACCATGTTGGATTTTCCACACTGGTGCCTTGAATCCCAAATCAGGTCAAGTGAGCCATCCTCTTCCATCCAAACACACAGTTTTGAAGGAAGGGAGGACATTGACAGCACCCCTTTCTAGAATTAGAAAAATCTTGTAAACAAAGAAAAAAAGACTATGACTTTGTCTTCTTAAAAGTGCTAAAATTCTCTTTGACAGGATAGTTGCAGGATACATGGAAGGGGAAAAGTTGGAGAGCTTTGTTGAGGTTCATTAAGTGGAAGCTCTTTCTTCTTGGTAAAGAATGATATTTTTAGAATTATTTTTATTTTTATTTTTCTCTGTAATTTGTTTTGTTATTTTTTTTTAAAGCATGGTTTGGGATTCTGAATTGTCTGGTCTGAGATAGAGGCTTGGACTTCTGAACTACCAGGAAGATTTGAAATTGAGGTGTCTATCCCGAAGCCCACAGGCTATGCAAGTGTGGCACAAGATGGTTTGTTGCTACATCACTTAAAATAAACATATGCATGTCTCACAATCAGCAGGCTGTGGTCAGGTCATCTCTGATTTAATGTGTAGTCCAAGACAATTCTTCTTTCACTGGGGCTCAGAGAAGCCAAAAGACTGGGCGCTAGAATAAAAGAAGCTTTCTGGTAAAGAGAAGAGACACATGGTTGTCCCTTCCGTTAAGATCCAAATGGATCTGTCAATCACTTAGACAGGGGAATGCCCCTCGGGAGAGCAGTCTGTTTTAGTACTTTAACATACGGCATACAGTTGCAAAGCATCCTATGACTGAGACAAGATACAGAAAGCTTCAGTGGAAGCACAACGCTGGCTTTGTGGGAACAGTATTATCACTCTAAAAACAGAGCTCTCCCTCCCTGCCTTCTGCTGCTGCTACCAACATCCAAGATGCTTGGCTTGGGGACCCGATACACTGGATACGAAATCAGTTATACTTCCACCACACAGTAGCCATGACTATTAGATAAGAAAAGGAGTAAAAAACTAGAACGCAGTGGTACTCCCTAGGACACCCTCTGCTAACCATGCAGAATCTGTCTGTCTGTGTGTCTGTGTGTCTGTCTGTGTCTCTGTCTCTGTCTGTCTCTATCTCTGTCACTGTCTCCCTCTCTCTCTCTCATGCTGTAATAAGATTCTTTTAAAAAACTCACCTTCTGTTGTCTGTGAATTTGGGAATTTCACTCTTCTAATTTATTAGACAAGAATCTGAAAGCTCCATGCTCAGGGCCGTACAGTTCCTAGACCCCAGCTCCCTAAGGAAGGCTCCATCCTTTTCAAAGACACAGCTATATTCCCATATAGGCTACAGTCTTGGCAAGAGCCAGCAAAATTTCAACAGAGTATAGAAGAGTCAGAGACTCAGTTATTCCACCAGTGAAACTACTGCTCAGAAGGAAGTCCATTGGCTTTTGGTGCAAATACTTGGCTGGGAAGATTAAGGGTATAGTCGAAGTCCTGAGAGATAATTTAAAAGGGCAAAAATTGTGAAGGGTTACTTTTCCTTAAGTCTCGGTCTCAGAAAACTAAATCCTGATGAGCTTTGGAGACACTGGGGAAGCCAAAACTCAGGGAAGGCGGGAAGATTCGCTCCCTGGGACAGCAGTGAGATGTCACTCAAAAGGCTAATAATCTGCTTTATCCCTTCTTACAAGACTGGTGGGCAGCATATCAAAGAGAGAGTTCTGAGGAAGAGGTTCTAGCTGGGATAAATGAAAAAAAAACTTGTAAGTTGGAAGAGGTTTAAAGGAGTCCTATTAATCATAGACAGGGTGTAATCATAGGTCAGCGATGTAAATACTTGACTTGGGAACACTGATTTGGAGGGGCAGGGTTTAGTGCTTTAGTTTGGCCAGGGGAAAAGGCACAATGATAAGTCCTTGACAGTTGGTAATGAAGCTTAATGTATTAAAGGGAATAATGCTTATTCCACCTTCCAATCTGTAAAAATTAAAATGAAATGACAGGTGCCATCCATACACGTAGCAGGGCACAGAATATAGTCTACCACATGTAAGCAACACATTATGAGATCAAGGGTTCTCCGCTTACACATGTTCTGGACAGTGATTGTCCTGGAGAGAAGAGAGAAGTCTGCAAGACTCATGGGGCCTCATGAAACCTTGAAGAGTCTCCTTCTCAAGGTTATACAAACAGTAAGCAGTGCCAAGATGAGGGGACTCTTTGGTGGAGTTGCCTGGAGGTTCTGACAGGGAGCTCTAGGGAGGGATGCAATTTTGATGAGTCCGTACCCATGGAGGACTGGACTTTCTGGTAATGCTGCTGCCAGAGTCCCTTGTGTACCTATAAGTAATCTGCACTTGTGCTCTGGTATCAGCTCTGGTGTCAGTAGTATCGGTTCACTCGCAGATCACTTAGAAAGACTTGGTTTGCTTTGTCATTGCTGCTTTAGGAGGGGCAAACCTTGGTGTTCTCAGGAAACGTCCATAACATAACCACTTCAGAAAACAGCTCCCCAGGGCCCAGGTGATGGCTCGGTAGCACATGTGGCCTCCCTTGCTGCCACCACTGATGACTTGAGTTTGATTCCTTACTCCCATTGGTGGAACGAGAATTGATTAATTGTCTCCTGTTCTCCAATATGCACCTTAGCATGCACGCAAGACACTCCCCCCACCATGCAATTAAAACTTTAATTTAAAACTTAAAGTAAGATGGATAGTGTGTATACATTGTTTCCCACTTAAATACTTAAGATTACTGGCCTTTTTATGTTTTTTATTGGATATTTTCTCAATTTACATTTCAAATGTTATTCCCTTTCCCGGTTCCTCCACCAGAAACCCCCTATCCCTAGATGGTCAATCCCTGGCAGAAATGCAAACCAGCTTTGATGATTTATTCCACACATATCTCCGTAAATAACACTTAAGATTTCCACACTAGATATAGAGCTATTTAAAGGCAGGCCAAAATTCAAAATTAAAAACAAATTTGTTGGGTCTTTATAGAAAATTACCTATGAATGCAAACTCCCAAGTAATTCTGAATATGCATGCTGGAAACACGATTGTAATTTAAAAGCCATCATACATTCCCATTAATACGTAATGGCTTTATAATCTGTATTAATTGTGGCATCATGGTGTAATGAAATGAGATCGTTCTCTACCGGTTACTAATTGGACCATTGCTCTCTGAAAGCTTTTGTTTCATGTTTCATATTTATTCTTCCAAAATATCCCTTTTAGATTTTTTTCTACACCACGTAATATGGTAGCATGTAATTTCCTTATTTATTATGTTTATTCTTTGTTATCTGTCTCTGACTAAAATTTAAACTCTGAGAACTGCTGTTTTCTGGATATTTGTGCTAAGCAGTGCTCATGTGATATACCTGATCTGTATTCATAGTTCATAAATTAACACTGAAAGTTGATTTATATGCACAAGTTGTCCAATACATACTCTGAAAATATTTGCTCAATTTAATAAGCAAAGGGGATTTCTTCTTTGGAAAGAATTTTAAGTCGGAGATAATGCCAGCCTTTTGGAGGAGTTCTTAGCACTGTGTGGTTATATTGGGGTCAGTGAGAACAGTGAGTGTAGACATGCCCCTCCTAACCTAGCCCTTGGGGGAAATTCCCGGCTCCATTACAGGCAGCAGGGGCCAGTTATCGTCCTTGGCCCGGGAGAGCATGGGGCTGACATGAGAAAAGAAATAGCTAAAAAAAAAAAAATTACAGGTAGGAACAGGATGCAGCCAGAGATAAGTTGGGAACAGCGATTGCTCACTGAAATGGTGCGATATTACTTGAAATGTTAATCTGCCTTTATGCTTTCTTATACTAACTGGTGGGTAAATCATGAAAGAGATGAAGTACGTCTTCAGTTTCTACAAAGCATGTTAAAGGCTTGGTTCCCAGCCTGTGATACTGTTGAGAGATGATAGACCATTTAGCACAGCGGGGCCTCGGGACATGTCCTTGAAGAGGTTATGGATTACTGACCTTCTCCTGTCTCTGTTTACTTCCCCGCTATCAAGAGGACAGTACCATGTATGTACTACCATGTACCAGCACGGTGAACTCTGCTGGTGGTGCATGGCAGAAGAGCCATGTGACCACAGGCCACCAGACCCTAGAGCTGAACAACCTCCCTTTCAATTTAAATGGAAAATCTCACTGTATTTGGTCACTCCCAGAGAAAGCTGCCTACCACGCAGAATACAAGCATCTGTAGTGTGTGAGAGACATACGGTAGGAAGGAAAAACCAAGAAGGCATTTTAAGATCTGTGCATTTTAGTATCAAAGTACAGCTTCTAATTTTCTTTTATACAGAGTAGACTGGAATTCTTACTTAATTTCTTGGGGTAATTTTTTTTCCTACTGGCAGATTGGGAAGACAGCTATGAGGGTTAACGTTCTCTTCCCACTCTTTCCAACCCAACCGCTGGGCTTCACTAGGACTACTAATTTCTGCTGGTGTATGAGATGGGTCCGAGACTGGCTGCTGGTCATGTACTCACAATAGCAATGACAATTATTGCTTCTGAGTGTGACTATGAGCTCTCTGTAGGCAGAGCTGTCCCCTCTCTGGTTTCACACCTTTAGTGTCAAGCACAGGGTCTGATACATCCAATATATAGTACATGCTTGGCAAATGAGTAATGAATACAATGACCCACACTAATAATCTCAATCCCATTAAAGCCAAATCCTACTTAATTGCTTTCCCAACACTTCTTTGGCATTCTACTTTACTAAATTTAATTGAAATAAATACTATTATGAGGTAATTATTGAGGATCCACTCTGGTTATCTTTATGATAGATGTCAAAGGTACAATGTTAAAAACGAGGCTTGCTCCCTCCAAGTGTTCTGGAAAGTGCAAGAGCTTCATGTTTCCAGACTGACAAGCATCCTCTCTTGGTGCAGTGAATCGGGGAAGACGTCTCCAAGGAGACAGTCTTGGAGAGGGTTGAAGATGAAGTCAGAGTTTGCTATATGTGCAGGAGGGACATTTCTAGGGTGAAAACAACGAATCAAACACACAGAGGCAGAGGTAACCAGAACATTACGGAGTTGGGAAAAATGAACAGAGCTATAAAGTTCAAGGTCTGAGGAAAGTTGTAGAAAGTCAATGTGGATGGGTAGAAGCGAGGTCACAGAAAGTCTTGTGTTAATATAAAGAGTTCCCATCTATGGCAAAGGCAACATAGGGTCCCATCAGAGAAGACCAGATACGTATATTTGAAGATCAACCTCACGGTGAAAAGTTGGACTGGAAAGTGTCAATGAAATCAGTTTAACTTTCAGTAAAGTGATTAACTCAATAGCCTATCTAGGCCTGAAATACATACTTTTGTGATATCTGAGGAACAACATTTTAGAAGACTCTAGTGGGGAGCTATGTTCTGGAAAGTGCAATACAGGACTTGATGTCATGAATTTGAAATCCAAATGGAATTTTAGTTCCTTGGTTTCTTTAGTAGCCCATCATACTGAATGACTCAAACAGCCAAAAAAATTGACTTCCATCGTGAAGGCTAGAGGTTCAAATCCAAGGTGTCAGCTGGGACTTGTTCTGTCTTGAACTCACAGACTTGTCTCTTGTTTGTCTTACTCTCATGATAGCTGTCAATCATTGGTATTCCTTGCCTAGCATCTGAGTCATTCCAGTCTTAGCCTATATTGTCACATGATACCTTCTTATGATGTTTGTCTCTTTACATTGTCTCTCCTCTTCTTATAAAGACCCATTCAAGTTGAATTAACCCTTCCCACTCCAACTGTTCACAGAGTGCTTGAGAAGGATGCCCAGAAGCAGGTTAATATGCTAAGATTGGTAGAAAGATGCTTTGATGGTGGTCAATACAAATCATTTGTGTAGTCTCCTGACTACACAATGGGATGAAAGATTAAAAACAAGAAATTGCAGGGATATCTGGCCATGAAGAAGAGAATTATTTATGTATTTAAACCACAGGAGAGACTTGAGTTTGTGTATAGCCTGATGCATAAAGTCAAATATGAGGAAGGGAAAAAATCATGATGAGAGACATTATGGAGGGCTGAATAATATCTTCCAAAAACAAGCCTTTTCCAATCACTGAAACCTGGTTATATGCCAACTTCATGATAAAGAATCTTTGTATATGTGATTAAGTTGTGGGTCCTGGTTGGGGGAGGAGCTTAGCTTAGACAACCTGTGAGTTACCTAAGGATATTGTCAGGGTTATTATCAAAGGGAAGCGGAAGAACAGAGAGGCATAAAGCTGCTGCATCTGTGGGTTTGAAAAGAAGGAAATAAAAGGAGCCACTAGCCAAACAATATAGGTAATCCTGGCACTAGATGAGGCAAGAAAAGGGATTCTCCACTAGTCCTCAAGAGTCTTTAAGGGATGCCACTGTAGGTCTTTAAATCTTCATAACAACAATACAATAAATAGATGTTATCAAACTATTAAGGTAATGACAGTTTGGTTCGGTAGCCATTAAGAATAAGTTAGCTTCAGAAATGAATTAATTTAGCTTAAGAAACTAATGAAATTTTCATATTCATAGATTTTGCTTTGATACATATATTTTAAATACAAAGGCTGGCCTGTTATTTTAGCATCCCAAGATTTTTCCAACCATTATTAGGGGAACTAAAAGGCAAACATCTAGGATATATCTTATATACATATGTTCTTTAGAATGGTGTATTCAAATATACAGTGGGCCCTGTGAGTCACTAAATAATTGACTAGTGTTGCCCTTTCCAATCTTCT
This sequence comes from Apodemus agrarius, assembly GCA_964023405.1. NCBI lineage: Eukaryota > Metazoa > Chordata > Mammalia > Rodentia > Muridae > Apodemus > Apodemus agrarius. Next base: position 40,444,002 of record OZ030026.1, on the reverse strand, counting down.
AAATTTAAATGAAGTTCCAATACACTGCTAGAACGTTACAGCATTCTATCAGCGGATTCCTGTATTCTTATGCGTAGACAGGCTAAGAATAGTTTGATATTTCTGAAATGGAAAATAAAATCCAGAGCAGGGAGAGACAGCTCAGTGGTGGAACACTTGCCAGGATGTGTGACACCTGAGTTTGGACCCCAGCACCATAAAACAAACAGACCAAACCAGTGTGGTGCTTACCTTTTAAATTATGTATAAAGTTCAGAAAAATCTGATTGATTTAGTTTTTTAAAGATTACTGGTCATCGCAGACACATTTCTACAGCGGGAGCTTCTCTATGAGGCTGGAACGAGATTGTCTTGTTGCCTATTTATACTTAGAGCTCGGATGGTCCTGTAATATTTCCTTATTTCCAGAGTGACTTTTCAGCATGAGAGCACAGCTACATGGCAGCCCTCTCTCTTTGGGAATACGAAAATCGCACAGCTTCCTTTCTATATTTCCAATCTCATAATAAAACAATTTCAAGCTGACCCAGGCAGTGATTCACTAACATCCAAACCATCATCGGCAGCAGAGATGTTAATATTCCGAATCAGTCTTTCTTTCAACTGGAAAATTTGCAGACAAATGTTGATTTTATGTGAATGCTTCTTTCATCCCTATTGAGCTTATAGCAGGCAACTAATAGCAGCTGAATGGCAGGACTAAAGGCTATAGCCAGAAACGACTTGCATTTCCCGATCCCATGATTGTCTGAGGACGCGCGCATCACATTATTTATTTGCTTGCCGGTATCTCACAGATAATGGCAGTATTGTAAATGCCCGAGCCACTAACTAGCTATGCATTTAAACTATTCCAATCTTGTCTTCCACCATAGAAGAGTCTACTTGCAGGGCCAGCAGACCCAGGAACAGCCAGGAAATACACTCAAAAAATGTTTCCATTCCAGAGGAAAAGCTATGGCAATGGCATTATTGCTCCCATAACCCAAACAAGAGACCTTCCTTGCTCCAGGGACTCTCAGTGTTTATTATCTGATTTTGCAACATTGGTTTACAGTATATTTATTTTTTCTGTAAACTCCTATACTTCAAAGCTTAGTGATGATGTTGGAAAATATCTCCCATCACTCAGTAATAATTGACATTATTGCCAATGTCTACTAAGGAAGGGTTTCAAATGCAGGCTGTGTTCTACTTTCTGTATGCATGCTCATTGTCACCCCTGTGCAATATCATGAAACAGATAGCATCAAACCCATTTTACAGATATGGAATGGAGGCTTGTGGGAAGCCAACATTTTTCTGGTAGCTATAAAAGGAACACATTTTAAGAGTAGAATTAAAGCCAGAGTTTTTTCCTGTCTCCATTTTGCCATTATAGCCATAGCACAGAATAAATAATGGATGGTTATCTTTAAAAAATTGCCTGGACATCTGATAAAAGTTGCATATAAAAAACAGAGGATTAATTCCGTATTAAAGCTCATTAACATTTCCTTTTATTCCTTTTATTAAATATATTCTTTATTTGCATTTCAAATGTTGTCACATTTCCTGGTCCCTCCCCCAAAATCTCCTAACCTGTCCCCTCTCCCCCTGCTCACCAAACCATCCACTCCTGCTTCCCCGTCCTGGCATTCCCCCATACTGGGATATCTAGCCTTCTCAGGACCAAGGGCCTCTCCTCCCTTTGATATCCAACAAGGCCATCCTCTGCTGCCAATGTGTCTGGAGCCATAGGTAACTCCATGTGCACTCTTTGGCTGGTGGTTTAATTCCTGGGAGCTCTGGGAATACTGGGTTGTTCACATTGTTGTTTCTCCAATGGCGCTGCAAACCCCTTCAGCTCCTGGGGTCCTTTCTCTAGCTCCTCCATTGGGGATCCTGTGCTCAGTTCAATGGTTGGCTCAGAGTGTCCCCCTCTGTATTTGTCATGCACTGGCAGAGTCTCCCAGGTGACAGCTATATCATGCTCCTGTCAGCAAGCACTTGTGGGCATCCACAATAATGTTTGGGTTTTGTAGCTGCCTATGGGATAGACCACTAGGTGGAGCAGTCTCTGGATAGTCTTTCCCTCAGTCTATGCTCCACACTTTGTCTCTGTATCTCCTCCTGTGCGTATTTTGTTCCCCCAACTTAGAAGGACCAGAGTATCCATACTTTGCTCTACCTTCTTGAACTTCATTTGGACTGTGAATTGTATCTTGGGTATTCCGAGCTTCAAGGCTAATATCCACTTATGAGTGAGTGCATACCATGTGTGTTCTTTTGTGATTGTGTTACCGCATCCAGGATGAAATTTTCTAGTTCCATCCATTTGCCTAAGAATTTCATGAATTCATTGTTTTTAATAGCTAAGTAATATGCCATTGTGTAAATGAACTACCTTTTCTGTATCCATTATTTTGTTGAGGGATGTCTGGGTTCTTTCCAGCTTCTGGCTATTATAAATAAGGCAACTATGAACATAGTGGCGCATGTGTCCTTTTTACATGCTAGAGACTCTTCTGGGTATATGCCCAGGAGTGGTATGGCAGGGTCCTCCAGTAGTATTATGCCCAGCTTTCTGAGGAACTGCCAAATTGATTTCCAGAGTGGTTGTACCAGTTTGAAATCCCACCAAAAGTGGAGAAGTGTTCTTCTTTCTCCACATCCTCTCCAGCACATGCTATCTACTGAGTTTTTTATCTTAGCCATTCTGAGTGGTGTGAGGTTGTTTTGATTTGCATTTCCCTGATGACTAAGGATATTGAACATTTCTTTAGGTGCTTCTCAGTCATTCGATATTCCTCAGTTAAAAATTCTTTGTTTAGCTCTGTACCCCATTTTTAATAGGGCTATTTGGTTCTTTGCGGTCTAACTTCTTGAGTTCTTTGAATATTTTGGATATTAGCCCTGTGTCAGATGTAGGGTTAGTAAAGATCTTTTCCCAATCTGTTGGTTGCTGTTTTGTCCTACTGACAGTGTCCTTTGCCTTACAGAAACTGTAATTTTATGAGGTTCCATTTGTCAATTCTTGATCTTAGAACATAGGCTATTGGTGTTCTCTTCAGGAAAATTCCCCCTGTGCCCACATGCTTTTTTATTAGTTTCAGTGTGTCTGGTTTTATGTGGAGGTCCTTGATCCACATGGACTTGAGTTTTGTACAAGGAGATAAGAATGGATCAATTTACATTCTTCTGTATGCTAACCTCCAGTTGAACCAGCACCATTTGTTGAAAAGGCTGTCTTTTTCCCACTGGATGGCTCCTTTGTTAAAGATCAAGTGATCATAAGTGTGTGGGTTCATTTCTGGGCCTTCAATTCTACTCTGTTGATCTACCTGCCTGTCACTGTACCAATACCATGCAGTTTTGTTGTTGTTGTTGTTTTTTATCACTATTGCTCTGTAGTACTGCTTGAAGTCTAGTATACTGATTCCCCCAGAAGTTCTTTTATTGTTGAGAATAGTTTTAGCTATCCTGGGTTTTTAGTTATTCCAGATGAGTTTGAGAATTGCTCTTTCTAACTCTGTGAAGAATTGAGTTGGTATTTTGATGGGGATTGCATTGAATCTGTGTATTGCTTTTGGCAAGATGGCCATTTTTACTATATTAATCCTACCAATCCATGAGCATGGGAGATCTTTCCATCTTCTGAGGTCTTCTTCAATTTCTTTCTTCAGAGACTTTAAGTTCTTGTCATACAGATCTTTCACTTGTTTGGTTAGAGTCACAGCAAGATACTTTATATCATTTGTGACTATTGTGAAGGCTGTGGTTTCCCTAATTTCTTTCTCAGCCTGTTCATCCTTTGAGTATAGGAAGGATACAGATTTGCTTGAGTTAATTTTATATACAGCCACTTTGTTGAAGTTGTTTGTCAGCTGTAGGATATTTCTGGTGGAGCTTTTGGGGTCACTTAAGTATACTATTATGTCATCTGCAAAGAGTGATAGTTTGACTTCTTCCTTTCTAATTTGTATCCATTTGACCTCCTTTTGTTGTTTAATTACTCTAGCTAGAACTTCAAGTACTATATTGAATAGATATGGAGAGAGAGGGGCAGCCTTGTCTAGTCCCTGATTTTAGTGGGATTTCAAGTTTCTCTCCATTTTGTTTGATGTTGGCTACTGGCTTGCTGTATATTGTTTTTACTATGCTTAGGTATGGGCCTTGAATTCCTGCCTGATCTTTCCAAAACTTATAACATGAAAGGATGCTGAATTTTGTCAAATGCTTTTTCAGCATCTAATGAAATGACCATGTGTTTTTTTATCTTTGAGTTTGTTTATGTAGTAGATTATATTGATGCATTTTCATATATTGAACCATCCCTGCATCCCTGGGATGAAGCCTACTTGATCATGCTGATTGATCATTTTGATGTGTTCTTGCATTCTGTTAATATTTCCTTAACCTGTAAAAGTTGAGAGAATCCACAGCTTACAGAAGACCAATATTTCTATAATGGTTGCACAAGTCTAGTGTATTTTCCTTTTGAAAAGAAAGAGCTTCAGAATAAAAGAGGACCCAGTCATAGAGAGGGTCCCAATTGTCTAGAACTGGAAAGAAAATAGGACTCAGTCATGCAGAGGGCTCCAGTCTCAACTCCTATAATATCTGACCCTTCCTATGTTCCCGAATGTGTACATAGGCTCCTCTCATGCAGAAAGGGATCAGACTTTGCTTAAATCTGGTCAGTAAAATGTGGATTCAAGTATAGTCTGGCTAGAAGAAGGCTCATGGTCTTCCTCAGCTTCTGTTTTCACTCAATGACTGCCTGGGTTCTAAGGATCTAGCAACGACCACAAAAAAAAAAAAATTCTAGAAGGTAAGGTCAATCCAAGATAGAAGGATATATTGTAACCATATCATCATTTTGTATACATTGTGTCAATTAACACAATTAATATTGTATACAGTAGGTCTCTTTCTTATAGAGGGTCTTCAAGCTACAAGTCTATAGTCGAATTCAGTGGGCACATGCTTTTTGAATAAAGTTTTATTAAGACAATAGTCCTGCGCATTTGTTTATAATTATCCATGGCTGTCCTTACAATACAAAGGCAGAGGTGAATAATCATGCAGACTGTAAACCTCATAAACCTTTGCTGTCTTTCTCTTTATAATAAAAAGTATTTCATACATGCCTTACATGGGACTGAAGAAGTGAATGCATTGACTTTTATAAGATGGTCCCATGGAGGCTAGAAGTATTAGGTAGCAAGCCAGATAGTAATAAAGTTCAAAGAACATTGAGAATCGACCCTGCTTCAAGCATTAGTTTATAAGACTGGAAGTCGATACCATGTGATTTGGATTACTGGTCAAAAAGATGCAATCTGGACCTGGGTGAAGCTATGCTATTCTAATTCTTAATATATATAATAAGGTTCACAAGATTATCATCTAGTTGGTGGGTTTCTAGTAAAGAACAAATATATACAATTTGTCAGTCTCTCTTAAGAGTTAATACAAATGGGTCTGTCAATCACCTGGATAAGAAAACCACATAAGAAGGCTGTCTGCTTAAGAGGCTTGGAAAGGTAGTATAAAGTGAAGCTGGAGAGATTGCTAAGTAGTTGAGAGCATTGCGTGTTCTTGTGGAGGAATAGATTTGGTTTCCAGAATCTACATGGTGGCTCACAACTGCATGTAACTCCAGTTCCAGGGGATCTGATGCTGCCTCCTGACTCTTGCTGGCCCCAAACACATGTGTCTTGCTCATACATACAGTAGGCCAAATGTCCATACACCAAAACAAAAATCAATCTAAAATAAAATAGTATAAGGTGTCTCCAAAAATGTAAAGTGACAATAGTCCTGTGCATTTGTTTATAATTATCCATGGCTGTCCTTACAATACAAAGGCAAAGGTGAATAGTCATGCAGACTGTAAGCCTCATAAATCTTTGCTGCCTTTCTCTTTATAAAAGTATTTCATGCATGCCTTACATGTGACTGAAGAAGGGAATGTGTTGACTTTCATAAGGAGGTCCCATGGAGGCTAGGAGTGTTAGGTAGCAAGCCAGTTAGTAAGAAAGTTTGAAAAACATTGAAAATCGACCTTTGCCTAATGCCCACTTTTACCACAGGAGAGTGCTCCCTCTTTACTCCTTAATAAATTCTGTCTTCCACATTATGTTCCTATCTGAATTCTCTTATGAAATCCACAAGGGCATAGGGGTAGTGGGGGAGTCCTGAATGAGATCCCAAAAGGTAGGGTCTAAGAGGATAAAATCTGAAACAGAACTTTTGTAATTTTATGAAATTACAGGAAGCTAAAAATATTAAGTGTTGAAGTTCAGTGTCCACAAAGAGGAAGTTTTTTTTTTAAGTAAAACAAAATTATTACATACAGATTGAAGTTTCTTCCCCCCTCCTCTGCTCCCAGTGCCTCTGCACACTCTCCAATCCACTTCTCCTCCTTTTTCTTCAGAAAAACGGAAGGCCTCCCATGGATATCAACCAACCTTGGTGTATCCAGTTGCAGTAAAACTAGGCACCTCCCCTTGTATTAAGGCTGGACAAGGCAATTCAGAATGAGGAGAAGGATCCCAAACGTGGCAAAAGAGTTAGAGTTAGCTCTCACTCCCATTGTTAGGAATCCCTCAAAAAGGTCAAACAACACCATTGGAACATACATTCAGAGGGCATAGGTTAGTTCCTTCCACTCAGGATTCCTGGTGGGAGGTTCAGTCTCTGTGAGTCCATATGAGAACCCAGGTTTGTTGATTCTATGGGGTTTCTTGTGGTGTCCTTGACCCCTCTGGCTCCCATAATCCTTCCTCCGCTCTTCCACGGCTTCCTGAGCTCTGCCTAATGTTTGGCTGTGGGTCTCAATTAGAGGGTGAAGCCTCTCTGGTGACCATTGGGCTAGGCACCAATCTATGAGTATAGGGGAATATCACTATACTCATTTCAAACTTTTGTTTGTTTGTTTTTTTGAGACAGGGTTTCTCTGCGTAGCCCTGGATGTCCTGGAACTCACTCTGTAGACCAGGCTGGCCTTGAACTCAGAAATCTGCCTGCCTCTGCCTCCCAAGTGCTGGGATTAAAGGCATGCGCCACCACCGCTCGGCCACTATACTCATTTCATTGACTTTTTTATGGTTGTGTTTGATTCTATCCGAGGTCTCTAGGCTATCCAGATTCTGGGTCCTGGCCCTCCACGTAGTGTCAAGACTAGGCACTCCTTTGTGGCATAGGTCTCAAACTGAACCAGTCATTGGTGGGCCATGCCCACAATTTCTGTGCCACTTTTAACCTCAGTCCATCTTGTAGGTACAGATTATCGGTCATTGGTTATGTGGGTGGGTTGGAGTTCCAATTCCTCCACTGGAAGTCTTGCCTGGTTACAGGAGATAGTCAGTTCAGGCTCTGTATTTCTGAATGCTAGGAGTCTTAGCTAAGGTGACCTTCATAGATTTCCTGAAAGTTTCCATAGTACTAAGTTTCTAGTTCATCGTGGAGATGTCCACCAATTTTAATTGTCTCTCCCAGTCCGCTCTATCTCTACCCCCTATTTGATCCCTCATATTCCAGTCCTCCCCTAGCTCCTCCACCTGTGGTGTCTGTTCTACTTCCGCCTTCCCAGGGAGATTCATGTGTCCCTCCTTGAGCCCTCCATATTACTTAGCTTCTCTGGGTCCATGATTGCAGTGTGATTATATTTTACTTTGCAGTTAATATGTATTTGTGAGTCCATACCATGTTTGTCTTTCTGGAGATGTATTACCTCACTCAGGATGTATTGTTTTATAGCTTCATCCATTGGCCTGCAAATTTTATATTTTTTCCTTAGCAGTAGAGTATTATTCCATTGTGTAAATGTTCTTTTATTGTAAAGGATAGCTTTAGCTATCCTGGGTTTTTTTTTTTTTGTTTGTTTTTACCTATAAAGTTGAGTATTGTTCTTTCAAGGCAAGATCTGTAAAGAATTGTATTAGAATTTTAATGGGGATTGCGTTGAATCTGTAGATTACTTTTTTGGTAGGATGACCATTTTTATTATATTAATCCTACTGATTCATGAGCATGAGAGATCTTCCATCTTCTGATATCTTCTCTAATTCCTTTCTTCAAAGATTTGAAGTCCTTATCATACAATTTTTTCACTTGGTTAGTTATCCCAAGATATTTTATATTATTTGTGGCTAATGTGAAGAGTGATGTTCCCTTAATTTCTTTCTCATTTCATTTGTTGTTTGTATATGGGAGAGCTACCAATTTTATTTTTAGTTAATCTTGTTTCGAGCTTTGCTGAAGGTGTTTATCAGCTGCAAGAGTTCTTTAGTAGAATTTTGAGGGTCACTTATGTATGCTATCATATCATCTGCAAATAGCAATACTTTGACTTCTCCCTTTCCAATTAGTATCCACTTGATTTCCTTTAGTTATCTTAGTGTTATAGCAAAAACTTCTGGTACTATATTGAACAGATATGGAGAGAATAGACAGCCTTGCCATATTCCTGACTTTAGTGGAATTGCTTCAAGTTTCTCTCCATTTAATTTGATGTTGGATGTTGGCTTGCTGTATATTGCCTTTAATGTATTTTAAGTATGTGTCTTGTATCCCTGATCTCTTCAAGACTTTTGTCATGAAGGGGTGTTGGATTTTATAAAAGGTTCTTCAGTATATGAGATGAGCATGTGGGTTTTTTTAAGTTTATTTATATGATAGATTACATTAATAAATTTTCAAATACTAAACCACCCATGCATCCCAAGAAGAAAGCCTACTAGATTATGATTGATGATCTTTTTGATGTGTTCTTGGATTCAGTTTGTGAGTATTTTATTGAATATTTGTGCATTAAAGTTCACAAGGTAAATTGGTCTCTAATTCTCTCTCTTTGTTGAGTCTTTGTGTGGTTTGTGTATCAAAGTGGCTGTCTCAGATAATGAATTTGGCAATGTTCTTTTTGTTTCTATTTTGTAGAATAAGTTGAAGACTATTGATACTAACTTTTCTTTAAAAGTCAAGTATAATTTTAAACTAAAACCACCTGGGTTGGAGAAATTGCTCAGAGGTTAAGGGCACTGAGTACTTTTGCAGAAGTTCTGTATTCCAATTCAAGCACCCACATGGCAGCTCACAGCTGTCTATAACTTCAAGATATGATACTCTCACACAGACATATATGCTGGCAAAACATCAATACACATAAAAGTAAATAAATTAAAACAAGAACACCAAACTATAAGATCATCAGCAACTGATGGAAACAGATGCAGAGACCCTCAGCTAAACATTAAGCAGAGCTTGGGAAATCCTATGGAAGAGGGGAAGGAAGGATTATAGGAGCCAGAGTGGTCAAGTATACCACAAGAAAACCCACAGATTCAACACACATGATTCCATAAGTACTCATAGAGACTGAACCATGAAGCAGGAACCCTGCATGGGACTGACTTAGGCTCATTGAACATATGTTACAGTCATGTGTAGCTTGATGTTCTTGTTGTTCTCTTAAAAGTGGGATCTGGTATATTTATACAATGGAATACTACTCAGCAATTAAAAATAATGAATTCATGCAATTTGTAGGCAAATGGTTCAATCTGGAAAATATCATTCTAAGTGAGTTAACCCAATCACAAAAGAATACACATGAAATGCAATCACTGATAAGTGGATATTAATGAGCCCAGAAGCTCTGAATACTCAAGGCACAATTAGCAAATCAAAAGATTCCCAAGAAGAAGGAAGGAGAGGACCCTGGTCCTGAAAAGACTGGATCCAGTTTTGTAGGAGAGTACCAGAACAGAAAAATGGTGGTGGTGGGGCAGTTGAGGAATGGGCGGGCGGGGGGGGGGGAAGAGGACTTATGGGACATATGGTGAGAGGGAAACTGGGAAAGGGGAAAGCCTTTGGAATGTAAACAAAAAATATAGAAAATAAAAATAAAAATAAAAAAGAGTGGGATCTGGAGCTGTCTCTGTTGCCTGCCACTGGGGCCCTTTCCCTCTACTGGGTTGCCTTGTCTAGCCTCAATAGAAGAGGAGGTGCCTCCTCTTACTGCAACTGTGTGTGGCATGGCTGGTTGACATTCATTAAGGCTGACCCTGTTCTAAAGAGAAAAGGAGGACAAGTGGATCAGAGAAGGGCAGAGGAGAAGTGGGGGTAGGGGGAGTAGGGGAGAGACTGGGAGGAGAGGATGGAGAGGAAAACTTCAGGATTTAAAACAAAACAAAATGCAAAATAAACAGGCAATATAGCTCTAGACATTTTTGTTTTGGTTGGAAGACTTTTAACGACCGCTACTATTTCCTTAGTAGTCACAGGTCTATGTAAATTGTTTATCTGATCTCGATTTAACTTTGGTAAGTGATATCTATCCTGAGACGCGTCTATTTCTTTTAGATTTTCCAATTTTCTGGAGTACAGAGTTTTGAAATAAGACCCGACGCTTTTTTGGATTTCCTGTGTCTGTTGTTAAGCACTCCTTTTCGTTTCTGATTTGCTTAGTTTGCACATTCTCTCTGCCTTCTAGTTAGTTTGGATAAGGCTTTGTCTACTTTGTTGATTTTGTCAGAGAACCAACTCTGCGTTTCATTGATTCTTTTGTATTGTTCTCTTTGTTTCTATTTTATTGATTTCAGCCCTGAGTTTGATTATTTCCTGCCATCTATTCCTCTTGGGTGTGCTTGCTTCTTTGTGTGTACTACTAAGTCGATAGTATGAGATTTCCCTAATGTCTTTATGGAGGCACTTAGTACTGTGAACTTACCTCTTAGTACTGCTTTCATTGTGTCTCATAAGTATGGATATGTTGTGCCCTCATTTTCATTGATTCTAAAATGTTTTTTATTTCTTTATTTCTTCCTTGACCCAGTGATAATTGAGTAGAGAGTTGTTCAGTTTCTATGAGTTTGTAGGTTTTCTGTTGTTTTTGAAGTCCAGCTTTAATCCATGGTGATCTGATAATATACAGGGGGGCATTTCAATTTTCTTTATTTAGATTTGCTTTGTGACCAGATGTATAGTGAACTTTGTACAATGTTCTGTTAGATGCTGAGAAAAAGGTATATTCTTTTGTATTTGGGTGAAATGTCCTTTAGATACCTGTAGATTCTGCTTGTATATCCATTCTGTTAGCCTGTGTCTTTTTATTGGAGAACTGAGTCCAGTGATACTGAAAGAAATTAATGACCAATGATTTTTTTGGTTTCATTTATTTATATTTCAAATGTTCCATTTCTCAGTCCCCCCCTCCAAGTGTTCTTCACTTCATCCCCTCTCCCCTTTCCTTCTGAAAACTCCCAGATGCCCACCCCCTTCACTTAACCACTCCTCCCCAGCTCACCCCACTTCCTGAATACCCCTTCCATGGGGCATCAAGTCTCTAGAGAATTAGGCACATCCTGGCCCACTGAGGCTAGAAAAGGCAGTCCTCTGCTACATATGTGCCAGGGTCCATGAATCAGCTCTTTTATGCTCTTTGGTTGGTGGCTTAGTCTCTGTGAGCTCCCGGGGGTCAAGGTTAGTTGATACTGTTGGTCTTCCTATGGGGTTACAATCCCCTTCTGCTCCTTCAGTCCTTCCCCTAACTCTTCCATGGGGGTCCCTGACCTCAGTCCAATGTTTGGCTCTAAGTATTTACATCTTTCTCAGCCAGTTGCTTGTAGGTTCCCAGAGGACAGCCATGCTAGCAAGCACAATGTAGCATCAGTAACACTGTCAGGGTTTGGTGCTACCCATGGGATAAATCCCAAGTTGCGTCAGTCACTGGATGGCTTTTCCTTCAATCTCTGCTCCATTTTTATCCCTGTACTTCTGTTAGTCAGAAACAATTCTGGGTCAAAACTTTTGAAGGTAGGTTGGTGACCCTATCCCTGCACTGGAAACCCTATCAACTGGAGGATGTCTCTTCAGGTTCCATTTCTCCACTGTTGAGCATTTCAGCATTCCATATTGAGTCCTGGGAGCCTCTCACATTCCAGTTCTCTGGGACTTTCTAGAGGTTTTTCTCTGAGCCTGACCCCACACACTGTTGAATATTTCCATCCATCTTCCTGACCCCTCTGAACTTCTCTCCTGTCTCCCCCCATACCTTATCTATTCCCCTTTCCCCCTCCCCTTCCCATCTCCCACCCAAATTCCTCCATTCCTCTGCCTCCTGTGATTATTTTCTTCACCCATCTAAGTAGGATTCAAGTATCCTACTTTGGCCATTCTTCTTGTTAAACATCATACAGTCTGTGGATTGTATCATGGGTATTCTCTACCTTTCGGACAATATCCACTTACAAGTGTGTACATACCATGCATGTCCACTTGCATTTGGGTTACCTCACTCAGGATGACATTCTCTAGTTCCATCCATTTGCCTGGAAAATTCACAATTTCTTCGTTTTTAATAGCTGAATAGTATTGCATTGTGTAAATGAACATTTTCTGAATCCATTCTTTGTTTGAGAGACATCTGGCTATTTTGTTTCCAGCTGCTGGGGCTATTATAAATAAGGCTGCTATGAACTTAGTGGAGCACGGGTCTTTGTGGTATAGTAGAGCATCTTTCAGGTATATGCCCAGGAGTGGTATAGTTGGGTCTTCAGGTAGATTATTTCCAATTTTCTGAGGAACTGCTAAATTGATTTCCAGAGTGGTTACACCAGTTTGCAATCATACCAGCAATGGAGGAGTGTTATTATCTTTTTCTACATCCTCACCAGCATGTGTTGCCCCTTCAACATTTGATCTTTGGTATTCTGATTGGTATACAGTGGAATTTCAGGGTTGTTTTGATTTGCATTTCCCTGATGAGTAAGGATGTTGGACATTTCTTCAACTGTTTCTTGACTATTTGAGAGATTCGTGTTGAGAATTCTGTTTAGCTCTGTACCCCATTTTTAAATTGGGTTATTTGACTTTTTGAGGTCCAACTTCTTGAGTTCTTTATATATTTTGGATATTAGCCCTCTATTGGATTAACCCTGTTATAGATAGGGTTAGTGAAGATCTTTTCTGAATTTGTAGGTTGCTGTTTTGTCTTATTGACAGTGACCTTTGCCTTGCAGAAGCTTTGTAGTTTCACCAGGTCCCATTTGTCAATTTTTGATTTTAAATCCTTAGTCATTGGTCATCTGTTCAGGAAATTTTACTCTCTACAAATGCATTCAAAGTTATTTTCCAATTTCTCTTCTAATAGATTCAGTGTATCTGGTTTTATGTGAGGTATTTGATCCACTTGAACTTAAGCTTCATACAAGGTGATATTTTTAATCAATTTGCATTCTTCTATAAGCAGATAGTCAATTAGACCAGACCCCTTTGCTGAAGATAATATCTTTTTTTTTACACCATATGGTTTTGGCTTCTTTGTCAAAGATCAAATGTCCATAGGTATGTGGGCTTATTTCTGGCTTTTCACTTCTATTCCATTGATAAAACTGTCTCTTCACCAATACTATGCAGTATTTAAACACTGTTGCTCTGTGATATATCTTGAGGTCACAGATGGTGATTCCCCCAGACATTCCAAAAACAATTCTTGAGAATTGTTTTTGCTGTCCTGGATTTTTGTTTTTCCGTGTGAAGTTGAGAATTGCTTTTTATGTCTGTGAGGAATTGTGCTGGAATTTTGATAGGGATTGCATTAAATCTATAGATTGCTTTTGGTAAGATGGCTATTTTTACTATGTTAATCCTACTGATCTATGAGCACAGGAGATCTTTCCATCTTCTAAAGTCTTTGATTTCTTTCTTCAGGGACTTGAATTTCTTGTCATACAGATCTTTCATTTGTTTGGTTAGAGTTACACCAAGATATTTGATATTATTTGTGGCACTTGTGAAGAAAGTTGTTTCCCTAATTTCTTTCTCTGCCCATTTATCATTTGTATAAAGGAAGTCTACTAATTGGTTTGAGTTAATTTTATATCCAGCCACTTTGTTGAAGTTGTTTATCAGCTGTGGGAAATCTCTGGAAGAATTTTGGTGGTTACTTACGTATATTACCATGTCATCTGCCAATTTGTGATACCTTGACTTCTTCCTTACCAAATTTTATCCATTTGACCTCTTTTTGTTGTCTAATTTCTGTAGCTAGAAAATCAAGTAAAATATTAAATAGATATGGAGAACATGGCCAGTCTTGTATTGTGCCTGATTTTAGTGAGATTGCTTCAAGTTTCTCTCCATATAATTTGGTGTTGGCTGCTGGTTTGCTGTATAATGCTTGTATGTTTAGGTGTGTGCCATGAATTCCTTATCTCTCCAAGAGATCCATTTCATTTAGATTTTCCAGTTTTGTTGAGTGTGGGCTTTTGTAGTGAAATCTGATGATTTTTTAATTTCATCAGTTTCTGCTATGTCTCTTTTCATTTTTGATTTTGCTAATTTGAATACTATCTCTCTGCCCTTAATTAGTTATGTGAAGGTTCCATCTATCTTATTGATTTTTTTTCAAAGTACCAGGTCTTGGTTCTTTGTATTGTTCTCTTGATTTTTAATAGGTTGATTTTAGCCCTGAGTTTGGCCCTTTCCTGCCATCTACTCCTCTTGGGTGTGTTTGATTCTTTTGATTTTCTAGAGTTTTCATGTGTGCTATTAAGTATCTATCATAGTTTCAATGTGTCTGGTTTTATGTGGAGGTCCTTGATCCACTTGGAGTTGAGCTTAGTACAAGGAGATAAGAATGGATCAATTTGCATTCTTGTGCATGCTGACCTTCATTCGAAACAGCACCATTTGTTGAAAAGGCTATCTTTTGTCCACTGGATGTTTTCAGTTCCTTTGTCAAAGATCAAGTGACCATAGGTCTGTGGGTTCATTTCTGGGTCTTCAATCCTATTCCATTGATCCACCTGCCTGTCACTATACCAATACCATGCAGTTTTTAACACTATTGCTCTGAAGTATTGCTTGAGGTCAGGGATACTGATTCCATCAGAAGTTCTTTTACTGTTGAGAATAGTTTTAGCTATCCTGGGTTTTTTGTTATGCAGATGAATTTGAGAATTGCTCTTTCTAACTCTATGAAGAACTGAGTTGGGATTTTGATGGGAATTGCGTTGAATCTGTATATTGCTTTTGGCAAGATGACCATTTTAACTATATTAATCCTGTCAGTCCACGAGCATGGAAGATTTTTCCATTTTCTGAGGTCTTCTTTATCCTTCTTTAGAGACCTGAAGTTCTTGTCATACAGATCTTTCACTTGTTTGGTAGAGTCACACACACTGAAACTAATAGAAAAGAAACTGGGGAAGACCTTGAGGACATGGGCACAGGGGGAATGTACCTGAACAGAACACCAATAGCTTATGCTCTAAGATCAAGAATTGACAAATGGGACCTCATAAAGTTACAAAGTTTCTGTAAGGCAAAGGACACTATCAAAAGGACAAAACGGCAACCAACAAATTGGGGAAAGATCTTCACCAACACTACATCTGACAGAGGGCTAATATCCAATATATACAAAGAACTCAAGAAGTTAGACCCCAGAGAACCAAATAACCCTATTAAAAATGGTGTCCAGAGCTCAACAAAGAATTTTCACCTAAAGAGCTTCAGATGGCTGAGAAGCACCTTAAGAAATGTTCAACATCATTAGTCATTAGGGAAATGCAAATCAAAACAACCCTAAGATTACACCTCACACCAGTCAGAATGGCTAAGATTAAAAACTCAGGAGACAGCAGGTGTTGGCAAGGATGTGGAGAAAGAGGAACACTCCTCCACTGCTGGTGGGATTGCAAGATGGTAAAACGACTCTGGAATTCAATCTGGCTGTTCCTCAGAAAACTGGGCATGACACTTCCAGAGGACCCTGCTATACTACTCCTGGGCATATACCCGGAAGATTCCCGGCATGCAATAAGGACACAGGCTCCACTATACTCATAGCAGCCTTATTTATAGTAGCCAGAAGCCGGAAAGAACCCAGATGTCCCTCAATGGAGGAATGGATACAGAAAATGTGGTATATTTACACAATGGTATTTACTCAGCAATTAAAAACAATGAATTCATGAAATTTGTAGCCAAATGGTTGGAACTGGAAAATATCATGCTAAGTGAGGTAACTCATTCACAAAAGAACACAAATGGAATGCAGTCAATGATAAGTGGATATTAGCTCAGAAGTGCAGAATACCCAAAACACAACCCACATATCAAATCATTCCCAAGAAGATGGAAGGAGAGGGCCCAGATCCTGGAAAGGCTTGATGCAGCAGTGGGGTGAATGGGGGAACAGGGGGAGGGAAGAGAACTTATGGGACTTAGGGGGAGGAGGAACCAGGAAATGGAAAATCATTTGGAATGTAAACAAAGAATATAGAAAATAAAAGTAAAAAAAATTTAAAAAGTAGCTATCATAGGATCTCTCCAATTTCTTTGTGAAGACACTTAGTGCTATGAATTTTCCTCATAACACTGTTTTCATTCTGTCCCATAAGTTTGAGTATGCTGTGCCTTTATTTTCATTGAATTCTGTAAAGTTTTTAATTTCTCTGTTTATTTCTTTCCTGACCAAGTTATCATTGAGTAGAGAGTTGTTTAGTTTCCATGAGTATGTGGGCTTTCTGTTGTTTTTATTGTTGGTAAAGACCAGCCTTAGTCTGTGGTGATCTGATTGAATGTGTGGGATTATGTCAATCTTCTTGTGTCTGCTGAGGCTTGTTTTGTGTCCAAATATAGTCAATTTGGGAGAAAATTCCATGAGGTGCTGAGAAAAGCCTATATTCTTTGTTTTAGGGGTGAAGTGTTCTGTAGATATCTCAAATCCATTTGGTTCATAACTTCAGTTAGTTTCACTATATCTCTGTTTAGTTTCTTTTCAATGACCTGTCCATTGGTAAGCATGGGGTATTGAAGTCTCCCACTATCATTGTTTGAGGTCCAATGTGCATTTTAAGCTTTAGTAAAGTTTCTTTTATGAATGTGGGTGCCCTTACATTTGGGCCATAGGTGCTCAGAGTTGATATTTCATCCTAGTGGATTTTTCCTTTGATGAGTACAAAGTGTCCTTAACCATCTGTTTTGATAACTTTTGTAGAATGGCTACTCCAGCTTGTTTCTTTGGGACATTGCTTAGAAAAAAATTCCTTTTACTTTGAGGTAGTATCTGTCTTTGTTGCTAAGGTGTGTTTCTTGTATGCAGCAAAATGCTGGATCCTGTTCATGTATGCAGTTTGTTAGTGTATGTTTTTTTAATTGGGGATTTGAGATCATTGATGTTAGTTCTTGTTATTTTTGCTGTTGGAAGAGGTAGTGTGTGTGTGTGTGTGTGTGTGTGTGTGTGTGATAGTCTCTTCTTTTGGGTTTGTTGTGAGTTGTTTAAACTCTTGTGTTTTCTTGGGTGATTGGAGTTTTCCTTCTAGTATCCTCTGTAGGAATGGATTAGTAAAAAAATATTGTTTAAATTTGCTTTCATCATGGAATATCTTGGCTTATCCATCTATGGTGATTGAGAGTTTTGCTGGAAATAGTAGCCTGGACTGTCATTTGTATCTCTTAGGGTATACGTTGCAACTGTCCAGGATCTTTTGGTTTTTAGTGTCTCTGTTGAGAAGTATTGTGTACTTCTAATAGGTCTCCTTTTATATTTACCTTGGCATTTTCCCAAACTGTTCTTCTATTCTTTCTCTGTTCTGTACATTTAATGTTCTGATTATTGTGCGGCAGGAGGATTTTCTTTTCTGGTACAATCTATTTGGCACTCTGTAGGATTCTTGTATGTTTATGGCCATCTCCTTCAGGTTAGGGAAGTTTTCTTCTATGATTTTGTTGAAGGTGTTTTCTGGCCACTTGAATTGGTACTCTTCAACTTCTTCTGTTCCTATTATTCTTAGGTTTGGTCTTTTCATTGTGTCCCAAATTTGTGTGGATATTTTGGTTTAGCTTTATATATTTTGTGTTTTCTTTGAACAATGTGTCAATATCTTCCATGGTATCTTCTACTCCTGAATTTATGAATTCACTCTTCTATCTTGTATTCTGATGGTTTTTTTGTTTGTTTGTTTGTTTGTTTGGTTTTTTTGGTTTTGTTTTTTTTTTTGGTTTTTTTTTTGGTTTTTTTTTTTTTTTTTTTTTTTTTTTTTTTGGTTTTTTGATTTCTCTGTGTAGTCCGGGCTGTCCTGGAACTTACTCTGTAGACCAGGCTGGCCTCGAACTCAGACATCCTCCTGCCTCTGCCTCCCAAGTGCTGAGATTAAAGGCATGTGCCACCATGCCTGGTCTCTATCTTGTATTCTATTGGTAATGATTGCATCTGTAGCTCCTGATCTCTTCCCTAGGTTTTCCATCTCCAGGATTGCCTTCATGTGTGATTTCTTTATTGTCTCTATTTCCATTTTTGTGTTTTTCAATATTTCTTTAAGGTGTTTATTTGTTTCCTCTTTAAGAGCTTCCACCTGTTTGCCTGTATTTTTCTCTATTTCTTTAAGGGAGCTATTTATATCCTTCTTAAAGGCATCTGTCATTCTCATGACATGAGATTGTAGGACAGAATTTTCCTTTTCAGGTATGCTAGGGTATCCAGGGACTGGCTGTGTCCCTGGGAACTGGGTTCTAGTGGTACCCAATTACACTAGCTTCTGTTGTTTATATTCTTGTACTTTCTTCTTACCATGTGGTTATCTCTGGTGTTAACTGGTCTGGTTGTCTCTTACTGGAGCTGGCAACCTGTGTTTCTGGTTACAACAGACCTCTTGGGAGACAGACAGGCTGTAGGGTGTGGGAAGGGGCGGGCACCCTGTTTTTGTCCGAGTAAAGGTGGGGTTAATTAATGATTGCTAATTCCTACTTTGTTGTTGTTGTTGTTGTTGTTGTTGTTGTTGTTGATAGTGGTGGTGGTAGTTTGTGTGTATGTATGTATGTGTGTGTGTGCTTGTGTGGTATGGGTGTGTGCTTGTTGTGGTGTGTGTGTGTGTGTTGTGAGAAAGAGAGAGAGAGAGAGAGAGAGAGAGAGAGAAAACTTTAGGTTTTTTTTCCCCTTCCTTTCTGTATCCCTTCTAGTCTTCTCTGGCTTGAGTGGCCTGTGGCTCTGTTGATCAGTGAGTCTTTAGGCCCAATAGTGTGTCTCCACTGGGGTTTTGGCAGCCTGTGTGATCTTAGGGGTATTGAGTGTTCCTGTTGCCTCTGGGGTTCTAGGATTCTGGGGTTCGGGGTTTTGGGAACTGACACTGCCTCTGGCATTCCTAGTACTGGAATAGCAACTGGTAAAGTAGGATTCTTCTGCCATAGTTGTGTGCTAGGATATGGAGCCCAGCAGAGTAGGTGCTACTAGGGACTGCTGGGGTTCTTAGTGTTGATGTTTCTCCAATAGAGCAGGAGTCTTCTGCTGGAGGTGTGGCCCAGGATCAAGACAAAAGTTTTTATGGAGGCCTTGGCTCTCTCGTGGAACATCTGAGAACTGTCTTCAGTAACAATACTCAGAAATAGACTGAGCTTCACCAAGCCTGATACATGATTTGAGATCATCCGCAGTGATTAAACAAAACATTTAACTTTTACTGTGCAGTGCAGGAAAAACATGAGTCTCCTCTGCAGGGCAATAATCAGAGCCCTGTGATTTTTCTTGTATACTACCTGGCATTCAACAAATATTTACCAGCAATTCCGAAAGCCAAAACCAAATGATGAAACTCAGAGACAAAGTCAACAGAAAAGAAATCACACTGGGTCTAGGAGACCACAGATTTTAAGATAAAACTGCTTAATAAAAAAAGTAAGGATGTACTTGTTTTTATTTTTATGGATATGAGTGTTTCTCCTCTGTGTGTGCGTGACACACATGTATGTGTCATATGTGTGCCTGCTGCTGAGGTCAGAGTAGAGGTCCATTGCCCTGGAATTAGAGTTACAAATGTTTGCAAGCTACCATCTGAGTGCTGGAAGCTGGATCTGATCAGGTCGCCTTGAAGAACTGCCAGCTGTGGAGCCATCTCTGCAGACCTATGGTGAATGTAATTAATAAGTGACGTCAAGAATTTCAGCAGAAAGGTGTCACCTCTTAAAATTTTACATAAAAAATGTAGGCTAATGTAGTTGAGATACTAAAACCGTGACAATTAGGAACTTATTCTATAAACAGTAAACAATAGAAGTATAAGAAGAGAAAATTATTCATCTGAAAGATAAATCAATATTAAGTATTCGAATTAAGTTAAAAATTTTGTAAGTATTGGTACAGAGAGAGAGAGAGAGACACACACACACACACACACACACAGAGAGAGAGAGAGAGAGAGAGAGAGAGAGAGAGAGAGAGAAGCTAACACAAACACAGTGAACAATATCCAAGTAATATATAGAAGTGTGATCCAATCTAGCAGTGATCAGGGAAATTAAAATCAACCCTTCGGTGATATATAATGCATAGTATACATACAAATAGAAAAGAGAAAACAAGAAAACTATGGCCTCCTCCACATGTAAACTTGAAGCAGGTGAGTTTACGCTTTTCACCGAATGGAAGAGAGAAAGTCATGACCTTGTGGGAGACTGGCTGCATGTCCTGAATCTGGGCATATGCACACTGAGCAATCCCACTGGGTGTGTACATGAAGAAACAAAGATACACACAAGTGTACTAAAACAACAGCAAAAGGACTGCATTAAAACATCACTCATTACAAAACAAATGTCCGTCACTGGTAGACAGTGGAGTATAAAAATGGGGGCAAAAGTAGGATAAAAGTTGAGTCAATGTTTCTCTCTTCCCCAGTTCAGCTGTGTGTTTCATTATGGAATCTAGTTTTAGTAAGAACCTTGCCAAATACTCAAAAGACTCTTCCCCTCTATATCTGATCAGAAGACATATCTAACCAGCTTGCTTAGCCCACACCACCCTCCAGCTTGGGTCTGATCATCCTGATTTGTCTGTGCCTAGAATCTTGCAGCTACAGTCCTTACCACTTCCTTGACTACAGATCTCCAATTGTCTATGCTGAATTCAAAATGGGGCTAATATTCTGTCTCACTGTAAAATCCCTTTAGAGCTATCCCTATGCCTATTATTATAACATGAATAGCATCTTCCTTGCCCTGGTTTTATAAACATTGAATAATTCTTCTTTAACAAACCATAGCAGTAACAAAAGAAAATAAAGAAAAAAAATCTTTCACTCTGTGTGCAAAAAGGCTCATGAATCTGTTGAGTGGGGAAAAAAAGTCAGCACTAAAAAAGATCATTTACTGTGTGATTCTATGTATATACATAAGCTTCAAAACAAGGTAAAATTAGGCTGTGGCAATACAAATTAGAAAAGATGAATCTTTTTGAGGGTGAAGGTTGTTGATGGAGAGTCAAGTGGACTCATGGTAGGATAGAAGAAGTGGCTTCTAATGTTCTGTTCTTGGATCTAAGTTATGTCAAATGGCAGTGTTTAAAATGTATCAATTATAATTTATCTAGTTTTATCCCTATATGTTAGCTCTACAATTAAAAGTGTACTTCGAAAAAGAACCCCAAAATAAATATATTGTATGTATCCAATTATACTGGAAAGTATCAAATACAAATAAAATAATATGAAAACCTGAGACTATTAATATTTATTTCTCAGATGAGAGGTTATTTTATAAGTTTTATTTTTGTGAACTTGCATACTTCCCTTATTTCTTTTTAGATTAAACTAATTTTAACCAAGGAACATTAAGATGTCAAAGTCTCAACAGTGAGCTGATATTTTCCTTTGCTTATTACGTGGTCAAACCTCAGGCAAAAGCCGGAGAGTTGGCACCCTCCTATCTTGATAGTAGAAACTGCAATCTGAGATATGTAGGGTTTAAAATGTATCTGCATTTAGACTCAAGCAGTTCTATCACTATGAGTTCATTCTAGGGCCACAAATGAAGGAGCGAGCTCCTATATGCAAGCGTGTGAGTACTAGCTTCTTTCTTTTGAAGTCAAAATGGAAACAATTGAAAATGTCTACTAAACAGAGAGGAGTTCAGTAAGTGATAATATTTTCCCACAATGAAATGTTCCATATCAATAAAGTCCTAACTTAGACCTGCATTTATTAATACCAAATGCGGGTGCTTTGTAGACTTACATCGTAGAATAATTGTATTAATTAATTTAACATATGCATATTGGGAAAGAACGATATTTGACTGCGAATCATAAGAATACATGGCTATTCCTCTTTCAGTACTTATTTTTCCACTCTGTGTTATAACATCGCACATAATTTTCATAACAACAAAAAGACAAAGTTATTGTCAATTTAAGGCGAAAACCTCTAGTGGAAGTGTATTGAAATTTAAGTGACAGAAAATGGCTATATTTTGTTTTAATATTCTTTTCTCTTTGATGTGCTCTCAGAATTTGGTGAGAACGTTTTCAGGTATATTTGTGTTGTGATTGTATTGGAGCAGTGGTCTGGAGATCTATCTTAAAAAACATCCATTTCTTAGCTATTGTTATTATTATTATTATTATTATTATTATTAATTTCACTGCTATCTAATACCTTGGTGTCTGTGAGTCAAAGCTGGACCACTCATCAGCTATATAGCTAGGCTAACCACATAGTTTTTTTGATCCCAAGTTCCTTCATTCTAGAAAATGCAGATAATAGTGCCTTTCCTACTTTTACTCCTTAGCAGTGGAGAAAATGTAAGCTGTGTGCAATCAAGACTCGTCAGTCTCATTCACTGCTAACTCCACCTTCGCCCCCTCCTAACACTTCCTGGATCAGAACAGAAGTCTGGTAGATATCATTTGATTGGGTAAATGACTGATCAAGTGCAATTGCCTTCCAAACCCAGAAGTACCAGAGGTTGAGGTCCTTGATTATATGGCCATGATTGATGCTGATTATGTTGACATAAAATGATCATTCTGGCAACATAGTACCAGTTTGGGTTATGAAATACTATACATCGTCTCATCCCAGGCATTTACTTCACTCTGTATGCATTGTCACAATACTCAAGATTATAAATGACTTGAAAGATTGAGGGGTAAAAAAAGTACCGGGTTCTATATGATGTTAAGTAGTAAAGCGATAGTACTGTAAAGATTTTAAATCAGGTTTTCTGGCTGAGATTTCTCCTGGCTGAACAAAAGAACAACATTTTCTTCCCAAAACAATTCACCCACAGAAAAGTAGTACGGGCGGCTATAAACTCACTTTTGTGGATAGCAGTAAGTCTTTGTGGAGTAAGACCTTAATCTTTTTTATGAAAACGTGGGCCATGCTTCTAGTTGGAGTTTAGCTTCACACAGAAACTACAGAGAATGGAAGGCATTCTCCTCATCTCTTCTAATTAAAATTTAAATTGAAATCTGGGTTCTAATGAAGAGAAGCTTACTGTTGGTCCTGTGGGGACTTTTCAGAAGGTACGAGGAGAAACTCACAAAGGCGAAAAGAGATTTCACATGGACTTTTTCTTCCTCTGTGTTTTATTTGAACACAACATTCGTATTTTATATAGAAGCATACCTTTCCTTGATGGAAGCTCATCATTATCCTTTTGACATGGACGGTCTTAAAAATATCCTACACCCCAGTAAAGCAGACCCAGCTGTGTCACTGTGGATATGTTGGCATTATCCCTGTGACACCATGTGTCGAGGAAGAGAGGTGACAGCTCAGCTCCACCAGACGATGGATTCATTATTACCTATCCTGAGCCTGCAATGTCGCTCAGCTAGATGAGCTCAATGTCAAAGGTTGTGTCTGTTTGAGAAAAAAAAAATATCAGGTTGCTAAGGAATAATATGAGACGAATAAACTCAAAACTTTCTAGCAAAATCTTGTTGGAGAACTTTAAAAAATTAGCTCTCAGTGTTCACTGGCTGGGTAATGTCCTTTTAGGACGTATTTGTTAAACACTGTGTACATTCGTTCACCCAGAGAATGTGTCTAAGGCGACGACGTACACACAGCATAGGTAAAGAAATGAAATGAATGCATTAGAAACACTCCAAAGGGAAGTTGTCAGAAAGTTCATGTACTGGTCTGAATAAGAACCTCCCCCACAACTCACATGTATGAATAATTGGCCCCCCAGTTGGTAGAACAGTTTGGGAAGGATTAAAAGGTATGTCCTTGCTGGAGGAGGGCATGCTTTAATGTTGCAAAGACTCATTCATTCTGAGTCTCTCTCTCTCTCTCTCTCTCTCTCTCTCTCTCTCTCTCTCTCTCTCTCTCTCTCTCTCATTTGTATTTCAATATGTAAGTTTCCTGTTTGTGGATGTCAGTTTTTGATCCAAAGCTATGCCTGCCTGCTGACACGCTTCTCTACACGATGATGAGAGACTCCTATCTTTCAAGAAGTGCAAACTCCAATAAATACTTTCTTCTATAAGTTGCATTAGTCATGGTGTTTTATTGAAGCAATAGAAAAATAACAAAAGTGGTATTTTATTAAACATATTCCTGCTGTAAACAAACATAAATGTAGGAATTAAATATTTTTAATCCTATAAGGGCTTGAAAAATGTGTGCTCATGTTACTTAAAAAAAAAAATCCCAATGATTTCAAGAGGCTATCTGAATCTAAATGTAACTATTTTTATTAAACCCCGAGCTGTGTTGATGGCTGAAACTTGACACCATAGGAATACCATGTTTCTTATAGAATATTTCCAAGTCTACATCTCCATATTTAAATGGCTTCTTGAATTAACCGGGGAAAGGATTCTGCCTTTCTATTTAGTTAAAGACAATGGCATTTCATCTGCATAAAAATATTTCAAGGCAGAAATGGTTCTAGAAAGGTAATACATACTGTCACAGGGCATCTTTCCCCAGCTGTGAGCATGCCTGAGCCCTGTGAGATTATTCCAAATGAAAGATATCTATCAGGTGCTGTGAGTGGCCAGTAGCATTGCTAGACAGCTCATAGCAAGTCTATCCCAAACGCTCTATAGCTTGCAGCTGCTCTGCTCTTTATGCACTTCTATTGGTTACCATGCAGAAGAGTGAGCTAAGGGAAGAGTATTCCCAGCAACACTTCCAACTTCCAGGAGGAGGACGCTGACTAAAAACAGCAGGGTGGGGCAGGGGGGAAATAAGGAAGGCAGATCTGAAACCGACTACTAGGGGAGTCTGATTAAAATGTATCAAAATTGTAATTTTTTTCCTCTCTATTTCACCGTAAGAGAGTCCGTGTTATTTACTGTCAGTGCCATTAATGAGGGTGTCAGGCTTGTCAACTTTCACTGAATGGCAACTTTACTAAGAAACTAGTGCAATGGTCACCTCTAGCTCTTTACCATTAAATCCATCAAAGCGTGTGCTCAGACTTCCAACTGCGCTGGATCTTTGAAGAAAGTCCCTGTGGCTTTGGAGCCTGCCCCATCAGAACAACTCAGCATGCTTGGTGAAAGGACAGACGTGCCAGCTGAGCTGGGAAATGTTTAGTTAGGGCGCTCTCTTTGAGTTACAGCCCCTCTGTAAGAAGAACTCTCCTTACTCAGTACTGGTAGCCGTTTTTTTGATGCTCATAACGGGTAACATCTGTCTGTCTTGTATCAGCTCCAGGCCAAACAAAAGATGCCACCACATTCCCCATTCCTTCTTTCATTCCTTTATTATGTCATTTAAGAAATAATTGTCTCCTTTCCCATTGTAGGTGGCAAAGAGAATAAAACAAACTTGTCCTCAAGATTAGAAACTCTAATACACTAGAAAGACCTATGCATAAATAGCCACCATCCAGGGTAAAATGTAATGAGCAGAACAAAGGAGACGAGGTAATGCGGTTTGGGTATCCTATGAGAAGATAAGAGAAAGTCTGGGGCTGAGGTAGCTTCTGAACTAGACTTTCAAACCTGAATGTCATTTGAATATGGATGCTCACTGAGCTGCCTGAGAGTCTCTGATCTTCACATGGCTGGGAACTGGGGTTTGAGTTTGAGATCAGTCATATTCTCTCTGATATATCTTTCATGCATATTCAGTGAACCTCTTTCATGGGGCCTCACCCTGTCTATTGTCTTCATAAGAGATTGCCCTCCTCTGAAATTTCTGTTTATCCACTGACTTCACTCATTAGAATAAACACTACACAGAGGAGTCATTTTCTTCTGTAAAGGAAGGAGTGTTCCTTTGTGAACGTGGATAGCTCATATTGAGTAAAATCCTTGTTATTTGAAAGATTGTCAGACTGACATTTCCCAGGAGGCTATGATATGAAACTGGATAAAGGGCGGCTCTAGGTATAATGCCAGTAATATTTTTCTAGGTATATCTGGGCAAATATTTTTGTCAGCATATATAAAGATTTTGGTATCATTGAAGGCCAAAGTGATACATGGGACGTTGATTATGATTAAAAGCTAGTGTAAGGAAGTGCAAAAGAACTATGAGCCGCAAGTAAGAAACCAAATTGGTTCATACAGTGGGACAAAAGGAGGAATTGATACATCCAGCTGTTTACAAATATAAACCAGACATTGTCTTTCCGTTTCTACCTCTTCTCCTCCAAGTCCTAGCTTCTATTTTAGGTAGAAGTATAGGTAGGTGGTGTACCAAGGCTTCTAGAAGGATGGTACAGCTATTCCAAGGGCTTCCTACCCTCACAATGCCATCAAAATGGAGAAAATTTTTCCCCTTATTGGTAAAGGTCCTAAGGGAGACTAAGCCAGCTTGGGTGATATGTCCATAGGGTTTTGGAAAGGTGACACGTTCTGATTCTGGGCTGTGTGCATTCTAGAACTTGAACTCTGAACTGCATTCCTGTGGATTATTGGATGTATATCAGTCACATTCCATGAAGATGGAAAAGCTCTAAGCTATGTGAGATCGACCCATTGGAGACTGATAAAGAGTCCAGCTTCGACCAAAAGGAAGCCCTAGAGTTCATCGCTAGCATGAGAGATGATTGTGGTCGCCAGGATAATTTTACTATATTACTATTTTGCCATGGGGTTTGAGTTAATTAACTGAAACGTAACATTGAAAGGAGACTAATATTTGCTAGAGTGATAGGCAAGTGCCAGAAATAGTACTTCTGATGTGAACATAAGCTCTAGCTGGGTCAGGCCATAAAACAGTTGCACTGAGGGCACATTCTTCTTTGTAAGGTTTTGGAAACTTCCAACCTTGTAAATTTCAACCTACTGCAAAACAAATCTTAGTGTATAAATTTATGATGAAATTGAAGAAAGGATCTGAATGATAAATGGCACCCAGCTGCTGGACACATGCGTTTATCTTTTCATTTCTCTATTTTTCACATCCTTGGTGCTCTCTTGTTCACCTAATGTCAGCTCATGTGTCAGAAGGGTTGACTTTCATAATAGATGTTGGGTGGGAGGGACTGGAAGAGGACCCCTGGAGAGACTTCCAATAAAAGGCCACATCAGAAGACAATCTTCTCGAAAATTAGGATAGTCTCCATGGCAAAGCATGCTTCGAAAGAAAGAGCAACAGTTCTGAGTGTCTTCCATGGGGTGATCACCCTTGCCTGTACTCTCCTATGGAAATGCAACCTTTTCCTGCGGATGCTACTATGTTCTGGTTATCTACAAAATAACAAGACAGAAGTGTCTTATAACATCCAGGATCTTAGATCTTGTGAGGGTTCTCTCTGTCTCTTTGTCTCTGTCTCTGTCTCTGTCTCTGTCTCTGTCTCTCTCTCTCTCTCTCTCTCTCTCTCTCTCTCTGACTGTAAATTCCAGGAGGGGAGGCATTTCTTCTCCTAGTTGCCCAGTTTTCAGTGTAGTAGCTCAGTGAAGTAGATGCTCATGTTGTACTTGCTAAACATCAGATTAGTTCAAGGTATGCTACTTGCTTACAACTCTCACTGGATGGATCAGAGGTATACACACTCATGTATATAACAGCTATGCAAAATATATTATCAAATTGTATCTACGATTACTGAGTCACACAATTCTACACGGACAATGAAATGCTACAGACAAGTTAAATTATTCATTCACTACTTCAGAAAAATTAACAAGTGAACAAATAACAAAACCCATTGTCTGGGTCTACAGCATAAGCAATGCTTTGCCATGTATTGGAGGCATAAACGTTACTTTTCCTACATGTAGCAGTATACCTAGGGCTGTGGGGTCTATAATAGTTAGTCAAACTGGGAAGCACTGCAGTAACTGGCTTAGAAAGTCAGAGTGTGTGGGTATCAATGCTACCTGGCATGGTGAGGCAGTCTGGACAGAAGAGATGGATCCTGAAGGGACATGAGGACTGAGAATCAGAAAGAAGTAGGAAAGATATTCTAATGAGGAAAGCATGAATCAGGGTGATCATAGGAACAGTCAGTGATGTGAAGGGTTTTTATGGGGACCCTAGGGGACAGGATAGGCAGTTTGAAGGTAGTTTGATTCTATAGAGCAGTGATTCAAACTGAGAATTTTGAATATTAGCTATGAAGGAAAATTAAGACTTGTTTTTTGCTTCAAGTGACATATAACATCAATTCATAGAAAAATGCCAATTTTTTCCCGAGCGTTTGAACAAGGCCTAGGTGCTTCTTGTTTTATTGCCATTATAATTTGCATGTACTTTCAGTATAGCTGGCAATGATCATTGCACAAAATTTGATTTACTCTTTGTATCTCCCAACAGAATAAAAGTTCCCTGAGTGAGAAAAGATGCAATTTCATTTCATGTCTCTAGTACTCAGCACACAAATGAGAATGTAGTAAATATTTATTGAGTGACATGAAATGAAGGAGTAAACACATGAATATATGAGTGAAGGAATTAATCAATCACTAGAGCATTGAGCGATCATATGGTTAAGAGAGAAAAGAGATTGCATGGGCCATGTCCCTAGAGGACGGCTGGTAGACCACATACATCCTTAGAGCATCCTTAGACATTGGACTGTTGGGAGATGGTTTTGTGCATTGTATACTCAGATGCTGATTTCTATGCCAAGACACCTGATTACAGACATTGGCATGGTCAAGTGTCTATGGTCTCAATACTATGTAACAATTGTTTTCCAGAACCTCTGATTAATAACTTGGCAGAAGAGAATGGGAGTGGGGTCTTGGGCGTATGACTCCTGTCAGGGGGTTCCCGAGAAGACCAGAGGAGGAGAGAGGAAGGAGAAGATAAGATGTGGAGAGACCAGGAGGAGTTACCATGAGAACACACATGAAGAGAGTAAACCTGAACAAGACTCAGATTACAGGTAAAGGACCATCCATTGGGAACTAGCCAAGCTAGCATAGTAGCATTAGAATAGATGGGTGTCTTCGCAGTTATAGGACTTGCAGTTTGTTAGTAAACCTATTAGGTCTCTGTCTCACTTTTTTTTCAGGAACTGAAATGGGCTAGGATGGGCACAGAAACACCCTTGTCGTTATTTGGGAACAAAGGGGGCAAAGCAACCCCCTCAGTGAATTACTTTTACATTGGAGATTTTGGGACACACTGACTTTTCCATATTTAGTGACAGATGAACTGCAGAGGCTGGGTCAATGAGGAGTGAGAAGCGGTTGCTTAGTGATGGGAATGAGAAACTAAAAGGGAGAAAAGATGCTGAACTTCTTGGGCAAGTCAACTTATGGTACCCACAAGTGAAGTTTCTGGTATCACTGAAGATTCCACTGAACTCTTCAAAAAAGAGTCAGAGTTTCAGAAAGTCATTCAAATCAGAGCCCATTGAGTAGAAAAAGTTTATAATAGCGATTATTTGAACCCTTATGGAAATTTCATAGCAAAGTAACAAAGGAACTATCATGTAACCATTATGCTCTGAAAGAGGACATTTAAAAAACCTTAATATAAAATTAGGTAAAATACATGGAAGGTTGGATCCTAAATACCTCCCCCTCCCTGTTAGGATTCTAAGACGTGTTTGCTTTGGCTTTCTTATGTGACTCTGGAGAGTTAGCTATAAGAATTAGAAACCTGTTTCAAACAGCAATAATGAGTCCTGATTCTATTATACAATTGTTGTAGGAATAATTTAATAGCTGCTCTACATTGTCTGAAATTGCTTTATCTGTTAGGATGAGACTCCAATTTTGGAGCTACGTATATACACAAGAGAGCAAAATGTTCTATTTGTGGAAATATGAAGATGAATAACACGCCACTCTCTCCATCCTTTATGGACATCAAGCTCCTTTACTTTCTAATATTGTTTTCAATTATGCACTCCACTGACACTCTTATTTTATAATTTAAAACAGCATGTTGGAAAATATATGTACATATACCTGAGAGTCGCTTAACTACATCAGTCAACGGAAATAAATCCTGCCCCTTCACACTCTAGCCCACTTATCTTGCAAATCTCTATTAACTACACAGAGGCATAATGCATATGGGAAGAGCACATTTGTTTTATAATTTCACTCAGTTGGACCCCACGCTGGCTCTGCCTATGACTTTCAGAAACAGCAGTACAATAGGTGGACTGGAATCTTGCCAGATCATGCCCTCCCTGTCCTTTAGTGCCAGTTTGCCTGGTGCACACTCTGAGTTTCTCATTGGCCTCAGACAGAGCAGGTGGGATGTCTGGCTCCCACCAGCTGAGCAAACGGCTGGATTTCTAGGCAGCCCTCTCAGTTGGTGAGGAACTGTGTAGCCTCAAGTGGCTTACAGGCAAAGAATTACAGGCTCCCAGGAGTTCCACAGGCTGCCTTTGGTTTTTCAACCTCCTGTAGTGTTTGAGTCATAAAGAGAGGACTTTCCCTTATTTTCTAAACTCAAAACAACCTGCTTGGCTCCAGCTTGCCCTGGTCCTTTTGTGGGTTTCTTGTTTCCCTGCCCCTGCTGATCCCTCTGGCTTTCAACCAAGCTTTAACCATAAGACTCCCACCAGAGTCCTTAAAGAAGAAAGCTTTCCAAGCATGACCACACTGTATTAATAAATGAAACCCAACCTTTTAAAAATTACACTGTCAGAAAAACCCATTAGGTTGTAAAAGAGTTGAAGTAAACATTAGATTTTAATATCTACTGCTGCTTAGATTTTTTTCTGAACGGCAAAGTCCCCAGCGAGCAGTTAAAACTTCATGACTCCACTGAAAGGTTGTGAAAGGCTATTTAAGGGTTTTCAATTTTGTTGAAGTCTAGAGGTTATTACAGCTGGAAAGACTACAGCTCCTCGTATTACAAGGAATGAAAGGAATGGGATTTATGCTCTCATCCTCCCTGCCGTTTAATCCAGGTCTATTAGATGCATTGGTAAAAATTAGGGCAGGGTGAAAACTTTTCTAGAGGTTTGATGAAAATAGTAATTGGGCACTGTGGAAAACATGCTGGTAAGACTTGGGTGCTATCACTCTCCATGCTGTGGGCTGAAGTTATTTCGAGATTGGCCTCTGCTTGAAACCTCTTAAAAAGTCTGAAAAATCAAAAACTTATTGCAGAAGCTGCCTCAGTTCTAACTTTCAAGATGAGCCCTTTAATTAAAACTCATCCATACCAAGACCATAGTAGATAGATTCTGTATCCATGATTTTTTTTAAAAAATTCAAATATTTTTTAAAAGAAGAAATTTGTGTCTTTTTTAAATATCTGGTCATACTTGGCATTGATATTATTTGGTCAAGAACTATTAGACAGTTATATACTCTGCACATTCCTCATACCTCAAAGACTCTCCCAATTTTCATCTTATCCTTTGCATTGTGGATTGACTTTCATTTATATCATGTACAACTGTTATTCATATGTTCTATCCATTCAAATCACCATTTCTTTATCAATCCCACATATTGCACATCTATCTATCATCTACCTATCTACATACCTACCTTCCTGTCATATCTATCTTCTCATTTGCATTATCAATCTATCATAAGCCTATAAACTATGCCCGGTACTATATCTTATACTAGGAACTTGGTAGAAGATTATGAACTTGTGAATGCCTCATTTTAACATCATAGTGTAAGTTGGAGTAAAGAATACTTTCTTAGAAGTAAACCCAAGAAGAAATAAACTTTTCTAGGAAAAGCCAAACCTTCGTATATACTAGAAAGCTTTCTTTGAGTAGATTATCCAAGATGTATTTCAAAGAATGGATCATAAAGGACAAGGACAAAGAATCTAGTGAAAGAAAAATTCAGAAGATCATGTAGGCTTCCCACAGACCTCCTCTTTCTTTGTTCCCCAAGACCCAATACACTAGTCTTGTTTTTAGCACTGCAGCAGAATACCAACTACAGCCTTCTCTGACCACTGCCAACATCTCCTGTGGATCCCACAGTCCATGTCCTCCTAATATTCATTCCCTAGCATTTTGCTTTGTCCCAGATCACAACTCTAGCAGATAACCCAAGGACAGTTTTTCCCAGGGAAACAAGAAGACTGAAAATAGACCTATACTTCTATTGCTCCTGAGATTTAATTTTTTGGATATTTCTATTTT
This sequence comes from Apodemus agrarius, assembly GCA_964023405.1. Classification (NCBI taxonomy): domain Eukaryota; kingdom Metazoa; phylum Chordata; class Mammalia; order Rodentia; family Muridae; genus Apodemus; species Apodemus agrarius. Next base: position 40,411,740 of record OZ030026.1, on the reverse strand, counting down.
TAATTTTTCCATTAAAATCATTGACATGATCATGACCCAATACAATAAATTTAATTTTATCCCCTAGTTTATCCCCAGCAATGTGTCTGGAAGCTTTTTATGGTCTCCCTTTTTCTTTGACCCCCATTCTCAACAGATCACAAAGAACTCTTCAAAACTTTCTCTAACTTGTCCAATGTTACCCAATCATTAGAAACATTAGGCATTCCCTGTGAACACACAGCTGAACAGGCCAGGAAAACAGGCAATGCACACAAGAATCCAGAGTGGAAACAGAAACCAAAGAACAAAACACCCATCTATTAAAGACAAATACAAAAATCACTAAATAAACATTTAATCATCCCATACCCAGATGTTGAAAAACAGTGTAAAAACATAAACAACAATAGCCTAGGCAGTATGTCTCCATCAGAACCCAGGCATCCTAGAGAGAGGGCTTAGAGAGTGCTTAGAGAGATGATTGGAATTTTAGGAAGCAGATTTGGAATGGGATTTCGAAACCTAGTACAGTGGAAACCTCTTGGAATTTATGAAGGTAATCCTAATGATGACTCTAGTAATGGATCTCAACTAGCCATCTCTTATAGCTAGGCCCCAGTGGTCTGAGTACAGTGCATTTATTTGAGTAGTTAGTCAACAGGGTCTCATGGAAACCCCCAAACAGTTCAGGTGGCTGCTAGGACAAAAGGTTGCTCTCTGCAAACTTCCAGCAAGGTCCTATTTCTGATGACGATGTCCACACAATTCATAGAACATTGGAGAAATTGAGCTGGTTCCTCACCCTCACACTCTAGTCTCTATGCTGTTGGAAGGTGTTCTTCAGGTCACTGAAAGAGAAAAATGGACACCCACCCAGGCACAAAACCTTTGAGTTACAATCTATACTGCCTGTAAAATATGCTAGAGCAATGGTAGCACAGGATGAGTAGGCATAGCCAACCAATGTCTGATTGGATCTAAGAGATACTACAAGAGAAGGAACCACACCCAGCACTACTTGGATAACCAAGAACTAGAGACTAGATAGCCCAGAGATCTAGAGTAAAATCAAACACTACTGGTCTAAAAAAAAATCAATAAAATGATTCCTGGTGAAATTCTGCTATACTTGTAGATCAGTGCTTTAACCAGTCACCATCAGAGATGTTTTCTCTGGATGGGAACAGATGCAGAGACCCACAGCCAGCTGTTATGTGGAAACAGAGTCTAAAATAGAGGTTCTCCATCAAATTTCTCCCCTCAGAGCTCAGGGAATCACATGGAAGAGGAGGCAGAAAGAGATGAAGGGAATTGAGGACTTCAGGAGAAAAAGGCCCTCTAAATCAACTAACCAAGGTGCATATGAGCTTACAGAGATTGAGGCAGCCAGCATGGGGCCTGACCATGTCTGCATATATATTATTGCTATTAGCTTAGTGTTGTATGAAACATCTGACACAAGAGCCAGTAGGTCTCTGACTCCTGTGCCTGCTCTTGAGGCTCATTTTCTCATGTTGGTTTGCCATGTCCAACATTGATATGATCATTCTTGTTTCATCTTCTACTTTATTTTGTCATGTGTTGTTTTTATCTACTAGAAGTCTGTTCTTTTCTAATGAGAGAAAGAAAGGTTGTGGATCCAGAGGGGAAGGGAGGTGGGGAATGAACTGGGAGGTGTAAAGGGAAGGGAAAAGATAATCAGAATATATTGTGTGAGAAAAAAATCTATTTTCAGTAAAAGAAAAACATTACTATAAAGTTACAGCAGTGTGTGCAAACCTAGTGTCTAGTGGACACATGTTGGTTCTAAAGGTTTTATGTGGGGATAAATGGTAGGGAGCTTATATTGATGGGGACATCTGATATGGCTAGATGTTTTCATGCTTTGCTTTTTGTTTGATTTTTGGATGTAATTATGCAAATCTAATGTAAATCCCATGAATATAGGAAAAGGAGAACACTTTAAAAAATCATCCATAATGCCACCAACCTGTAGAAATAAGTCTATTGTTTGCTATCTGGATGACTTAATTTCCAGACTTTTCTCTGTGCTTTTATCATTTCGATCTGGTAATCAAATCACAGCTACTCTTCTTTATACTTTTAAGTTACATTATATTACTTGATGATTATCAGTCATAGCTTTATAATCATGATTTAACTGATTATATCACAATTCATTACAGTCAATACAATTGGTAGATTTTCAATATAATATTTTATTGAGTATTTCAGATTTTCATTTATCTTTAAAATGCATTTTGATCATGTGAACCCTCCAAGACCTTCTATCTAAACTTTCCATAGGCCTTCCTCCTCTTTCTCTGACCTCCTTCTCCTCTCTTCTTCTCCTTCTCCTTCTCCTTCTCCTTCTCCTTCTCCTTCTCCTTCTCCTTCTCCTTCTCCTTCTCCTTCTCCTTCTCCTTCTCCTTCTCCTTCTCCTTCTCCTTCTCCTTCTCCTTCTCCTTCTCCTTCTCCTTCTCCTTCTCCTTCTTCTTCTTCTTCTTCTTCTTCTTCTTCTTCTTCTTCTTCTTCTCCTTTTTCTTCTCCTTTCCTCCTCCTTCCTCGTGCTTCCCATATGCACAGCGGTGTGGGGTCATCCATGGCAACATGATAAGCTTTTACCACTGGCCACATACCTCCTAAAGAAAATTGAGTTTCCCCACTCAAGAACCATCAATTGCACTCTTTGTCACTTACTCTTAGCAAGGTGACCAGTTCTGAGTCTCTGCACTACCCACAGCCCCACTCCACAAAGCTTCTCTGACCACATCGAAAGCCACCCAAGCCTGTATGTATAATCATATATGTCTAGATGGCAGTTTAACAACATAATCATTTAATAAAACAAAAATAGGAGGTTACCCTAAAACTGATAGCCCACTCCCCAGCCACATTTACATTACCAACCATGAATCTGATCCTGTGGAGCTGACCTCGAATCAATAAGGAAGTGGTTGGTTAACCACATAGTAATCATGTCACTATTGTGAGAGTGGGCACATCTTGCCCGACAGATTGAAACTGAAATGTACAGAATTTAACATTGGGTATGAACATTGATTTTTTTTTCCTCTTCCAACAGCCTGAGTAGCATCTTCTGGCATATGAAATCAAGGCAGTAAAAAGAAATTTCCTGGTAGGTTCCAGGTTGACTTGTCTAATTTCTATAACAAAAGTGTGTAGTATATTCAGTATTAGGAACTTACCATCTAGTTATGATGATAGATCAAGAATAGCAATTGCTTGTATTAATTTGGGGGCATGGGGACATCCCTGATTAATAATTTAAGGAAGCTATGCCATGCCTAGCACTGATATTTTCATTTAATAATCATGTCTTCTTGGAATAGTACTGTGTACCCATGGAGAGTACCTTCTAGTGGATAGATTTTTATGTTATTATGAGGATTATGAAATTATGAACCAGTTTATGCATTGTTTTCTAAGACAATGCATATAAAATGCTTAGAATACATTGGTTCAACTATTACTGACATTGTCAAGTGTTGAAGTAATGAGTAGAAAACAACCTAAAGTCCCTACTATATGTCTAAAAATCGTATTACCGACTTACAATTCTTTAAAACCATGCTCAGAGCCCCAATTTCATTGGATCATGACTGGTAGGAAATTTTATCACAAAAGCAACTAAACATTGTTAATTTGGTAATAATAAAACACAGCTTGCCATCATTTCCATTTGTATTTATTTTTTTAATTTTTTTCTTTTCTATATTCTTTGTTTACATTCAAAAGGCTTTCCCCCTTCCAGTCCCCCCCCTCACCATATGTCCCATAAATCCTCTTCCCCCCACCCATTCCCCAATCACCATAATTTTGTAGAACATATTTGCTGGCCCTTTAAGTTGTAAATCTTCCCTCTCATCTATACCTATAATCCTTAGGTTTGGTCTTCTCATTGTGTCCTGGATTTCTTGGATGTTTTGGGTTACAAGCTTTTTGCATTTTGAATTATCTTTGATTGTTGAATCCATGGTTCCTATGGTGTCTTTGGCATCTGAGAGTCTTTCTTCTACCTCTTGTATTCTATTGTTGATATTTGCATCTATGGCCCCTGATTTCTTTCCAAGGTTTTCTATCTCCAAAGTTGTCTCCCTTTGAGATTTCTTAGTTTTTTCTACTTCTGTTTTTAGATCCTGGATGGTTTTGCTCAGATTTTTTGCTTGCTTGTTTGTGTTTTCATGTAATTCTTTAAGAGATTTTTGTGTTTCCTCTTTCATGACTACTACTCGTTGACCCACGTTCTCCTGTATTTCTTTAAGTGATTGTTATATTTCCTCCTTATTGGCTTCTGTTTTTTGATCCACATTCTCCTGACTTTCTTTAAATGATTTTTGTGTTTGCCTTGTAAGGGCTTCGAACTTTTGATCCATTTCTCCTGTATTTTTTTAAGAGATTTAACCATGTGTTCTGCTATCAGCATCCTGACCAGTGATTTTAGATCTGTATCTTGATTTTCTGGTGTGTTGGGGTATCCGGGGTTTACTGCTGTCGGGGAACTGGGTTCGGATACTGCCACATTGCCTTGATTTCTGCTAGTAACGTTCCTACGTTTGCCTTTTGCCATTTGTTTACTTCTGTAATTAGTTGGTCTTGTTATTACTGGTTGGTGTTTAAAGCTCCTGAGAGCCTGGCATTTGGTGCTGTTGTCTCAGAGGGTGTCTGTGCTCCCAAGGCAGAAACTGGAAGGTTTCCACCACTGGGCTCCGAATTACCTCCTCAGCTCTGCTGGGCTGGATTCAAGCCTTCTCCCGCTTGCCTCTGGACGCTTAACTGGCCTCCCGTGGTCTCCTCCTGGTTTGCCTGGTTAGTGTACCAGCTCCAAGATGGTGGTCAGTCTCAGGGCTCTGTCTAACCGCAGGAATCCCTGCAGGCTCGGGGCTTCCTGGCTGGGCTGCTAAAGTCTAGGCAGTTACTCTCTCAGTTCGCAGGGCTCCGTCTGGTTGAGCTGTTCTCCCCAGGATAGTGTCAGACTGCGGAGCTCTGTCTAACTGCGGGCTCTCCATGGATTGGGAGCTCCCCCGGTTGGGCTGCAGGGTCCAAGATGGTGTGGATCCCGGTCCTTGGGTCTCCATCTATCTTGCTAGGTTACCAGCTCCAAGATGGTGGCCGGTCTCAGGGCTCAGTCTAACCGCAGGAATCCCTGCAGGGCCAGGGATTCCTGGCTGGACTGCTGAAGCCTAGGCAGTGGCTCTTGCAGTTGGCAGGGCTCCATCTGGTTGAGCTGCTCTCCCCAGGATAGTGTTGGACCGTGGAGCTCTGTCTAACCGCGGGCTCTCCGTGGATCGGGAGCTCCCCCGGTTGGGCTGCAGGATCCAAGATGGTGAGCTCCATTTGTATTTATTTGAGCATAAATGATGCCAAGTTTTAATTCAGTATGTACTGACATTTCTGTAGTTTGCCTTTTGCATTGATGTGCTTTGCCCATAGTTTCTAAAGGATTCTGAAAACCTTGCAGGAACACTAGGACTTTATACAATTGGCAACAAGGACAAGCATTTTTAGAGCTGCAAGATTGTGGCAGTTGCACTCACGTACACACACACACACACACACACACACAAATGATCACCTGAGTAAATCACCCATGGGTCTTTGATTATTATTAGCTCCATCACATACAATGGTATTCACATTTGGCTTTAAAGGGAAGCTGATAACCATAATAACACGATAAAAATAATAGCTCCTATTTACTGATGTCTTTTATGCACCAGTGTTATCCAGGCAGCTCTAGGATTGACTAATTAATCCTCTCAACACTGTAAGACAAGTATTCTAATCTCTGCACTATAGCTTCAAGTTTCAGAGTGTTAATTACTTATCATCCTTCCCTCCTAATTCTACCCATTGGAGAATAAATGCGGCACGGCTCACCTATAATAGGATTTCCTCACAAGTTTAAGGCCACATCTGGGGTTTACCATGTGATTAATTTAAGTGCTTAACCCTATGCATATAAAATATACATATGATTAGTTGCATTCTGCATATATATATATATACACACATATATAATCTGCACAAGTGCTTTTGAAAATGTTACTGCTACTATTGAAATTGCTTCATAAAGAGAGATGATTTAATGAGTAGCCTCTTTGAAAAATCTTCCATAGTAATATCATTCAGCTATGTCATAGCGCTGTTAGAGATGGAAGACGCTACAATTTCTTTAAGAAGTTTTTCTTCAGTTATGAATAAAAGTTTTTATAGTACACTCTAAGGTGAGAAAAGCTGGGAAATGATGTAAACCAAGAAGCATAAAAAATAAACAGAAATGGGCTGGAAATGCTGTTGATTGTGGGGCAATCTTCAGCCATATTCATCGTTCCATTAAAATGTACATTTTAGTTATTCCTGATGGCTACAAATCAGATTTATACTTCAATCTTGTCCTCATAGAGCAGACACGAATACAAATAAGTCATAGATTTCTAATTTTAAAAAGCAAGGGTTCTATGGAAAAATACCGGAAAGGTTATAAAGAATTGGAGAAGGCAGCCCCTAGGACATGGTGTTAGTGGTGTTTAGACAGCCTGGTTCATGTGAGACCAGAGGTGGAATGAAGCAGAAGAGACTGCAGAGGGCTTGAAGAAGTGCATCACTGACGTGGTTGTGATCCAGGTTTGGTTGGGAATAAAATGGGTAGGGAGAAGGAAGGTAGGTCCTGGCAGTTCCTGAAGGATGTTAGCCTTCAAGGAGAAAAGATCATCCCAAGAACAATGAAAAGCCATGACATTTTTTTGTTTTGCTTTGTTTTGTTTTGTTTTAACTGAGGAGTGACATGATCCTATTCACACTTAGCTATATTTGGCTACTGTGAAGTGAAAAACCAGATGGAGGAAAAGGGAGATGGAGAGAGGTCAGTTAGGAGATAAGAAAGTAAACTGATAGGAAATGATCATCTAAAGACGTTTGCAAGAGAGTCATGTCAAGAGAAACTGAGACGGTTAAGATGCCATCCTTAGAGTTTATAGATCAAATGAGGAGGAGTTTAGGACAGGGCTTTATTTTCCCTCTTACCCTTGGCTAGGATCCATAAATGAGAGAAAACATATGAGCTTGCCCCCCCTTTTTTTTTACCTTGATTCAATTCATTTGATATGATAATCTTTAGTTTCTCCTATTTTCTCACAATTGACCTAGCTGCACTACCTTTATGGCTGAATAAAATTCCAGTGTGTGTGTGGGGGGGGTGAGTGAGTGTGTGTGTGTGTGTGTGTGTGTGTGTGTGTACTGTGTTTTCTTTATCCATCATCACCAACAGACATCTAGGTTGATTCCACAGTATGTGCTATACATGCTGATTTAAAGAGATCTCTGTGACATGTTGACTTGGAGTTTTTATGGTAAGTATTCAGAAATGGTATCAACAGATCATGAGGTAGATCTAATTTTAGTTTTGGGGAGAGCCTCCAGATTGATATCCACAGTGGCTGGACTAATTTATATTCCACCAGAAATTTATCAAGGATGCCTTTTCCCCCTGCATCTTCACCAGCTTTATTTGTTATTTGTTGTCTTAATCACTGTCATTCTGACTGGGGTGAGGTGAAATCTCAAAGAGAAGTACCTTAACTTCACCTTTCTTCACTTTCACCTCAAACACACCTTTCTGTATATGGGGGCATTTTTTGAAAGAGGTGATTAGATCTGACCTAGCAAATGGCCCAATCTACTAATGGATTATGGTATATTCTAAATTTGAAAGAAATACAGTAGATGGGACCTTGTTAGAAGAAGCAGGTAACTGGGCATTTTTCCTTTGGGCATGCCTTGTCCATCTCTCTTCCTGTTGCTGTTCCATTTCCTGTCCATCAGAATGGGAGCTGCTTCGTCATGCCCTCCCTGTCACACAGAGTAAAACCTCTGAAACCATGAGCAAAATGAAACTCTTTCTGAAGGTACTTGATCACATATGTGAGACTTCTAGAAACACAGCACAGCAACAAGATCAAAGACCAGAAACTAAGAATCTTTAAGTAGAAGCAAAAAAAAAGCTATCAATAAAGTTAACATTATTTCATGTTATTAAACAATCCTGCAATAAATTAATTATAGAGGAAACATATCTCAGAGTACTGAAAGCTATATTTGACAAACCAACATCATCCTAAAACTGTTCTATGAAGGTTAAGAACAAGATATTGGTTCAAACTCTCACCCACTCTTATTTAACATAGCCCTAAACAACTAGGCATAAGAAAAAAAAAACATAAAGGACATTCACATTATGAAGCAGAAAGCCAAATCATACTTGTTTGTTGTAGCAAGTTTGACTACTTTATTGTGTTCCATATCTACCACCCTTCTCCACCATTATCCCTTTCACTCTACTCCTTCTCATCCCCCTAACACAAGTTATAAGAAAAGAGAAGGTTAAAGGGAAAAGGGGGCATGAATCTATTTAGAATTCTTCCTGCTCATCAGGGCCATTGTGTTCACTGGGGCAAGTCCAATCTTTGTTGTCAGAATATCTCCAACCAGCAACCAGCAATAGCAAAAGTACCAAAAGAAATGACAGGAAGTAACAGTAGCAGGGACCAGCAGCAGCAAGGGGAGCAGCAACTGCCCTGGTCCCTCTCGGAGTTCTCACATTTGTACCCTCTCAAGTATCCCCAGAACTCCAAATGTAAACTATCTATTCCTGTCGAAATCATACTCCCTCTTTGGTTGGTGGTGGAGTGTCTGAAAACCCAAAGGGTTACATCAAGTTAAACTTCTCCACAGTAAGGAAACAGTTAACATAGCTAAGTACTACAATGTACAGAATGGGGATAATCTAACACTATGGCTGGCAATGAATTAACACTCAGAACTTTAAAAAGATCTTAAATAATTTAGGAAAAAAGGCAAAACTGCAGCCACAGGCCCTCACAAATCATCCAGCTTTAAACAACAACACAAAACATGAGTTACAGATGTCTGTTGACATCTCTCAAAGGCAGATGAAAATGAAGAACAGGTATTCTAACCATGCCATTCCTCAGCAAAATGTAGAGCACAGAAGGATAAAGCATCTGTGCTTACTATCAAAAAGACAAAAGGAAGATGATGCTGGGAAGACAGAGAAAGGGAAACTGTTGCACACAGTGTAAATTTCCCCTGACTTCTAGAAATTTGTATCACTGTTTCTAGAGAAATTTAATAGGACTGACATACATTGTTACCATCTCACTGCCCAAAGGAAACAAAGTCTGTATATATATATATATATATATATATATATATATGTGTGTGTGTGTGTATATATATATGTATATATATATATACACACACACACACACACATATATATATGTACATACATATATATATGTACATACATATATGTACTTATATCATATTATATACACACATATGGATATTGACAATGGGTTGTATACATTCTATGAAGTATTACAAATAAATGGAAGAAACATTTTCTTATTCAATAACACAGTTAAGACCCAAAGGACATTGTCACTGAATGAAACACATCAGGTGTGGAAAGGATATACCATATGACCTCATCTGTGGAATTTTTAGAAGCCAATACCATTAAGGTTCAGAGTTGTTTCCAGGGGCTGGGAGGGGTACAAAACAATGGAAATGGGAGCGATTTGTGAAGAGGTATAGTGGTACAGTCGGACAGGAACAATAACTCTAGCTATTTTATATCTGGATAGGTGAATGTAGTTAACAGTGGTGTGCTGTGTAACTCAAGATAGCTAGAAGAGTAGATTTTAAATGGATTCACCAGAAAGACGTAGTAAATTTAAAGTGATATGTTAATTACCCTAATTAGAGCATTGCCCAATGAATACGCAAATCAAAACAGTCTACTGTACACCATAAACCTGCACAGTTATCACTGCATGTCAATCATAAGGCAAAAAGTTAAAGACCCAGAGTAAATATTACTTCTGCTTATAGCATGTTGAAAACATCTCTTCTAAAGATTCTTCCAGGCACCCAGGAGCCTTCATTTCATTAGATTAAGAAATGTAGTAAGACTAAAGGAAAGGAGAGAGAAAGAGAGAGAGAGAGAGAGAGAGAGAGAGAGAGAGAGAGAGAGAGAAAACAGCATTAGAAACAAAGATAAAATCATTATAATTTTCATGTTGAGTAAGTTATGCTAAGATATATTTGAGTTGCTAAGAGGAGTCACAAAGGTGGTTGGATTCTGTATAAGTTCCTCAGCACTAGCTGTTAGGAAAGATGCTATCACTTACACACTTACCCTCAGGGTGTCTAATACGTAATATAACAAGTGTCCAAAACTTGGAGGAAGAAGATAAGAAAACCTTAATCAAAGTCATAAAACCCTGAACAAATGATGGTCTGTACCATACCCACCGATAGCATAGGTTCATATAAGCACTTATAAATAGATATGGTCTACTGAATTAGTAAAATATTCAAAGCAACATCTTCAAGAAGAAAGTCTGATTTCCCTTCATGCCCCAGTACAGCTACACGTTATTTCTAGAATGCCCTTCCTACAAGAAAAAGCGAAGCAACATCAAGTGAGGAAGAGCTTCTGGGGGAGCTTGGTTTAAGAGGTTTTGGTCCATCGTGGCTTGGCCCTGCTGCACTGCACCTATGGAGAGAGGGAACATCATAAGACAGAGCTCGAGGAGGCAAAACTGTTCCCGCCATGGTTGTTAAGAACTCACAGGAGCCTCAATACCGTGGAATGCCATTCTGACTTCTTCCCCCCAAGCCCGAACTCCCATGGCATGCCTCATTTTTTTTTTTAATTTTTATTTTCTATATTCTATGTTTACATTCCAAAGGCTTTCCCCTTTCCCAGTTACCCCCCACCATATGTCCCATAATTCCTCTCCCCCCTGCTATTCCCCACTCATTCCCCCCCACGATTTCTCTGTTCTGGGTCTACATTACTGGATCCAATCTTTACAGGCCCAGGGTCCTCTCCTTTCTTCTTCTTGGGAGTCGTTTGACTTGCTAATTGTGCCTTGAGTATTTAGGGCTTCTGGGCTCATTAATATCCACTTATCAGTGATTGCATTTCATGTGTATTCTTTTGTGATTGGGTTAGCTCACTTAGGATGATAGTTTCCAGATCTAACCATTTACCTACAAATTGCATGAGTTCATTATTTTTAATTGCTGAGTAGTACTCCATTGTATAAATATACCACATTTTCTGTATCCATTCCTCTTTTGAGGGATATCTGGGCTCCTTCCAATTTCTGGCTATTATAAACAAGGCTGCTATAAACATAGTGGAGCATGTGTCTTTATTGTATGCAGAGGAATCCTCTGGGTATATGCCCAGGAGTGGTATGCCAGGGTCCTCTGGAAGTGGCATGCCTCCTCATGACGAAGCCATCTAGAGTGAGCTTTTGAGGGAACACTTAAGATCCAAAGAACCACAAACCCTTACTGATTTGAATGCTTTATTAGGAAAAAAAACACTTTTCTAATATATAGGGAGAAATGTGGAAGAAAGTTGTCAAGTTACTCTGATAACAGAAGAATTTGTATGTCTTTATTTTTTTCCTAAAGAAAAAAAGAGACAGGTCAATAGAAAAACCTTTAAAGAATGATCATATAAAGAAGACCTTCAAATAACGCCCAAGAATTGTAAATAATACCACTGGAGCATCGAAGCAGATCAGAACAAAGAGATTTCCAGAGGTTGGCAAGCAAGGCCCATGATCCAAATCTGTTTTTGTGAATTTCTACTGGAACACAGCCATTCGGCGAAGCTTTGCCACTATGCTAGAAACGTTTAGATTTTGTGATGTACCTATGAGCTGTAAGGCCTAAGTTATTTGCTCTGATTTCTTAGAGAAATATTTGCCAACTCTACTTACAGTCATTCAGAACACAGTTGTACAGTTGCCAATATTAGAATATTTATACTACTGGAGGCTAAAAGTTTTCTTCTTACAATCTTTATATTCTTATTTATTGGTTTTACTTAGTAATAACTCTATTGATGTTTATCAAGTATACATACGGTAGGTGTAAAGTACATAAATATTTCATGTTTCTACACTGGATTAAAAAAATCTGCCCTTATATCACTAAAGTAGTGATCAAATCCAAGCATGCCACTTTAACTCATGCAACTGATCTATATATTCTAAGCTCCAAATGTAATTCACACATTTTATAAATAGCAGAGCTGGGAATTGAGCCAAAGTCCCCAAGCTCGGTGCTCGGTCATTGTAGCACGGGCTTGTTTCCTGTGGTGGAATTCTTAGGGAGCTCACAAACCAGAACATAAAGCTGATAACAGAGGAAATCACATTGTGTGATAAATACTACCAATGTATGGAGGGAAAAATCTGGAGGACCAGAGATAGAGAGAAATAATTCCACCTTGAAGGATCGCTCGTGGAAGGTAAGTTCTGAACTGAACTGAACTCTAATGTTCTGCAGCAGGTGCCCATTGGGATGAAAAAAAAATACTTTGCACGCCAAGAAATGGGACATGTAATGCTACAGAAGTGATTGTAAATGAAAGAATAAAGCTTGCGGTGACCTCAGCATCAGTGTGTGTGGAGGTGATGGAATTAATGGCAAAGAGCTTAAAAACAAATGACAATCATACTTTCGAAAAAATAACGGGGACTCATGGCTCCTGAGGTTCTTTTTTCTTGCCACAAGGATGAGAGGCATTTGGCAGATGTTGACATTTCTGAGAAATTACGACTTATTGGATAGATAACAGGGAGGGGATATATAGGTTGAGACTGTTAAGAAAAAATCAAGTAGTTACAATAGCTTTATGCTCTGTAGCATGGAATGCCTGCGACGGGGGAGATACAAGAGGTTTGTTAGTAGCAATTTAACATGATCCGATGTGTCTGAACAAGGCGACTGGGGCACTGAGGGAGCTGTACCTCAGAGCACTGGGCCAGTGTCTTGCAGTCCTTTCCAGACAGAAGGTGAAGAGACCCAAATGATGACATGTAGTAGATTCTCTGTGTTGTGTTCCTGGGATTGTGGTATGTTCTGTTTGCACCATCATGAACATCTGGGGACATACTATAGGCCACGGACATGAGATCTACAAAGAACTTGTGTTCCTCTTTTAGAAAGCTAGATGGCATCTGGGTCCCTCTCATTGGTCAGTATTTGTCCATTGTTCACTGTGTTAGTGAATATAAAAGCCTCAGACAAATATACCAACGAATACTGGATTCATAACTGCTGACTGGAAATACAAGGCAAGAGACAATATATAAAAACAACACCGTCTGTAAACATCGTCATACTCAGAGTGATTTCTCAGCAGCAGCTTTTCCAGGATGGCCAACAAGTCTCTGCACAGGGTCGAAGCACAGCTCTTGAGTGGGGAAAGGCACATGTTTGTTACAGGAAAGCAACTGAATGGAAGGCTGTGATTCGTGAATCCTTTATACCTTTGCTGTAGGCATCGCCTCCCCCACTCCTCCCCAGGATCTTTGAGATTAGGAACACATGTGAGGAGAAGCATTGTTGGTTTGAATCAATGCTGCGGAGAAAGTGATGAGTTCTTAAGATTACTTGTTTCTGTTGCTTTAGAGACTAAATACTAGAACCATGTTCCTAGTGGGTAGGAAAAAAGAGAATGGGCACAGAGAGAGGAGAGGAGAGTGAAATAAGTAGACCGTGCATGGGAAGGAAAGAGGGGGAGCTTTGGAAAGAAGCTGTCAGTTTATCTAGTTTTGAGTAGGTCTGATGTTATTAACCAAGTATGTCATTATTTTTCTTATAGCCCAGATAATCTCAGATGATAATGGTGATGATGATGATGATGATAAAGATGATTACCACCACCACCACCACCACCACCACCATCACCACCACCACTATTTTGCAGCAGCTTTTCTTGTAGCCTAGGTTGATCTTAATCTGACCAAAGACTGCCTTGAACTCCTGACCTTTCTCCCTCTGCCTCCCAAGTCTGGGATTACAGGCATGCACTACCAGGCCTCCTTCATCTCAGATTTTAAAGGTATATGGGATGTTATGGTATCTATCTGTGATGTGACTATTCCTTATTTCTAATGAATGACCACTTACGTTCACCTAGAACACTTCAAGGAACATGCTCTCTTGATTCCTGAAGGCAACCGCTAACTGTTGAGGCTCAGATTCAAGTTAACAGTTCTTCAGGTGGAATTCAGATCTGTGTATTCCAAAAGCAAATCGATCAACCTCAATTCCATTTTACATGATACATGTAGACCACATGTGCCACATGGTCAAGGGCTGACAGAATGAGAAAGGCTTAAGTGGGGGGGGGGAGATATGTTTCAACCCCAAATGAGATAGAGTGTTGCAAGTTTCCTTCATCTCCTTGTATTTGATTTTGTTCCACAAGTGATACAAAACTCCTTGTTTTGACAGCTCATTACAGAAATGACTACAGCTCAGTTGCCAGCTCATAGAATCGCAATTATAAATTGTTCTTTTAATAGCACTACACTTTTGACTAGCTCAGAATGCTTTTATCTTGTCTTCAGGAATATTACTATAAAAAATAAACCAAGTAACTCGTGTTAGCATATGGATTTTCCACTGTCAGAATGATAAATGTAAAATCACTGATCAATGGTCCTATACGTAGGATCCAACCTTCTATGAGATGGTCATATGCAACAACCTCTTCCCAACTAGGTATACTCATACTTTGTCTTGAGAAGCCTATGTAAAACAAACATTCCAGGGCTTTTTCTTGCCATGTCAGATGCTCGACATCACTTCGTGTCCTAGATTGGCTTGATCTTGCAAGTGTAGGAACTACACTCCCATACACATGCCCTTTCTTTGGAACTAAATGCCAGTCTCTCTTCAGTTATTAAAATGTGCTGACTACTACCCTTTTCACTAGGCTTCTGTTATCTTTATATATGTTCTTATACATCTGACTCATTTGCTTAGGCTATGCAGATTCCTATACTCACACAGCCCCTTTGGGTTAACACCAGTAGGCTCTCTTCCCACTCATCAGTTTTCTAAATACTTCTGTCCCCTTTTAAATTAACTTCATCTTCTAACTTGTCAAGATGGGATTCCAACTCATCTAGAAACAGGTAAGTTAAGGACTTCTGCCAGATGTAAGAAGAAGAAAAAAAATGAAATACTACTAACCTAGGCATCTTACAGTTAATTCATGACTGTGTGTGTATCACATTGTTTCCCTTTAAGGAGGCTATGTGCAGCATCAGAGCTTGTCGGACACACAATAGATGTGCTAGGAGCTGAGATGCATTATGGGTTCTTCTAGTCAAAAGCTGGAGCAGAAAGTGATGCCATCTCTTCCTGTCCTTTCCACACCATCATTCCTACCTGAAATACTCTAGGATGAGGGGGTATGCAAATGCCATACTTACTAGGGTTGGCTGGACAACAAACCATCCCAGATTTAGTTGATTGATTTATCTAGCTCATGATTTTATATATAATGATTCTGGTTAGGCTTAGATCGGTGAGTCTGTAGATTCTGTCCATTTGACATGTGCAGCTGGAGTCAGTTGCCAGGGCAACCAGAAACTACTTGGTTTGCAGAGTGGGTAGAAGGCACGGTTGTGGTACCCATTTCTATTGCACAAGGTCTTTCATCCTCCAACAAGTTATCTGGTTAGGAACAATAGAAGAATGTGGCTGGAAGTGCCCAAATTCTCTACAAGCTTAGACTCCAAACCTGTGCAACCTTGTCCCTAGGCACAATGAATTAACCCAGGCAAGACGCCAGACAGTTCAAACCCAGGGATTGAACATTTGGACTCTTGCTGAAAAGACACGCACAAGGAAAATGTCCATTTCTTCCATCTGTCACAAGTACCAAGATGGCTATGGGACCACCTACCTCTTGACTTCCTGCAGCGTAACTGATGTCTTTAATGGCTTAACTCACCAGGGGATGTTGTTTTGGTTACACTGAAGGACTTCTAGTAGCTGGCCATCAAACCAAAGAAGGAGGCTTCCTCTAGAAAATAAATGATTCAAGTTAAATTCTAGCTCAGAACCCCCACGCTCTGCGAGCTAATTTCAGTACTGGTCTGGTGAGCAGAAGGCTCTTTTTTTTTTTCAGTAAACTTTGCAGAAAATCAGCATTTCTCAGGTTTGTGCTTGATTTCCACTTTGAATTGTCTGCCTCTCAGCTCCTGTCAAGGTGACTGGGACAATCCCCATCCTCAGCTGTGTGTATGCATATGCTGGTCTCATAGCAAGACTCAGAAAGAGCCAGTCTGGGTCATGTTCCTTTTTCCATCACCTTACCTTCCTGGGCCCTTTTCTCTCCTCCAGCACCTGCTACTCTACCTGGTGTGCAGCCTCAGCACACACTCACACAGAGACTTTGCTAATTGAATACAAGGATGAAATTTTAAACAAGACACAATAAAGGCTGTATCAACTAGACAGTCATTTGTCTTAACAAATATCTATTCTTAGATTTCACAGATCCCAAGGAAGAACAGAAGGGCTCCAAGTAATTTATATCTCATTATGAAGTTGTTTTAATCGTGTTCCTACATTGGTGAACTTGATGCCTTAACATCTGCCTTACAGGTATGTGTTAGATACACTTTGTTCTGGACAATCAATAAAATGCCACCGGCACCATGTCTGGGCCTTCTTGAAATGGAATTCTCTTCCCAGGGGGCATGGTTTTCAAATATACCCAAGTATTCCAAAGTCTACAAAGTGAACCAATTTTTTTATCAGCTATTAATACTTGAGCAACTATAAACCTGCTTTAATAACCCCAAGGTTGGGGCTATTATACAACCAGAGCTAGCCCTCTTGGGCCTAGTAGAGAACTGAAATTAATTACTGTGTTGAATCCTAAGCTTATCAACCTGGAGTTTCTATCTTGATATTTTATTCTCACATGAACCATCACGAAGGATCCTGGTCACCATAATAAACCTGGACTGATGTTCCCTCGTGTGCTCTGCCATTCATGTATTCTGTCTGTCTGTCTGTCTGTCTGTCTGTCTGTCTGTCTGTCTCTACCTCTCTTTGTTCCTGCTTCTCTGTCTCTGTCTCTGTCTCTTTCTCTCTCTTTCTCTCTAAAGGTATTTCAATGTCTTTTCAGTAGTCATGATTTTGTGCTCCCCAGGCTTCACAGCAGCACCTAAATAATAACAAGCCCGTTCAATCAGAGCTATTTCCACTGGCCAGAGAAAGCTGAAGTAAACCAAAGGTTTGCTTTGTGCTTAGAAGTACTGAAAATAGAATGGAACACCGTAAGGAGACACGGACCCAGAATTTGTCAGCAAAATGAAGAGGTCTATAAAGAACTCATTTAAAAAGAAGAGGGAGGCCACAGAAGGGAAGGGAGAATCGGAGAACACATCTTACATCTTCATTGTGGTGTGTCAAATGTCTCCTGAATAAGTGAATGAGGTTGGGCAGAAACTGCCATCCTGTCTCCCATTTTGACTTTAGCGTCTCACCAACATGACTGCCTAAACAGGAGCGGAACAAGAACAACAACAATAGGCATACTGACAAGGACAGTGTGCTGGGGAGAAGCCAGGAGGCCTCAACCCTACACAAACCAAACAGAAACAAGCAAACAAAATCGCCACCAAGAATGAGAAGGAGAGAAACAGTCTTCCCTAGGGATGAGCGCGCTAGTTGGTCATATAGATACATACATGTGAGGAACATTAAGTAGACTGAGCAGGTTGTACTTCTGTATTTAGGAATACATATTAGTGAAAAAAGGGGGATGAAATTGTAAAAACTAAAGGAAAGGTATATGTAAGGGTTTAGAGGGAGGAAAAGGAAAGGAGAAATGATGGAATTATATTAAATCTCAAAAAGTAGGAAAAAACTGTCATCGTTAATGCTCATATTCTGCCAAAACTGAGAACCACTGGAATCTGGGCTTTCTCTTCAAAGAAGACCCATGGGGCAACAGCATTGCACACTATCTAGGGAAGCAGTGTCCTGGAGTCAACCTGTACTAGTATGGAAGATCCAGTTGGGTATGTCCCTTCTTGGTGTCCATTGATGCTTGGTGGGTAGTTGAAAGAGAAGAGTATAGTTCTAATTGGCAAATTCCTTCTGATCTCAGATCAAGAGCTAGCTGCTAAATAGCTACCAGGACATCACCAGTTAGGAGCAGAGCATCTTAGAAATTTAGCGTCCCAGTCTCCCAGTTTCAATCAATGCTTTTCTAATTTGAATATTCATGGGAACTGTCTGAGACTCTTGCTAGGGTGGTCAGACTTTTAGCTGGTGTTCAAGGCACTTTAAAGGGCATCTTCATGCTGTCTGCAGTTGATCACCTGCTGACAAAGGAAAAATTAGTTTTTTTTTCCAGTGAAATCTCACTGAGTATATTAGCTACACTTCAAGCTCAGGCCCCCATGGCCAAGAGTAGTTGGTCAACACAAAAAAAAAACCCAGAGGTATTTTTAGAGACTTTTTGTCTCATTTTATTTTGTTGGGTATTTTTTTCTTCTTATCGGTCATTTGATTATATATTATTGGGTTCTATTTTTGTGGTTTGGTGGTGGTGGTGGTGGTGGTGGTGGTGGCGTGTGTGTGTGTGTGTGTGTGTGTGTGTGTGTTGGCTTTTTTGTTTAATTTTTTAAAGGCAGAGAGAGGTCTTGGAGTTAAATGTGTGGGCAAGTTCTAGGAAGAGTTGGGGAAGGGAAAAGCACGATCAGAATACATTGTATCAAAAATATGTTAATAAAAATATGCAACTTTATAGGCCAATCAAGAAGAATAGAATCCAAAAACTCTCAGTGAATATTTAGAGCCATGAAGAATAGAGTCCGCTACATAAATATTGCATTCTGCGATGTGAGAATAAAGCTTGCATATATTTATTTTTCCTTTTTTTTCCTTTTTCATGATTTCATAGATTTATAAAATTTCCGGCATATTTATTCTTGCCAGAAATTTTAGCATATTTCTTTTCATATTAAGTCAAGAACTTACACCTTTTTAATGAAAGAAAGCACCCTCTGGCTTCCTTTGTGTGTCCAAACAGGCAGTCTGATGACCTTTGTACTTTGAAGTCATTATTATGTAAAGCATGGTTTCCTTGAATACAAATATTGAGACACTCTAGCGATCCAATACCTCATGAATGGGCAGGTAGCATATTTAGCATGGCTACAATGAATGACAAGGATGACCTGTGTTCCGGTATCCCGAGAATGATGCACAATTTAAAAATGAGAAGTCGTCCCTGGCTGGCATTTCCCATCTGCTGTCTTTGATTAGAGTTGTTTTTGTGTGCATGAAATTGTGGCAAGTCAGACTGCAGTTAAGGGGACTGGGGCTATTATGGGCTGCCACTGCTGTGCTTTAATCACACCAAGTCCTCTCACGGAATGTCCCCAAACAACCCTGGGCCCTCACACCTACTTCTCTTTAGCTCACATTGGTTAGGCCACTGTTTGCTCTCACTGCTAAAATCAAATACAATCACTACCATATTAAGAAGAAAATAACTATTCTGCTTATTCTATTCCTTAAATTCCATCTAGAATTCTCTTGGGGGGGTAGTTCTTTAGTTACTTATTTCTTTTATGATCATTAATCCAAGTTTTGGTATAATAGACTATCACAGTCCAGGCAATTTATAAAGAATAGATATTTAGGTTCTGCAGAGCTGACTTGGGGCTGAAAGCGCTCGCTGGATGAGCATGAGGGCTGGAGTTTAGGTCTTCATAATTACAGAAAGCCAGATGAGGTAACACCAGTCTCTAACATCAGTGCTCCTACCACTGATGTGAGGGGCAGAAGAGTCCCTGGAAGCTCCTGGCTCAGCTAGTTTGGCAGTACACAGCTGTAAACAAGAGACCTACCCTCGAGCAATATAGATGGTCAAGATGGACACCCAAAGTTGAATTCTGACCTTCATGTGCAGCAAAAAAAACTGGAAGAGGAAGAGAAGGAGGAGGAGGAGGAGGAGGAGGAGGAGGAGGAGGAAGAGGAAGAGGAAGAAGAAGAAGAAGAAGAAGAAGAAGAAGAAGAAGAAGAAGAAGAAGAAGAAGACAATGACTATGATAGCATCAGCAAAATCAAAGAAATAAAAGAGGAAGAAAAATCAATTTGGCCATTGGTTGCAATGGCTGGTGGATCTTCTCAAGTCTGAGAGAATGGTTCTTCACATGACATCATGCATGGCAGATGGTGGAAGTACAAGAGAGGACAAGAACCAAAGAACAAGTCAAGGGCCAACATAGTTTTCCATCACAAATACACTCTGGAGTTCACAGTTCCAACATGTGAGAACATGGTGCCATCAGGAGGACAGAGCCCTTGTCATCTGATCAGTTTCTCTGGGCCTTAACTCTCAACACCATCACACCGGGAACTGAGTCTCTAACACATAAGTTTCTCGAAAACATTTAAGCCAGAGCAACCACCGAGGTCCTAACTGACTCAGCGAGTGCTTTATGATCCTGAGAAGGTGGATAACATGAATTGATCTGTGACCCTGTACGAAGTGGCATCTAGTAGGTGCTCAGCGAATGTTCATTAAATCTGCAGATTGCTTCAGATTCATCTAGAAGCTTTTAAAACTGTAGCTTTCTCTAATAAACATCTGTCTGGAGCAAATGTGCAGGAAAACCTCTGTAATAGGTCTAAATGACAAAAGGGGGTTGCTTTTCTGGCTATGATCTCTGCCTAAGTACTTAGGAATAACTGAAAATTAAAGGCCATTGCTGCTTGTTTTGTTGAATAATGCATCTGCAAACTAGAAAACTGCATGTCTATTTTATTTACCAGCACAAATGCCCATTTGCGCGCAGACATAGCTGTTTGCAAGCAAATTTTGTTCTCATGCAAAACAAATGTAAATTTGGCATTAAACAAGTGCCAATTATTTCCTGAATGTGGAAAGGAAAGGAAGGGCGATTTAGCAGATAGAGGCTCTGGACGAGGAAGCAGAGAAGGCGGCCTAGCTCAGCTGCACAGGGCTGTTTTCATCATAAGGAGTGAATGTTTAATCCGCTTAATTGGGTGGGCATTCACTGTCAGTGAGCAGAGGCCCAGTGTTCCGTCTCATTTTCTTTCCCTGGGAGATGGCTGCTGTGACCTTCGACAGTCTCCTCCACGGGCTGCTGGAAAACAGGAAGCTAATTTGGGTTTGTTCTCATGTTTCTTTCATGCGGTGGAGAGAATTCGTTTGATAAGCCCTATGTCAGTTTTTATTGTGAGGCCTGATTACTGTGATTAATTTTAATACTACTAGTTACCATTTATTAGGGGCCTCTGGGATGCCGGGCAGAATGCTGCTTCAGGCTTTGTGTCTCCAACTGAAGTGTTAACTCTCGCCGTAGCCTTGGACGTGACACGCTGTGGGCCTTTTGTGCAAAGCAGGAATATCTGGCAAGTGACCTATATCAAGTCAGATATAGGTCACTGTGGTTTATACGTACACCGGGCTTCCTCAGGCCTCTGGCTTTTTGCTGACCTTACATAGATACTTTCCCTTCTTTCTGTACTACTATCTATCTATCTGCCTATCACCTGTCTGCCTTTGTTTGTATGTATGCATGCATGCATGTATGTATGTATCTTCTATCATCTGTCTGTCTATGTCTATCTATCTATCTATCTATCTATCTATCTATCTATCCATCTATCTATCTATCTATCTATCTTCCCCATCCTCTGGGCACTCATATATAATACATATGTATATACAATATATATGTATTAGATATAATATAATACATGCAACAGACTATATAGTGAGTTTTTATTTTTCCTTTTCTTTTTTATTATATTCTTTATTTACATTTCAAATGATTTCCCCTTTCCTGATTCCCCCTCCCCGAAAGCCCGATAAGCCCTCTCCCCTCCCCCTGTTCCCCAATCCACCCCCTCCTGCTTCCCTGTCCTAGTTTTCCCCTAAAACTGCTGTATCAAGCCTTTCCAGGACCAGGGACCTCTCCTTCCTTCTTCTTGGGCATCATTCGGTATGTGAATTGTGTCTTGGGTATTCTGAGCTGCTGGGCTAATATCCACTTATCAGTGAGTGCATACCATGTGTATTCTTTTGTGATTGGGTTACCTCACCTAGCATGATATTTTCCAGTTCCACCCATTTGCCTAAGAATTTCATGAATTTATTGTTTTTAATAGCTGAGTAGTATTCCATAGTGTAATTATACCACATTTTCTGTATCCATTCCTCCATTGAGGGACATCTGAGTTCTTTCCAGTTTCTGGCTATTATAAATAGGGCTACTATGAACGTAGTGGAGCATGTGTCCTTATTACATGCTGGGGATTCCTCTGGGTATATGCCCAGGAGTGGTATAATGAGGTCCTCTGGTAGTATCATTCCCAGTTTTCTGAGGAACCGTCAGATTGATTTCCAGAGTGGTTTTACCAGCTTGCAATCTCACCAACAGTGGAGGAGTGTTCCTCTCTCTAAAACAGATATGCATTCAATGATACGTAGAGCACTAACTTGTGCTAGGTAATCCAACAGGCACTGCTTCCTCAGCGGTCAACAAGGTAGTAAGTCCTGGCCTCTTTGAAGTCTATGCATCACCTATTGTATACCCGATGCCAATGTCGCATCAGAAGCAACGAACAGATTCAGGCTTACCATCTGCACGTGGGTGTTCACGAACGACTGGAAATCTGTAATTAATCTCCATGGAAATAACAGCAGTATTCACTGAGCATTTATTATGTGTGGGACTTTCTTAAGCTCTTTACAGATATTAACAGAACCAATTTCATTGGTTTTTTTTTTCCTTCAGTTTGGTAAAGGAAGGAAAAAAAGAGAGAGAATTAAACTGTGCCAAGTAAATGCTTATAGTGAATGGTAGTTACAATGTAAATGCAGAAAACAAGTCCCTAGTTAAAGTTTCTCATGCTGGAGGAAGCTCTCTCAAGGATACTAACTGAAAGCAGAAAAACCTTTCATGGGCAAAGATGACCTCTGAAGATGTATATTTAGGAGCAGAGGGTTGAATATCACAAAAATGCCTAAGGGTGGGAGAATTCTAAGTAAATGTAAGTGTATTAAAATGCTGCTGGGGTCTCAACCTCAACCTGTAAGAGCATACTGTGTTCTATGCTCCACACCGTCAGCACCTATATGCATCTAGCTGTATGTTCTCAGGGCAGATATTTAGAATGCTTTTCTGCCTTTCTTCTGAAAAAAATATTTTTGGGAACTTCATGCATGAATATAATGTAAGTTTTCAAAAAAAATGGTTCCTTTTTATTTCATGTGTCTAAGTGCTTGCATGTATGTGTGCATGCAGTGCCTCTAGCAGACAGAAGATGGCGCTAGATCCACTGGAACTGGGGCTGAAGAAGCCCGCGCAACCTTGCGGGTGCTGGAAACTGAACTGGCTCCTCGGGCACAGAAACCAGTTAACTGCTGAGCCACCTCTCTGGCGGATCCGTCGGCCACTCCCCAACTCCACTTCTTGTAATTTTGTTTCTTCTGTAGGCTCAACTACCCTTTCCATCCTTATTATTTCTTCATAGAAAGCACTCTTACTGATACTGTTAACCGAGAATCACGAAATGATCGAGTCCATGTTTGTCCAGTTAAAGCAAGCTGTAGTGTGTGTGTGTGGGGGGGGGGGCTACCCAGGATAGCTCAACCCAAGTCGGGATTTAAGAGAGCAACAGCCACTGGCGTCTTGAAGGTGTACTCTGTGTGTGTGTGTGTGTGTGTGTGTGTGTGTGTGTGAGAGAGAGAGAGAGAGAGAGAGAGAGAGAGAGAGAGAGAGAGAGAGAGGGACTTGGCTGTTATACTGTGCTTGAAAGAAATAAATAGGACCAACCAAGATTAAGGATGTGAACAGGGTTGCAGTTTATATGGATCTAAAAAAAGAAAAAATAAATAAAACGGGAACTTATTCTTAATTACAAATAATTACAAATAAAACCCTTCCTTTGCAAGAACTTAACAAAGGACAGAGACTTTTTTTTTTTAAACTAGAATTTAAAACAGGACAAACCAGGGATGTTGTCTTAATTTCAAATAGAAATTTAACTCGAAAGGCTTAACATAGGACAAACAGAAATTTATTCTCAACTGTCCTATGTGCAAATAGAGCCCTGCAGGGTATATTTTTCTTGTTTTGGTCTCCCGTTAACTTGCAAAATATATTGTTCCTGCTTTGGTCTCACAATATATAAACTAAACATACTGATGGCATATCAAACTCGGGAATCGTAAAGAATGGAAACGTAGGAGCCAGAATAAGATAGTTCCTTTCCTCTAATTAATTACAGGTTTCACATGATAATGGGAGGAGGGTCAAGGCAGCTATTATAGCCCGCTCTCCTATTGATTTGTATAGTCTTGCCGATGGTTTCTTTGGTCTGGTTTGAAGTAGATATTACCTTGGTTTCCATAGTGTAAGGCCATTCCAATTTATTCGTGTCTTCAATATGATCCCATGGACGACTGAGAAAAAAAAAAACAAAACAGGCAAAGGAGAAGGCGAAGGGAAGGATGCCATGTTTCTGCCAGTAACACCATCAACTGGAGCAGGGAGGGCCTTTTAACTTTATTAAGAGGGCAGTGTTGTAAAATGGCCCATTTTTAATAACTTGCACAAACTTTATTTTTTTCCTTAAAAAAAAAAACACAACAGAATAAAATTGTGCATGTACAGTAAGACACGCCTGAGGCCAATCCTGTGTTGAACCTCTGACAAACACCAGCAGCTTAGAATGTATCATTTGTACCTCGTTTGGGTACCTAAGCTTTCACACCTGTGCTTTCTTTGCCTGTTCATCTAACCCTGCATTATTACTATATCTCAATGTCCTTCAAGCTATTTGAAAGGAGAGCAGGGCATAAATAAACTCACTAAAATATGATTTTTCTTCTATCTCTTGTCCCGTTATTCATTTTTCTCTCAGCAAAGTCTTTACCTGCTCGTGTCTGGTGTTTTTTTTTTTTTTCTGGACAGAAAGTAAACAGTTAGGAGTTGAGGCGGATGAAAGACTTCAGTTCCTTGCCTGTGACAGGCAACTTTAGTTGAAGTCTGACTTGGGGAAAGAGTCAGCAGCTTGAAAGAAGCAAATACCGCATGGGCCGGCTCGGTCCCCGGGGTTCTGAGAGTAAAGGCCAGTTAGGCAGAAGTGACAAGGGCCTAATTCATCGGTCAAGATATGAATTGTAAAATTAAGTCAGGTTGCCAGGTTAGGCAGAGTGAAAATCCATGCATCCTAAAGACAATAGTCACGAGGGAGAAGGCCGAGGGAGACACTGAGATGTTCTGGAACCAAACCACGACATGTGTACACAATTCCTTTTACCATAGAATTTCCTCTTCCCCCTTTCCTGGGGTTTCCCATAGACATCATGCCCACCCTTCTTTACTGAATTCAATGTCTCTCACTTCCTGTTAACCTCTATGGATTTTACAAGAATTTTACATTGTCTTGTTTTGTTGTGGGTTTGGGGTTTTGACACAAGGTCTAAAGTATTACGAGGCATAGTCTCATATTACTTATTCATCATTCAGCTGTAGATGGCCTTGAACCCCTTCTGCATCCACCTTCCAGTACAGGGATCACAGATACTTCATCACGGTTAGCTCCTCTCAGCTGGATACCAGAGACGTAGCTGTGAGGAGAGCTCCTTGTGTATTTGATCTCTGGGCTGCAAGACTTTCAGAGGCAGGAGCTGGGTTTTCTAAGAATAGACTCAGACTTCGAAAGGGGACCCATGTTTCTCTTCATCTCCCCCTTGCCCCTGTGGATGGTACATGAAAGCATTCAACGAAAAGGAGCGCGCTTTATCCCCAAACTGGCCCCAAGCAATTTCTATGAAATGGTTGTCATTTTTTTTTCAACAAATGTGCTCAGCATCCCTTATAATGCTAATAAAATTATTATGCAGAGACACTTTTCAAGTCTACTGATCATTTCCTTTTTTCTTTTAAACATCAAAAGAAATATATATATATATATATATATATATACACACACACACACACACACACACACACACACATACATATATATATATATATATATATATATATATATATATATATATCACCTACCAGACTTTCCTTAAAATGCACACAGGTCTGTGTTTCCATCCCAGATGGAAACACCAAGCATTCATTCATTCATTTATTCATTCATTCACCTAAGAGAACCATATAGTGAAAAGTATGATTGGCTGGTAACTGTATCAATTCCTTTATAGGTTATTAAGAGTTGAGAAACCATTTTGTGTCAATTGCTATTCTAGATGTAAAGGATCAAAGGACCACCCTAGAGCCTCGGGATTGTGGCTCAGTGATAAAGTGGTTGCCCATAGCAAATGAAGCCCTGGATTCAACTTCTTAGCATGGCACAAAGGACCATCCCTATGTAAGGTCATTGGGATGGTAGTAAGGAATAGAGTGGAGGTTTAAATGTGAAGGTGACTAGTGATTTTCCAAAATGGGGAAGGGCACCTGTGGAGGATTCCCCCCAAATATCAAGGCAGTGAGGTCTATGCAATCTATGACAAAGAAGGTTTCTAACATAAGGGAGGGGGTGCGAAGCCACAAGTCCATTAGAGAGCTAAAGTCATTTGCCCAGCTACGAGATGGAGAACAGCATGTAAGGCAGTGACAGAACCTATCCTCAGGTTTGATGAATGATGCACATTTTCTGAGAAGTGACTCTACCTTGCTGGGAGGAGAGTCACTGCCTGTTACTACTTTTGTATAGTAGTGAATCATGAATAAGACAAGAAAACAGATAAACAGAAATATGAGCCAGGCTGGCATTTGGTGACCATTCTATTCTAGAATCACCCGCCACTCTAAGAATCTTCTGAAAGATGAATGCAATCGAACTGCTCCTTCCTTAGGAAGCTGCGCAACCTAATCCACAAATGGAAAGTTCCTGATGTGATTGTACAGTAGGAGTAGATGGGAGTTTTCAGGCAGGGTGCAAGTCTTCATTTTTGATCGTTTATGAAGTGTAGTATACAAGGTATGTGTTTTTATCTTTAAAAATACATTCTGGAATTCTTTTCCAAATTCCACTCCAAATTAATTTCCTTAACAGTGCCTAGTACCATAAATGTATATTTAAAAACATATTTGTTAAACTAAATTCAACAAACAGATGTGAGCAGACTCCCAATGTGGGAAAACAGCACTCACACTCTTGGGTGTGAGAACTCTGGTGTTTCCGTAATTCTCACACAATGAAGAAAGCTGGTACAGGGCATCCCTGGGCATGAGTGATATTTAAAAAGTTTCAAAACAGGTACACCTTGACCCCATGGTTCTGGGACAACATTTCCCATCACAAGCCTTTCCAGAAAAACATAAGTGGACCTTGACTTCTCTGTAACATTCTTTTAAAAACACACTGCCAGATGCTGCAGATGCTGGGAGTTCCTCTTGGTCCATTTCTATTATTTGCAAGGTCCAATGTTTCTTAAATTTCAACTGGATTCTTCTGGAATATTTTAAACTCCCTACTACCACCTTCTTCTTCTTCTTCTTCTTCTTCTTCTTCTTCTTCTTCTTCTTCTTCTTCTTCTTCTTCTTCTTCTTCTTCTTCTTCTCCTCCTCCTCCTCCTCCTCCTCCTCCTCCTCCTCCTCCTTCTCCTCCTCCTCCTCTTCTTCCTCCTCCTTCTCCTCCTCCTCCTTGTCCTTCTCCTTCTCCTTGTCCTTCTCCTTCTCCTCCTCCTTCTCCTCCTTCTCCTCCTTCTCCTCCTTCTCCTCCTTCTCCTCCTTCCTTCTCCTTCTCCTCCTTCTCCTCCTCCTCCTCCTCCTCCTCCTCCTCCTTTTTCTTTTCTGCTTTGAGATTGGAAGAATATTCCCTTCTGGTGGTTCTCCTAACTTTACAATATCTCTTTCTTGATCAACTGGGACAACTCTTCCCTCTGCAAGGCACTTAGTAACTACTTACTTGAGGTAGAAACTGCTATTATTCTCTCTTTACACATGAAGACCTTGGGACTTGCATCACAAGGCTAGCACTTAAACTAGCACCCACTCATTGGAGTTCTGTTTCTGCATTCCTATACACGCTTTTGCTCCTCCAATGAAGTTGAGTCAGATCATAGATAATCTTGGAGACATTTCTAATAAAGACCACACAGCTAAAAATCCCTTATCCTTACATAGTGTTTACAGTGAGTCAGACACAGCCCTTAAGCTTTGTTTGTATTAAACTCTTTAAGGCTCCTAGGAGGTAGGTTCAGTTAAGAAAGTTAAGCAAGTGGCATGCTTCTGTAGGTAACATGAAATTCCAAACTATTTTTTTTTGGGGGGGAAGAGTGTTAGGAGGAGTGTGACAATGTTCAACTTCAGTAAAAATATAAATTCCAGGGCTAGAGAGATGGCTCAGCAGTGAAGACGGCTTGCTGCTCTTCCAGAAATCCCAGTTTAGCTCTTGGTACCCATGCTTGGCAGCTCACTTGGGCATTATGTACTCATGTGTACATACCAACATACAGTCATCAGCCTGCCACTATAGTGCTAAGGATGGTTCAGATTCAAACTGCCAAAGCCCTAATCCAATCTGCTTGTGTTAGATTGGTTGCTTAGTCATTACACTGTTGCAGTAGATTATATGGGAAGAGTCAGGGATGGGTGAGAGAGTGCCACTGCGATGCTACTATAGCTATCCAAGCAAGCAAGACCATACATACATAATATATATTATATATATATATTATATACATATAATATATATACAATATTAATATATATTATATATAATGGTTATATATATATATATATATATATATATATATATATATATTGCTTTTCCCAAGATATATGAGGCTAGATGGGAGGAAGGGAGGGATTGTATGGTACATGGAAACATGTCACTAGGCTGTTAAGGATGGCATAGACTCAAAAATGGCCAAAGCCCTAATTAAGGGTAGGGTTGGAAATAATATGAGGTAGGAATGAATGTCGACTTAACGCAAGTTAAGCACTGCCTAACTATCCAAATGCAGTGGGTGTCTCCCTGAAGGTGACGGGAAGCAAAGCCTGGCTGTTTTGGAGAGTCTTTGTATGAGAGACTCCATAAGCAGTGTGTTTCGCCGTATCCTGAAATTTGGGTATTTAGCCTCTCACGCTGGCTCCGTGCCCTGTGAGTCTTAATTAACAGCGTTCTCCTGGGGAAGCGGTTACCCTGCCAGGAGCTACCCTGGCCTCTGCTGCTTTCCACAGATGATGCTTGCTGCGTTGTCCCCCTTTTGCCTGCAGCCCAATCTGGCCACGGGAAGAACAGTTCAGCTGCTGGCTCGGTGGCCGCCCCACGATTGCTGTTCAGAGACATGGCAACACCCCTCCCCTTCTGCCAGGCACCAGCTGCTGCATGCTGGGAAAATAGGAACTTAAAATTGTTCTTGGCTGAGTCCTTCAGCAACTTGGCAGCCCTGAACCCATGGGTATTTTGATGCTTACCACACCCTGCCCATCTCACCTACACTTCCTTCACTGATACTAAAAGGCTACAACTAGCATTAGCTTGGGTACGCGTAGATTTTTATGGTGGATTTCTTCATCTTGTTGTTTATGAGTCTCTCCTACTTGGCAGTTAATAAATTTGTATTTTATGCCCACTATAATTATTCCAGAATTATGTGGGATGCTGCAGACGGAAGGCTGAATGAAACATATTTTGACGTTAAGGAACTCTTAGGCTATTTAAGGAACAGAGGAAGGACTTGATGAATAAGGCAAGGAACGGTGCACACAGCAGTGGGACACACAAGGTATGAAGAGAGCAGAGGGTGGGGAGGCACCACGGATGGCAAATGATGACTGACCAACGTAGAGACTGCGCTGAGGCATGAAAGATGGGTCTTCCAAGGCAAGGAGACATTGTTTATATAATATCATGGTTGCTTTGAAGGACACAGCAAGGAGGATGAGAGGGTTTATTTCAGGAATCAGTAGACAGTGCTTTGAGTTTGGGGTGGGAGCAAACAGTTCCCTGTGTCTACAACACAAAGGAGAGATGTTAGGAATAGGGAAAGGTTTGGGAGACTATTGAGAGGGAATGCCGAAGAGTGAGGGCTAGTGGATTGATAAACGGAACCAGATGCAACTTTGGAAGGAGAAGGTTCATTTCATCTTACACGTCGATGTCACACGCTATCATTGAGGGAAGCCTGGGGGTGGAACTCGAGGCAGAAACTGAGGCAACTAGCATGGAGGACTGCTGCTGCCTCACTCCCCCTGGCTTGCCTACCTCACTTTCTTATACAATCCAGGACCGCCTACCTAGCGGCCGCACCACCTATGGAGAGTGAAGCTTCCTGTACTGGCTAGTTTTGTGTGTCAACTTGACACAGGCTGGAGTTATCATAGGAAAAGGAGCTTCAGTTGGGGAAGTGCCTCCATGAGATCCAGCTGTGGGGCATTTTCTCAATTAGTGATCAAGTGGGGGAGAGCCCCTTGTGGGTCGTACCATCTCTGGGCTGGTATTCTTGGGTTCTGTAAGAGAGCAGGCTGAGCAAGCCAGGGGAAGCAAGCCAGTAAGGAACATCCCTCCATGGCCTCTGCATCAGCTTCTACTGACCTGCTTGAGTTCCAGTCCTGACTTCCTTTGGTAATGAACAGCTGTGTGGAAGTGTAAGCTCAATAAACCCTTTCCTCCCCAACATGCTTCTTGGTCATGATGTTTGTGCAGGAATAGAAACCCTGACTAAGACACTTCCCAATATCAATTATTAATCAGAAAAACTTCTCACAGACTTGCATCTATCTAGGCTGGTCTGGTGGAGGCAGTTTCTCAACCGAGGGTCATTCGAGCTACTGTCAGGTTGACAGTAACAAAGCAGCTCCAGAAGCGAAGGCAGGAATCATCAAACCCTTCGATATAATTCTAGAGCTTAGAACGGAGCCGCAAGATGGCAGAAAGACTTTCGGGGGTTTAAGTGGGAGTTGAATGTGTTATGTTGGCTCCATAGACTTTATGCTGCAGCAGTGGGAAGAGTAGAGGCAAAGAGCCAGGGAGGGGTGAGGAAGCTCTCTAGGGAGAGTACAGTAGGCAACCGGGCAGGCAAAACACACAGAGCAGGCATAAAAATGCACTCTGAGGGTCAAGAGGAAACTCATTCAAGGGATTTATAAAAAGATCAATTTGATGAGATTTGATGACTAAATTGAAAGAGAAGCTAACAATGATTTCCCAGGCACAGAACCTGAGCCCCTCTGAAAATAAATTTTCCAAAATATACGTCATCATATTATCACCTTAGCTCCTGTCTTAGTTAGGGTTTTTACTGCTGTGAAGAGGGCATCACATGACCAAGTCAACTCTTATAAGGAAAACATTTAACTGGTTCAGAGGTTCAGTCTATTAACATCAAGGCAGGAACATGGCGGCATCCAGGTAGGCATGGGACAGGAGGAGCTGAAGGCTGCTAGCAGAATACTGGCTTCCAGGCAGCTAGGATGAGGGTCTTAAAGTCCATGCCCATAGTGACACACCTACTCCAACAGGGACACACCTTCTAATAGTGTCATTCCCTGAGCCGAGCATGTGCAAACGATCATAGCTTCCAAGACACCACAATCAACTTCCTTCAAATTTCTTGTCTTGGGGTTTCTTTTGCCTAATGTTTTCTGACAGAATTAACTAAATCCTTAACCCCTGAAGGATCAGTCATTGGTAAAAACCAAACATCTTGATGGCCATAAAGGATCTATGGCTGCTGGCCATAGAACCTTTCTGTTTGTCACCCCACTCAGGAATACCTTCAAAGTAAGTCTTTGAAATGTTTATCTGTTCCCCTTAGAATACACTATGCTTTTTCCTTCGTTGTAGCTAGAGGAAATGGTTCTAAAAGATGGTAAATCTCCTCCATGGTAACACAACCTCCGTGGTAACAGAATAATTGGTCAGTATCAATTTTTCCTTCATTTGGAATTTTATTTCATCTTTGGATGACATCTCTGAAGCCATGGCCATCATTCCCAGCAGCCTCTGCCCTCTCTCTTTCTCTCTTTTCCAGTGAGAGTCAATCCTAACCATTTGCTCATTTTGCTCACTATTGAGTCCCAGCCAAGTGCTGACACTGGTCTAGCATCTGAGCCTATGCAGGGATTAGAACAAAGTAGAGAAACACAGGCTCCTTACCTATTGTGAGAGGAAACAGAACTGAGTACCCGAACAAATCAATAATCCAGATAACTTTAGAGATAGAAATGGTGCAGAGGAAATAAACAGGATGAGTGTAATTAGAGAGGAGAGGGTGAAAAGATTGGTATTGGCCAATATGGAAGGCCCCTTTGAGTCAGGAGTGAGAAATAAGGACACCAGCCAAATGGTGGGCTTGGGGTAGCACTTTCTGGACATATGTCCTAAGAAAGTTCGGTCTTGGGCTTTCCAGTGCAGATAAATGGGCCAAGTGTGTCTGCAGGCTGCTTTATAGCCCCTTGACTTATTTTATTATCTACTTTTCCATATTTGCACTCTGGGGTTCCCCGGCTAATTGGATTATTTGCATACATATTGTTTCTTGCAAAAATTCCACACTCCTTGAGGGCAAAGGAGCATCATATACGTCATTTGTTTTCTTCCCAAGCCTAGCACAATGCTGGAAGCTCTACTAGATGCTCAATAAATTCTCACTAAATTCAATTGAATTTGCAGTAATAGGGTTATTTTTCATAATCTGAAGAGTGAAGCAAAGCAATGCCCACTAAACAACCCAGTGACACTGTTAAGAAAGATTAAAAAATAAATAAATAATAAAGGTAAGTCTTTCTACAAAGACTTGCAGCATGCACTTTCATTTTAATGGCTGTCATTCCCAAAGTTCTTAAACAGTCATTTTTGTTGAGGAAGTCATTTTCTGTGACAGCTGTCCAGTTTTCAGTGAGAAAGCTGTGATGCCATTTATAGCTGAAAAATAAGAGAGAGAGAGAGAGAGAGAGAGAGAGAGAGAATGGAAGGAAGGAAGAAAGAAAGTGAGAAAAAAAGGAAGGAAGGAAGGAAGGGAGGGAGGGAGGGAGGGAGGAAGGAAGGAAGGAAGGAAGGAAGGAAGGAAGGAAGGAAGGAGGAAAATTTTATCCAATAGCCATGAGAACAGCATTGGGAAAAGCTGGGCAGAGAAAGGACCAAGTCACAAACTATTGATCCTAATAGACATATTGAGAGGGATTGAACTTTAACATTAAGTTGGACAGGAAACTCCAGAAGGAGTGGATTCAAGAAAAAAAAGTTAATTGACTAAGGTGGCCAAGCCAGGACAGAATGATAATGGACAGGAGAAGAGGATGAGTATTATGGTTGTATTGGAAGGAGGAAGGCCTGGCCAACCAGAGGATCATTCTGATGATGTCAATGAGATGCCTGATCACAGTTACAGCATCTTTCTTTGTGTATCCCTCAATAGGCTCATAGATACACATTCTGATTGGATGAGCTCTTCTTTACTTTGTATATTCTCTTAGTGAAGGATCATGGAGACTATGACCTCTGCTGTTTCATAGTAACATCTAAAAGTATATTACCACCTCAAAGTGGTCCATCTTTCACAGCCATGATCTTAAAATTTTCTCTTTCTCTTTCCACTACTTCCTCCCTTTCGGTATTTAGCAAACCATTGTATTATGGCCACTCATTTCCCCCAGTCATTAAATAAAGATCCTACTATAGATCGGGTTCCCCTTTAGATTCTGAGAATACATTACTAAAATAGACAGGTCTTTCCATACAAGAGGAAGGTAGACATAGTGGTTAGCAAAGCAGTAATTATAAATAAATAAATGCTCTTTACATAAGAAAGGCCATAACCACCAGGAAGAAAGCAGAATAGTATGCTGGACTATCACTGTCTTAATTTTCAAATGGTGAAACTCACTACTGGGCAGAATATGGGGAAACATGGCTGATGGTAATGTAGATTGGAACAATCCTTATGGAGAAAAATTATGCACAAAGCTATTGAATTAGTCTAGAAAATAAGAGAACCTTCAAATGTCTAGAATGAGACTATAGTAAAGCAGACCATACTAGGGAGTTGTCTTAGTCACTGGTCTATTGCTGTGAAGAGACACTATGACCAGATCAAGTCATAGGAAAGAAGGCATTTAATTGGGGACTTGCTTAGAGTTTCAGAGGTTTTGTTCATTGTCATGGAGGGGAACATGGTGATATGCATGACTTTGGAGCAGTGGCTGGGTGCCACATCAAAGCCCACCTCCAGGGACATGCTTCCTCAAAGCAAACCCACACTTCCTAACTCTTCTAATCCTTCAACCAGTTCCACTCCTAGGTGACTAAGCATCCAAACACATGACAGTACATATGGGAGGGGCATTCTTATTCAGAACACCATGGTAGTGAAACTCCCTGTTGTCCTGCATCAAACAAACCAGAATCTGACTTGGAACCTAAAGAAGACTAGAGCTCTGTGCTCTCCTGGAGGAAAATCAAGAGTGCTGATGTGTGTTTAACATGGGCTTCTTCCTGTAAAATAAATTCTCTAAAAAATATTCTTTAAACCATATGTGCATATTAGTCTTTTTTGTGTGTGTGTGTGTGGGGGGAACCTGGGAATACACATAGGAATGTAATAAGTGTGGGTATCTTCTGGGGAAAGGGAGGATACTGGGAGACTCCAACATTGTGCATTGTGATTGGCTTTGAAATCCCTTAAAGAATTAGTTAATCAAGATAAGTTACTCTCTAGAAAATAAGCGAACCCTATGACCCTCGCCTTTAATGAAGGCTTGTGTTTTTGTTTATCTTTTGTTGCTCACTGAGCTAGAAGACAATGAGAAACTCAGGCGTGAGTAATTTTGGTCCCTTCTTTTCTGGTCTTACTTGCCTTCCACCCCATCAACCTTGACCAACAGTAAAAACACTTTATCATTCAGACCTTCCTTTCCATGCTGTATTCATTCTTGACCTAATATCACTACACATCTGTTTGCTCTTTGACTGCTGTGTGTCTAATGTTGGGTGCCACCACAAATTCAGTCTTCAGCTTTTCTCCAGCATCCCTAGACTGTCATCAATGTGTTCACTTTTCATTAATTCCCTGATGGATAACAGGGACCACTGCAGACCCCTCCACTCTCAGACACATCTCCATGATTACCCTATATTAAAAATCACCTCAGCTCCTGCTTCAACAGTAACTACAGTGGCTGAAACGGTCTTGGCAGGGTCACATCTCTTGCTCCTTCAAACTTACATGTCCACTTGTTAAACTCAATTTACCACTGATACCATTCTTTCATTCAATATACACTGCAATCTCAGGAATTTACCCTGGTCTTTGAAAAAATCCCACATCCATCTGGTGCCTTGGTGCTTAAATTCTGACTTTAAATATCTTCTGAGCTAAATTTTAACTCCATATCCAAAGCGACTTGGTTCACTGTGGTATTTTTATACATATATGAAATATGTGTGTATATATGTGAGTTGTGCTTGTGTTTATGATGCATATACATATTCACATATATAAACACATACACATATATATATATACATCATATACATGTACATGGGCATATACATGTATATGTACATATACATACACATACATATATACATACCATCATCATTAAACTTTGTTTTTATTTGTCCTACTCCCCTAATGCTGCCTTCCACTCTTTGTCCTCGTCCCTCTTTCCCTATTTGATCACAAATATTCCATTACTGGCTTTGTTTTTCCTTCTCTTGATATCACTTTCTCTCCTATCATGATTCACTACAATTTTATGTTCTGCACTTGTTTATGCATGTGTACACCATACCACACACACATGCACACACACATACACACACACAAACACATACACTCATTAAGAGAACACAACACCCACATATACACAACACCTACACAAATATACATATACATGCCACATTCACAAATACACACACATACACAGACATCACACCCATGAGAGCTACATTCAGATGCTGGGACAGAGATAGAGAGACAGACAGAGATAGACTGACACACACACAGACACACAGAGACTCATAGAGAGAAGTAGAGACAAACAGACAGACAGACAGACAGAGAGAAGCACTGTTTACTTGGCATGGTCTTTTAAAACCTCTAAGTTCATAATAGGGCCATACCTCCTAATCCTTCTAATACTTTGAAATAGTGCTTCTTTCTAGTGACAGAATTCAAATATAAGAGTCTATGGATGACATTCTTAATCAAACCACACACACATACACACACACACACATACCACATATCTTACAGAATACACACAGACACATACTACACACACACACACATACACACACAAATACCTCACACACATACACACACACATACACATTATCCACACATGTACATATATATATATACCACACCCAACACACATACCTCTCACACATGCAGACACACACACACACACACACACACACACACACACACACACCAACCATCCCTCCTACACTCCCCACACATACATAAAAATTTAAGCTATATTTTTCTGAAAGGAAAAAAAAACATGTAGTCTTTGTTGAGCTGGCTTATTTTGCTTAACATAATAATTTTCTACTGAGTTTTACTTTCCTGAAGATATTACAACTTCCTCTTTATTCACAACTAAACAAAATTACATTGTGGTTACATATCACATATTTTTAAATTCATACATCTACTAAGCCAATGCACACACAATTTATCAATCTATTCCCACTTATTGAACTACATTGCTTCTGTCCGTGACCAGTCCTTCATTCATTCTCATCTTGATGTAATAGCATCAAAATGAAACTGAGTTCTCTATTTATATTCCCTGACTATGCCCCAGCAACACATGTACACTGCCTTGATTTCCAATAAATATAATTCCTCATGTTATTCCTCAGTTTAAAAATCCTCTTTGTGTCTTTCAGGTTTCAATCAAAATTAATGGGCAAGAGGTGCAAGGTTTCTTCTGAGATGTTTCTGTTCATGTGTCTTCGAAAACACTTCCTAAATTCATTCTACCTCTTTATCTGCAGGTTGGGTTATAATAGAAAGTAATTCCATCACACTATGTAACTTCCTGAACTCCCGAAGCTTCCACTGAACAGTCAAAAGAATTCTGGGAAACTGGTCACTAGAATTATCATCTCTTTCCTCTTTGTCATGTGACAGTTTTGATGAGTATTTAAAGTCCTGCCAGGAGTATTTTTCCTTTTCACTCTGAGTTATGAATTCTGTGTGGAAAGCAAATCAAGATTTAGATATCACCTTTGGGAAGGTGATAGTTTTTGGGAAGTTAAACAGTATCAAGGCTGTCCCCATTTCTGTCTAGAAAGGCTCTTTCACTGGTGTATGCACAGATGTTGGAGTTTGCTTTCGGAAACTGATTATGTTACACAAGGTTGTCACTGTCCATGTTTCTGTAGCTGCTCTATATTTATTAAAAAGCAAGCTATAATGATACAGAGTGTCCCAGAAGAGGATTGGGAATATCTTATGGTTGTCATCTAGCAAGAAACTGATGGCATCACTATAGCTAACTATAAAGAATTGCATGCAGCCAACACCTATGTGCACTTGGAGAAAGACTCTCTCTCTAGCCAAGACTCAGATAAATAACCCAGCTACTACTGTGGTCTTTTAAGACTTCAGGAGAGGATCTAAGTATTGCCTAAAATCTGACTTGCAGGGGTTAGTAGGTAGCAAATATGTATTGTTCTATTTTCAAAGCTAAGTCTTTTAATACTATTATGCAGTGATAGATGCCTAGCACATTACATGGCTGTACTCTCACCCCCTCCCCCCTACAGGCCTCGCCTACAATACTGAAGTTCCTGTTTGCTTTGTGTCCCTCCTCTGGCTCTGAGGACGGGCAGTGATGATGAGATTTCTCTTTACATCCAGAGAGCCTTCCACAAGATGACCCAAACACCACAGGACTGCGTTGGTGTTTGGTCCAGGTTTATTGGATGCATTTTTCTCTTAACAGTACTTTGGACTACTCTATAGCACCGTGATTAAAGTTCTGATTGGGTTTCAAGAGAAAGAAGTTGCTTTTTTTTTTGTATGAAAATGAAATGGTTTGGAGCACGTTGGAAATGACAAGCGTGAGCCGACGCGCACCTAACGTTACCCCTTGAATGGCATCATTTTGATTAATGAGGTCCTTCATTTGTTCAGTCACTGGGAAAAAAATTTAAAGAGATCTCTTCGCTATTATGGACTACTTTCAAAAGCACAGCTTCCTCATTATGAATAATCAAACACCACTCAGAAGGAAGGGCAAACTTGAAATGACAAACTTTGAGCTTTTAAAGCCGTACTCTGTGAGCAAAGGGAAAGATCTTGCAATAAAAGCAACCCTGCGCTTTTACTTAGGTAATTTAATTCCTTGAAAAGTGGCAATGTTCTTGTCCCAACATCTGGTCAAGTAATCCATTTGGGAAGTCTCATGGCTGAGCACATTCTCATCATCATATTTTTATTTTATTATTTTATTTTATTTTATTTTTTTATTTTCATAAAGTCAAGTCTTGTGCCACTTTGCTTTTGTTGCTAGGTGTGTGTTCCCACAGGATTGCAACACAAATTTCAGAAAGAAGTCACACATAGTTTAGCATAATGTTTACTTTTTTTCATTAGGTAATCAATAGATAATTGTTGGTGTGAATTAAGGAGCGTGTGGCCAGAGAAGGATGCGTGGATAAGGACTCAGTGAGACCTCCAAAGGTACACAATGGAGGTTTGCTTGTCCTCCCCAGGGTTGCACGCTGGGAGGTTTCAAAGCTGCTCCTATTGTTTCCTGGGCACAAAGATGCCCATAGGACTAAGAAGATCTGCGGTCAGATCTCACTGCTGCTGTCGCGGGTCATACTGGATCTCCTAGCCGGCGCGAGGAAAGGGATAGGAAATATAGGTATGACTACTGAAAGGAAAGAAAAGACTACAAGTTCAATGAATGGGCTGAAATGTCTAAACAAAAGAAATTAATAGTAGATTTTTAGAAAAGTAATTCACAGCCAGAAAATTTAATGAAAACTGAGGTAGCAATAACAATAAGTATAAAGAATACTAACTAGGAGTACTCAAGACTTACATGGAACAAATTCTGAGCTTGAATAAAACAGAGCGTTCTCTCAATGGGGAAGCCATGTTTTATGAGTGTTTTCATCTCAACAAATTCATATTTTTTTTAGTTGAGTCAAAAAATCTGAACTGTGCACTTGAAAAATTAATGCCATGATAGTGGAGACAACATTGAAAAGCATAGTGAGGAACCAAGGGCCTTCTGTGCTGGCTCTGAGCCATAGCAAAGCCATCGTGAAGATAACAATGATCGTATAGTTACTTATATGAAGCTAATGACGTCACTGCCATGCTCCAGACAGGGTCTTTTATATCCCCTCCTCTCTCTCTTTCTGTGGTGTGTGTGTGTGTGTGTGTGTGTGTGTGTGTGTGTGTATGCATATGTATGCTTGTGAACTGTAACACAATAATTCATGAATTTGGGTGGAGGGCCTAGTGAGAGCTCAGTCGAAAACAAGCTTCCTTCACATGCTCAAGAGCTGGAAGTGGATGGTCAGAGCCCACACAGTGAAGCTGGCCATGATGATATACACACCCTGAACCCAGGACAGTAGAGATAAGCGGATCTCCTGCCTGCCCAGCCTGCCTCCTAATCTTCAGGACAATGAGGACCCTATCTCACAGTAGAAAATGAATGACTCCCAAGAAACAACATGTAAGGCTTGCTTCTGCCCTCCACATGCATGTATACATATGCACACATGTACCTTCACATACATGTATACATATGGACACATGTACCTTCACATACATGGATAGCTGTAAATATAAATACACACATTGTTGGCATCAAAAGACCAGTTTTGCAGTGCAGCTCCAAACTCAGGATGTCACACATAGGTGTCACCTGTTGCTATGACTACTACGTACCTTCCCAGAAGCCCACTTCTCACGCTCACCTGCGAACAGATTACATCACAGCATATATAAAAGACAAACCTTTCCCCACTTTTGCCCCGTTTTTTTTTCTTTTCCCCTTTCTCTCTCTCTCCCCTCTTTGTCCATAGTAAAACCTCTTACACGTAGAACTGCTTTGGCCTCATATGCTATGTTCAGATGTAAGCCACTCACTATTCTAATACAACACACATAAACACACACACACACACACACACACACACACACACACACATTTAAAGAATCTAGACATGGCCCCCAGTGGAGGGATGGGGCCACCCACCCATCTAAAAATTTTTAAGCCAGAATTGTGTCTGTCTAAAGGAAATGCAGGGACAAAAATGGAGCAGAGCCTGAAGGAAAGGTCATCCAGAGACCACCCTACCCTGTTGCTGATGTCAAGATGTGCTTACAGACAGGAGCTGAGCATGGCTGTCCTCTGAGAGACTCTGCCAGCACCTAAGACAGATGGAGATACTCACAGCCAAACAACAGACTGAGCCCAGGGACCCCAATGGAAGAGTTGGGGAAAAGACTGAAGGAGCTGAAGGGGATTGCAACCCCATAGGAAAAAACAACAACATCAATTAACTGGACCCCTCAGAGCTCCCAGGAACTAAACCACCAACCAAAGAGTATACATAAGCCAGTCCATGGCTTCTGCTACATACGTAGCAGAGGCAGCCTCATCTGGCATCAGTGGGAGGGGAGGCCCTTGATCCTGTAGAGGCTTGATGCCCCAGAGAGGAGGGATGCTAGAGCAGTGAGGTTAGAGTGGGTGGGGGGAGCACCCTCTTAGAGGCAAAGAGGAGGGTTATGGGGTAGGAGGCTTCATGGAGGGGAGACGGCCAGGAAGGGGGATAACAATTGAAATGTAACAAATAAATTGAATTAATAATTTAAAAAAAAAATGAGCGGCAAGACAAAAAGTACCCTTAGAGTCAAAGTATTCTTGAAGGAGGAAAACTCTGTAGAGAATAGCATACGAATGTAAAAATTATCAAGAAGCGACAGCAAGGGTGACCAAATGCCATTGTCAGGGTAGACAAAGGGGCCAGTGGAGCAGGATATAGAACTCCCTAGGCTGACTCACAGCTACTCGAAGAACTGACAGCAGAGGTTGGCATGACAAAGCAATGTCGAACAGAGGCCTCCGGAGATAAATGGTACCAAGAGAGTCATCCATATGGATAAAAACGACTTTTTTTTATATCATTCCATACACAAAAATCAATTCTACGTGGACTATCAGCTTAAATGTAAAAGGCAAAGCTATAAAACTTTTTAGAAGCCAATATAAGAAAATAAACGGACAACCTTGGAATGAAGACAAATTATTAAACAAACTTAGAAAACAAAATGTCAGAGGGAAATCACCGGTGCATTTAATTGCGTAGGGTCTGGAGGCCCTGTCTTTATCAACAAAGGCCATGACACAAATGGAAAGCTAGTTACGCACTGGAAGATGCTATCAACAGTCATAAATTTTAATGGATCAGGCTAGGATGTCTACCCAGCTGTCTGTCTATCTGGAAAGAGAGAAGAGAGTGAATAGAAAATTAAATAATTCGATAGTGTAATACACAAATGGTGATGTAGTTTAAGAATCAGCAAAAAAAAATATAAAGAGCTTCTACTCTCAATAATCAACATAAACATGCAAATTAAAAGCATAATGTTCATTAATAGTAGAATGGACTGACAAATTGTAGTTTGCTTATTCAGCAAAGCAGTATAGAAATAACACACTATGGTTCCCTAGTAGAAAGTGAATTTGGACAAACAAGTCAGGGAAGCACACAGAATGTTCTATTTCTTTTTTTATTTTTATTTTCTATATTCTTTGTTTATATTCCAAATGCTTTCCCCTTTCCCAGTTCCCCCCTCACCATATGTCCCATAAGTCCTCTTCCCTCCACCCATTCCCCAATCTTCCCCTCCCATTTCTCTGTCTTGGTACTCCCCTACAATACTGGATCAAGCCTTTTCAGGACCAGGGCCCTCTCCTTCCTTCTTCTTGGGAATCATTTGATATTCTAATTGTGTCTTGAGTATTCAGAGCTTTTGGGCTAATCAATATCCACTTATCAGTGATTGCATTTCATGTGTATTCTTTTATGATTGGGTTATCTCACTTAGGATATTTTCCAGTTTGAACCATTTGCCTAAAAATTTCATGAATTCATTGTTTTTAATTGCTGAGTAGTATTCCATTGTATAAATATGCCATTTTCTGTATCCATTCCTCCATTGAGGGACATCTGGTTTCTTTCCAGCTTCTGCATATTATAAATAAGGATGCTATGAACATAGTGGAGCATGTCTTTGTTGCATGCAGGGGAATTCTCTGGGCATATGCCCAGGAGTGGTATAACCGGGTCCTCTGGAAATATATGCCCAGTTTTCTGAGGAACTGCCAGACTGATTTCCAGAGTGAATGTTCTATTTCTTAAGCAGTGTAGCATTGACTTGGAATTTCACTGTGCTATACATCCTTAGAACTTTTGCAAACCATAGACTTTTGTAGCTAATAAGTATTAGTTGTATTTATTATTTTTTAGTTATGAGGGCCTGCGTAGATCTTGTTTTATAGGGATGTGGACAACAAGGAGTCCTAGCCTTGGATATAAACCTCAGGATTCCTTGGGTTTAGAAAGAAATAGCTTTCACCTCCAATAGGCATTCTAAATACGAAAGAAACCAAAAGTGTGATTATATTTTTCTGCTGAAAGAAATTGTGGGGTATTGCTTCCCGAAGAGATGTCAGGGAAACTGTCATATGCAATGGCATCTCCATTGCCAATCCACCAATCTCCATCCACCAATGGAGGGTGGAAAGAACTCTTCCCCTTTGGTTTGGATGATCACAGTCAGCATTCATGTAGAAGTTTAATTTCAATAGTGTGATGAGGTGATCAGAACATAGATGGAAATGGAGGAGAAGATTAGTACCTGATAACTGGTAAGTACCGTTGACCTCTTTGGCTTCCTTGTTCTATGTGAGGACCCTGCACTCTTCCCTCTGGAGGATACAGCTCTCAAAAGACACAGAGTTGACCTGTACCTGGGTCTTCACCTTCTCAGCTTCTTGAACATTGAAGACTAAGACACCAGCAAATAATGAGCAGCAAACAGAGGGCTCCATAACTATACACCATAAGTCTATTCTTTCAGTAAATACGGCAATTTTTTCAAGACAGGCTTTCCCTATGTAGCCCTGAGCCCTCCATGTTCAAATCCCAAGGTTCTGGGATAACAGGTGTGTAGAACCAGGCTTAGGCAAGTTCTACTGCTTTAATGTGCTTCTTTCTCATTAAGAAAATCAAATGAGCTAATGCACATAAAATGGCCTGACACCTCCTAAGTACAAAGCATTAGCCTATCTAGTTATTATTACCTTATTATGGAGTGGAAATAGAAAGTGATTTATTGTATTCTGTGCGTCCCTATTATGGGACTCTCTACATATACAGATCTACTGAAATGTAATCATTGAATTTAGGGGAATTAATTTTTGCCAGATTTATGTTCCATGGAAAATTGCTCGTATTGAACGTTTTAATATTGCAGTGTCCTGACAATTTGCTTAGTTCCGAATGGCTATGGGGGCCATCAATCTCCGCCAGGAAGGAACTGTGGCAGCAACTGCTCCCTCTGCCAGCTGTCCCACTACATACTGGTTGCTGACCTTGACTCTTTAACAGAGCCATCAGACCTCTGTAATTATTCCTTTGTACGTTATGTTTTTCAATCTTTTCATCTTTTGTCTTTCTATTTTTGTTTTTAGCGATATCACAATCATCAAATGAGAGCAAGATGAATTGGAAGCAAAAATGCATCCCCCACCCCACCCCCACCCCCACCCCTCTGTCAGCCTATCTCGAGAGGGACTGTCCTGGAGTAACCGTGGATCTAAGGAGAAATGCTGAATATTAGCCATT
Source organism: Apodemus agrarius (assembly GCA_964023405.1). NCBI lineage: Eukaryota > Metazoa > Chordata > Mammalia > Rodentia > Muridae > Apodemus > Apodemus agrarius. Next base: position 40,367,956 of record OZ030026.1, on the reverse strand, counting down.
TTGAAAAATAGTAGCCGGGCGTGGTGGCACACACCTGTAATCCCAGCACTTGGGAGGCAGAGGCAGGCAATTTCTGAGTTCGAGGCCAGCCTGGTCTACAGAGTGAGTTCCAGGACAGCCAGCACACAGAGAAACCCTGTCTCGAAAAAACAAAAAAACAAAAACAACAAAAAAAGGTAGAAATAGTAATGAGCAGATTGAAATTTGCATCTAAGCCAGGCGGTGGTGGCGCATGCCTTTAATACCAGCATTTGGGAGGCAGAGGCAGGTGGATTTCTGAGTTCGAGGCCAGCCTGGTCTACAGAGTAAGTTGGAGGACAGCCAGGGCTACACAGAGAAACCCTGGCTCGAGAAACCGGAAAAAAAAAAGGAAATTTGCATCTGTTTGTACTCTATGATCATGTTTGATTCATTTGATGGGGCATTGAGGTTTGGAAGATTTTTGTAGTAAATTCAAAAGAGAAATGCCAGAAGGTCCTTTAAAATGTAATACAGAGGGAGACAGGTTATGTGTCATCTTATGGCACAGTATCCTATGACAGATCGGTGTCCCACAGTGAGAGCAGTGCCTGGCATAGAACCCAAACCGTACCAAAACACACACTCGTTCATGTAACTATGTTGTCTTCTTTTCACCCTTGCTTTGATGTTAAAGGTTCCTTGATGATGTTCATTTTGACTCTGTATCATTGTATACAGAATGAAGACAAGTCAAAACAAACCCAAGTATCGATGGATGACCTGTTTCCAGTTGAAAAAGAAAAAAAAATTTGCTATTTCTATATGTTTTATGTATTTCCTGGGACCAAAATGTGTTTTTTTCCAGCTGTTAGTGTCGCGCAGAAGAGCATGTTCCCCACCGAGCAAATGGGCTTCCATTCTGTTCCCATTGTGATGATTTGCTGGCTCTGATCAGCTCCAGGTCTGGAGACTGGCAGAGAATTATTCAGATGATTGCCCTGATTTTAGGCTGTGCCCAGTCTAGGAATGCTCAATTATCAGCTACTGCCCTGCAAGTCTCTCCTACCCCTGACTTATTCACCAGCTCATTGGTCCTCAGAGCACTGTGCTCGGTCTTTACATAACTGAAGCATATTCTTTCCATTGCTGTTACAGAATGTCAGTGCTCTAATCTGTTTATAATTAAGACCACTCCAAAAATCCATCTTTTCTCTATCCCTTCTTCCATGAACTGAAGTTTATAGAGAAAGAAACATAGCAGCTGTATTCTGGTCCACACACAGAAACCAATTTAGATCAAATTCCCTGGTGTAACATGTATTAACTTGTCACTGAAGACAAAAACAAAACAAAACAAAACAAAAAAAAAACTGTGTTTATTTAAAGATGGACCATTTTACCCAGCTTTTTTCAGACCTGCAGTAAATAAAAATGCGTGCCTATTTAAGCTTTAGGAACGAAAATTCATGTTGTGAAACCTAATCTAGTCAAAGGATGAAAAGTCATGAAATGAATATACCCTATGCAGAGAGAGCGAGCGACAGGCCTAGAAGAATAAGGAGTTCCATTTTGATGAGCCTAAATCAAAGGTCATTGACATTAGAGCCCCCATGTTTACTGGTGGCTTAGGAACAAAAGGTTTTGAATATAATGTGGAAGGAAAATGTAGCGGAAGGATGTGGTGAGCAACCTTATGCATCTTTTTGTAATTGTGGTGGTGGTTGTGGTGGTGGCGGTGGAGGGGGTCGTGGAGGGGGTGATGGTGTGTGTGTGTGTGTGTGTGTGTGTGTGTGTTCAGAAACAGGGTCTTATTATAAAATGCTAGCCACCTGGAACTCACTAAGTAGACCAGCCTTGAACTCACAGCGATCTGTCTACCTCTACCTCTCAAGTGTTGGTATTTAAAAAAAAAAATGCATTATTTGCATTATTACATTCGGCTTTACCCATTATGTTTTGAGATAGGGTCATACAATGCCCGTGATGGCCTGGAGCTCACTGTGTAGACTAGATTGGTCTCTAACTCACAGATTGTCTCTCCAGCCTCCACCTTGTCTTGAGTTGCTTAAGTAAGCTCTACCGGCCGGCTACTGCACCTGATTTCAATGTGGATCTGAACTCAAAGTCTCACACTCTGCAAGCTCTAAGACTCTCCCTAGCCCTAAAAGTTTATTTTACTAATGAATCCCTACTTACAGACTATAGGGCACTCAAGCCATTAGAAGGAAAATGTTTTCAGTTCAGAGTCGGGAAACTCTCTGGCTGGCTATCTTTTTGAAGATGCTTATTAGGAAAATAGATGTCACAGCCGCTGCTTCGCACCCAGTCACTGGCCTCATTTTTACTCTGCCAGAACGGACTTGTGTGTGTGGAATTGGAATGTGAGAGATGTGTGCTACCAAGCACTAACTATTAAATTCCAACATGTCATATTTTCTTTCTTTAAAAGTTAATATATTCTGACAACCGGTTTTGAAATTGTGGAAATCATAGTTTGAAGCCACCCAAAGCAGGAGTTGTCAGCTTAGGGTCAAAGGTTACCAATGCAAAGTTAAATTTACAGTGTGGGATAAAAGAGATGGAGCGCTGTATACCCAAGCACTGTGAAATGTAATTAAATCTTCTGTTCAGGAAGAAAAAAAACAGAACAATAAACAGAAAAACAAAACTAATTAGAAAACTGAAAGATCTCATGACCACAGGCTTCATGAAACTAATTATCAAAAGAAAGAAAAAAACATAATGTGAATGTTCGCTCTATCCATTTAAGCAAGACGTCTTAAAGTGACACACAATTATAAAAACTCAACTGATGCAAGACTTCTGGATCAGATGAACTAAAATTGACTCAAAGAAAAACATTCGTTATTTTGTAAGCCAATTTTAAAAAAACCTGGTCTTAGTGGAAAATGGTTCTTTCTGCAGGTGCATAACTTGATTTCTGTGTTACTGGAACTCACAAGAGATTTTAGAAATGTTTGGCGCGGTCAGTGTCTAGAGTTCTATATGCCCTGCGTCATGTGTTTCCATGTAAAATGTATCCATTCAGAGCCAGAGTGACGGCTCTGCAGACAAATCACGTTCAGTTCTTAAGTTATGTTCGGGAGGAAATGGATGGGAGACAGGTACCATGATAGAAGTGCTTTTCCATGAGCAGGAAAGACAAGGAAGGGGTCGGTCAAGTCTTCAGATGTTCACTTCACTTGTGGACACGTGTAGTTGGAAATTGTTAAAATATAGTACTGCCCCACACAGCCTCTGCTCCAGGTCCCGGCGGGTCCCACTCTCCTGCCCAGCACCCACTACTTCCAAGTATCCGGTAAAGCATGACTCTTAAACGTGAGTAGTTAATCAAATACATTTATGGTTGTAAAACTCCCAATTACATAAAGCCAGTTTACAATGATAAGCTCTTACCCCAATATTTCTAACCTCTCAGCACACCAGAAACACATCTGACGACATCTGGATCTGCATCTCCTCCGCCCCCTGGTGATCTCTTAGCTCCTCCTCCTCTTAGCTCCTCCTCCTCTCTCCCCTCCAATCACTGGCCACTCTCTGCCTCAATGTGAATGGATAGGAAATATCGTGCATCAGACATGAAGCTAAAGCTAAAGCTGTTCCCTTCCAGGGGTGGAGCTATGTAGTGTTTGGGATAGGTTCCTGTCGTTGCTGAGCCCTACAGAGCAATAACTTCAGACGTATTGGTGAATTTGGAAGAAAAACCCGACACTCGCATTATGTCGTGTAAGACAAAAGCATCGGCGCTTATTATCAGAACATTCAGGTCTAAGCCCCTCCGTTCTGCTCTTTTGCTACTTGACAAATACTTAATTAGTCTTCATTAAAAAAAAATCTTCTGTTCTGCAACATCGTGGAAATATCGTAAAGCTGACCAATCTGAAGGGAAAGTCCTACAGATGTCTGTGTGAACGTGTTATGTAGGATACTAAGCAGAAAAAAAGCCTTATTAAAATACTGCAAATGCCTTTGCTCTCAAGCACTTCGGATATGCTTCGAGTAGGACCATTCTAGTATGCCAACATATAAAGGGAAAATTTCTACTAACAATCAACAAGAATTTGGTTTTTTTTGCCTTTTTTTTTCTACCAAGAGATGGTTTCTTAAGGCCTTACAGTCACTGAAACAGAAATGATACGTGTTAGCATCATTCTTTTGGATACGGAGAAAATGTCTGGCAAGATCCTTTATGAGACAATCATAATATCATTTAAAAATAAGTCTAAATCTGGTGTGCTGAGCCAGGCCATATAAATGTGCATTTTTTTCATTTACTTTATCAAAATTCCAAACTTCCCCTGCCTTCTAATCTTTTTACATTTTTTTAACCACAGAAAAAAAATTAAAATTTAAGTGGAAAACCATACTCGAAATCCACAAATTACTGTCGTCTGTATGAGAGGTGGTATTATACGTACGCATGTGTGTGGATGTGCATGTGTCTGTTTCAGTCAGCTACCCCGCATCGGAGAGGATAATGTTGGATGGATGGTTTCTTTTTTGTTGTTGTTGTTTTTTGTTTTGTTTTGTTTTGGTTTGGTTTTTTTGAGACAGGGTTTCTCTGTGTGGTCCTGGCTGTCCTGGAACTCACTCTGTAGACCAGGCTGGCCTCAAACTCAGAAATCCGCCTGCCTCTGCCTCCCAAGTGCTGGGATTACAGGCGTGCGCCACAACGCCCGGCTTGGATGGATGGTTTCTTAAAGAAAACATAGTTCTATGCTGGGCCAACTCTTTATGAATATAATCTCACTAACTAATTACACCGTGTGCTGAAACACAGTGCTGAGATTTATTATGTGAAACAAAAGTTGGTACTGAGTATAATCTCCATGTGCTGCGGAGAGTTCCTCAAGTATATGATCCTGTGTACAGAACAAAACATTGTGGATACTGATGTCTCTATAAGATGTGTGAAGATAGGTAAGTAAATGTTATGCCCGTTGGACACGATGATCCGATCATCTGCTTCCGCTTCCGCTTCTGCTCCCTTCAGTGGCACGCTTTTCTGACAGGTATTGGAAATGAGTCCATTCTTACGGTGTGAAATTGAAAAAATACAAGAGACTATGGTCAGACCCCCCCTCCGTCCCCGCCCTGCTGTTCTCAACTATTTTACTGTTAAAACTGCAGAGCACCTTAAAAGGTATTTTAAAAGAAATGCCCCCATGTCTTTAGGAAATAAAATTGTCTTTACAAGTTACTATTTTACTACCTCTCGCTTCATGGTGTGCTGGGCAACTTTCCCACACGATGCCACATTCTTTTCTTTATAATTTTGGTAGTTAATTTCCTCAGAAGGTCTATGAGAATTTCTCTAAGCACGTTAGTTTATGATTAAGCAATTAGCGTTGCAATAGGCCCCTCTTCTCATACAAGGAAATAACCTTCTTCTTCATCTGTTTAAATCCTCTTCCCCTTGCAGCATGCTGCAGTCTGTGACTCAAAAACTATTCTCGTTGCTTTTTCTTCCGTTTTATTTGAGGGTATTTGCTTCTTGCACTACAGGTTAGAACTCTGGCTCTTTCACAATTTTTATCAGTTATTTTTTAGCAGATAGGAAAAGTTAGTGACCAAATTTTTATCGTCAGGCATCTTAGCAAATTGGCTTACTAACTGGCTCCCTTGTTGTAGTTTATTTTTGCATTAGTTTGGTTTGGTTTGGTTTGCTTAGTTTGTTGTTTTGCAGGAGGAAAAGTAGATTATAGTAGAAATAATGGATTATTTCACAGTCAGGTATCTTCACTTTATATGCTTTTCTGGGCTTATTGAATCATTGGCATTAGCATTGATTAATGTTAAATCATAATGAAAATAATAATCCTGCCAGTGTTTCATTGGTGGATGTGATTTTTGCCTCCTGTTTGTGAATAACCCATCTTTGTTTTATTACATTCTTTTCTGCCTTGGCTTTATATGTTTAAATAAAGAAAAGCCATTAGGTTTTATGACAAAATTAGGTTTGTTTTTTTTTTTAAATGATCGCTCTCATTTTATCTTTGTACTAAAATAAGATGAATAAAAAAATTATAAAAACATATTGAAAGTTACTACCACCCAGTTACTGAGGTAGTCAGTGTAACAAAGGTCTTTAAAAAACCTACAAGTTACGCAAACATCATTACTATTCCCAACACACAATGTCTGTATTTGTAGATAGATCTGTTTCTAGTGATGATGGATCTTTGCATATTGAGAATAAACTCTACTTGTTTGCAGTCAATTATGAATTTATTTTATTGTTAGACTTTGTTTACTAGGGTGTTAGTTGGGGTTTTCCATTTGTAGCAAGAACTATGTGAGATCCCTATCCTAAAAAAAAAATTCTAGCTTATTTCTAGGAGATTAGAGTTTTTCTCCATATGTAATTATGCCATTTGAAGATACTTAGAATTTTATATTTTTCTCATTTCTTATACCTATTTCTTTTAAAATGTCAAGTACAATATAATAAATAATAAACTTGTCTATATTCTGTTACCAGAAAAAAAACTTTCAGTAACTTATTATCAAAGATTTGTTTATTGATAATGTGTTATAAATACTATTGTTAGACTTAGGTTCTTTCTTTCTATTCCAAAGTTGGAAAACATTAGTTAACATTGAATTACATAGAACTGAAACAATTTTTACATTATATGTATGTATTTTTTCCTGTTCACTTTGAAAAAGATAATTGTGATGTTATGGTTGCACGCTAGAACTTTTGCGTGCCAGAAGAACACGCTGTCACTGAGCTATATGTCCAACCCTTAGTTTGTAATTTTAAAAAAATATGTATTTATTTATTTTTTTGTATATGAGTACGCTGCCGCTGTCTTCAGACACACAGGAAGAGGGTATCAGATCCAATTACAGACGGTTGTGAGCCACTATGTGGTTTCTGGGAAGTGAAGTCAGGGCCTCTGGAGGAGCAATCAATGCCCTTAATTGATGAGCCATCTCTCCAGCCAGTTTTTAATTTTTTAAACAACTATTGCACAGCTGAAGTAGGCCTACTGAAGGCTAATTCTTTCTATACCACACTGTACACAACTTACAAAGATCTGTTTATAACTTCATTAATATTCATTGACATATTGGAAAAGTAATAGTCTGGGCTTTTATGGTTATACCAGCATCATTAAATAGTTTAAGATATTTTTTAACTAAAATGTTTGAACAAGATATTTTTAAAGTTATTTATCTATGATATGTAGGAACCATCTAGGTAAGTTATTTTTCTTAGTTTTTCTATGAGAAACACGTTAAAGATGAATTTGATTCATTAGGATTTATTCAATAATTATTCGACTTTAATTATTTTCCAATGTCAGTTCTGGAAAGTATTTTCTATGGATTTTGTACCTTTCATCGAAATTTTCAAATGTATTATGTTCATAATATTCCTTCCTTTCCTTTAACTTTGTGGATATGGACATGTATTTCCTTTCTTAATAGAAGTAATACATGTCTTTTAGGTATTGAGATTTAAAATTTTCATTATTTCTGAACAGCAACAACAAACAAACAAACAAAACAAAGCCAACTCTGAAGGATGAGGGTGTGTTTCCGATCTGAAATATCAGTCCTTAAGAAGTAGATCCAGAAATTTCACAGCAAGTTAAAAATAGTGAGATCCTGTGTCAAAACACCTCAAGAAAGGAAGCTTGAAAGTTTGCTCTGTGGTTAAGATCATTGGCTTCCCCTTCAAAGGACCTAATTTGATTACCACCACCCACATAGTAGCTGACAACTGTATGTAATTCCAGTCCCAGGGACTCTGACTGACTTTCTCTTCTGGACTCCACTACACACATATGATGCAGAAACATATTACACACATAAAATAAACACCTACATACATAAAATGAGAAACAAAAGGTCACCACCCCTAATATCTTATGGTTATATTATCACTTTTTGAATTTATTTTGAGGCAAGTAATTACAAATTATTATCCTCCAAATCTGGAATAAGAAGTATAACACTGTCTTCACTGTGAGACATTATCTCAGGTAATTTATTAGTTTTTGTTTTCCCTGGTGGAGACAGGTCAGTCGGTGTCTGTGACCTTGATTACACATGTCTTCTGGTGATTTGGTCCCTCACAGACCTGTGTCTGCTCATTGCTTATGGGCTGTGTTGGCTTTGTTTTGGCTTTAATTCTATATATTTTCTTGTTTATTTACACATATTGTCTAGACACTTTCTGGTAGCTTCTTCAAAGTAGGTTACTCATAGATGAGATGTTCGAAAGGTACTTTTCTATCTTCACCCTTAGAATGAATGAGTGTTTGAAGGCAGAATAATGGGGAAAGGAAGGGTGATCTAAAGCTGTGGTGTCCTGGTGAATTTGAGTGAGCTGCATGGCTTAATTTAGTCACGTCAAAATGTGATGATAATGTTAAGCAATGTTTAATAGAAATGTATTTATCCACACAAAGAAAGAGACCCTACACACTAATAAGAAAAAGAAAAACCAAGAGAAAGAGAAGGAGTAAGAACAGACAAAGAAAGCCAATTTTGGCTTCTAAACTTGCATTATCGTGAATAGATAGAGTGATAAGGAAGGGAAAAATCCTTTTATCTCAACATTGTAATATTCTACACTCACAAGTGTGTGTAGGAATGGGCACATCATTCAAATGCAGTATTAGCATTTCAATTCATTTTTTTTTGAAATAATTCTTTTTTGAAGCTTTTCCTAGAGGAATATTTTTACATTTTGCATATAAAAGCAAAAAAAAAAAAAGTCACTGCAGAATTGTTGGTATTCTCCTAACAAAGGGCAATAACAGAAAACTTTATCACTAGGCAAATGGTTAGGATGGATACAGATATTCTGAAGTGGTCTCCTAGTCTGTGTTCTCTTACTCTATATAGAAACAAAATCAAAAGGGAGTAGAAGATAAAAGAATAAAAGAGATATTGCTGATATGCAAATACACTTAAGATTGCTGTTATGACAGATAACTGTTAACAATTGCATATTATCATATTACATTGTAAAGAGAGGTATCCAAGAACTATTTGCCCAAGGTTTGAAAATATTTATCTTTGGGAACAGTATTTACTTTTTATGATATTATTCTGCAAGGTTTTTAATATGATTCTCCACTGTAGTTTTAGTGTGAGAGAATTTTATGACATAAAAATGGCAATGAGGATGGATTCTTCTCGATCTTTCTGGTTTATTTATTCTTGTATGTCAATCACCCCTGAGGCCTTCTTGCCCATTTACTGCCTTTTCTTGGGGTACATATGTGCCTTTGTTTTCCTTTGGGAGTAGAAATGAAACTAATTCCTTTTGTCCTTTGATCTTTGAAGACAATTATATCACAACGCTTTCAACCTTTTCCTTCTGAATAGTTGCTATTTCATGAATTCAAAGAAAAGTGTTAAAATAACATTTTAAAGAACCAGGAAATTCAACTAATTAATGTGCTTTAGACTCAATACTGTCCTTTACTTTCAGGCATGAACTAGAATGGGAAATGTCTTTAGAAATAAGGTAACTCTCCTCATTAATTTTGTTTTTTGAGCAATATTGGCATAAATTTAACTACATAGAGACTAGGCAGAAAAATTACTTCCTCTTGGTAACACTCAATTTCCTGAGCACAAGGGATCTGAAATATACACTGAAATATATAAATACTAAGCAATAGAAAAGAAAGGAATTTGGGAACAGAAGACAGAAAATTGATGGAATAATTCTGCCTAGCATTCATTAATCTATGGGTTTTATCCCAGAACAACATAGCCTGTGTATGATAGCACATACCTGTAATCTCAGTGCTTGGGTGGAAGAGGCAGGTAGACCAGTTGTTCAACATTATACTGAATTGTACAGTGAATTATAGGCCAACCTGAGCTTGAGACTCTACCCTATATGGATGCGTGAATGAATAAATAAGACAGAAAATGAATTTGTAAGTCATGTTTACTATTTTTGATGTCCAATTTCAATAGTCAACTTCATTGGATTGAGAAATGTCTATGAGATTGGCAAAGGGCATATACTGATATGTGTAGGGAGGAATGACTATGAGGACATTTCAAAAGGGAATTAACTGAGACAGGCAAAACCATTCTGAATGTGGTGGCACCATTTCATTCACAGTCTGAAGGTAAACAAGTCACAAATCTCTTCTTTAAATGAGTAGCCTCCCAGGATGTATGCTGTGCTTATACCACACACTCTCTAAGTGGCCTGTGCTTAGTTTTAACTGAGACTGTTGGTCAGGACTGGGTTAGAAAAGGATCCAGAAAGCACAGATGTACAAGATATACCACTCATTAAAAGGGGAAGAGAAACAGAAGACGAAGAAAACCAGGCTACACAGTCACTCTCTTTTTAGGTTTCCTGGCAATTATAAGTGGATCTCTGCTAACACACTGGTGCATCTGAAAGTTTAGACCAATATTATTCTCCTTGAGTTACTTTTAAGCTTAATCTGTGTACCTTCTAAGGACACTGATCTAGTTGTCTCAAGTGGGTGGAATTACCATGGATTAGTACCTTCTCAATGTGTCAAGAATCCCTCTTACATTAACAACATTGCCTGAATTTTTTTTCACATGTTTTTCTGCATAGGAAGAATCTGGTGATTCTTGTTTAGGAATAACTGCTGCTAGGTTTCATTTAAATATTTATGAGGGCAGAAATTTAAACTGTATTGTGGGGAAAGAAAGCACTCCCTTCTGCTTGATTTTTCTCAAGAGATTTAGGAAGCACTTCCCCCCCACCCCTTGTTTTCTCTCCTAATTTATAGAGATACAAATTTCATTAATGTTTAAACCTAAATATTAAAACAAACAAAGTCTTTGATGCTGGGGGTCTCTTTGTAGAACTGTGCTTGCTGGACCCTTTGTCAACATTGTTCCTTGACAAAACCATGAGTCCTGACCAGAAAGCCTCAAAAGAAACTCACATAGGCTCCTAGGAGACAGTGTCACACAAACAGAAGGCAACAAATGGGATAGAGACCAATACCTTGAGTGAGAGACTTGTAAGAGGTGAGTCCAAATTGTGAAGAACACAAGCATACATTAGCCACATTCCTAGGTACGTCACTAGGCAATTTTGTCATCCTGTGAGCACCATAGAATGTACTTAACACAAATTAGCACAGGTACAATGTCACTTGGGGTTGTCATCTTCTAGAGCCATATTGTAAGCATAGTCTGTCATTGAATGTTTGGCATGCTAGTGCTTAGTGCATAGCTTAGATTCCAAGAGCCCCTTAGAACACAAGAGATGGTGGTGCGATGCTGTCCACAGGTGAGATAACAAGGATTCATTTTCAAAGACAAGAAGCTGGAGAACATCATCCTAAGTGAGGTAACCCAGTCTCAAAAGAATACCCATGGTATGCACTAAATGATAAGTGGATATTAGCCTAGAATCTTGGGACACCAAAGACACAATCCACATACCAAATGATATCCAACAAGAAGGAAGGAGTGGACCCTGGTTCTGGAAAGGCTCAAAGCATCAGTGTAAGGGAATACCAGAACAGGGAAGTGGGAAATGGTGGATGGGGGAACATGGGGAGGGAAGAGGGCATGTGGGACCTTTGGGGGGGCAGGGAACCAGGAAAAGGGAAATGAAATGTAAATATAGAATATATCCAATAAAAAAAAGTAAAAAAAAAAAAAAAGAAGAAGAAGAAGGTCATGGAACAGATAAAGTGAGCAGGCTGAAGGTGAGGTCTCAGCATTCAGTACAAAGTAAGTAAGTTCAGAACTGGGCATGGTGAAGATAAAGTAATTCCAGAACCTGGCAGGCACAGGCAGAAAGATTGAGTTTGAAGCCAGTCAGAGCTACATGACAAGTTCCAGGCCTGTCAGAACTGCCCATTGAGACCCTGCGTCCAAAAAGGCCAGTTTGAATGACTAAGTGTATAAATTACAATTTTAAATGATTCAATATTTTAATACTATTTAAAATTATAAATCTCCTCTGATGCTCTTTTCTACTAGACATCACTATTTTGTATGCAAGATAAGACAAGGGGTGGACAGAAGGCGCTATCTTCCTGGATGCTCTAGCAAGGAAACTGGTCATCTAATAATTCTAAGGTACTTTCTTTTAAAAAATGAATGTATAGAATAATTATGCTATAACTAGTATAGTAAAAGAAGAAATATATTCTAGGAAGAAATTGTTCCAGCCATTCTCCCAGGGAGTTGGTGCAATATCATGGAGATGAGAGTATTCCACTGGTCCTGATAAGACTGCTTCAAAGTGTCTTCCTTGACAACTTGTACACTCAAATAAGGGTCCTAGTGCCCTAGTTATTGTGCAGATCCAATACTCAGCAGTGGTCGTGAATAATAGACCTTCAATATGTTGGTTAAGTGACTATATAAATAACATGTTTTTCTTAAGTCTGATGGCTAAAAATTCTCATTATTTTCACAATATTAAGTCTAGATTTTGGTTATATGCCTATTAAGTAGACAATAAGGCTTGAGCTTTGTTCTTACCAAGAGTTTTGAGTGTCCCAAAGGTGTGGTTAATGATAAAGGCACATTAGTTAGTATAATTTTCTATCCATTTATCATATTTCCATCACAAATTAGACCTCCAGTACAGTGTCTATGAATAAAACATGTTAATTTCAATTAATTAACATTTTGAAGTATTATACACTTTACAGAGAAACTTTGAAATATGAAAATATAGAACAATACAGAAATCCATTTTAAAATGTATATTGATTTAATTGATAATTTTCCTGATACTTCTTTAATTTAGCCTTACAGATTCATATAAAGCAATCTATGAACAAATGATATAAGTGCAAACATATTCACATACTTGAACAAAACAGACATAGACACACATGTTCAGAGATGCACAGACATACAGACACACTTGAAACAATTTTGGAGTTTTCTAGAATTCTTTTTGTATAAAAATCTCTCTTTAGTAGCAAAAGATCTAATTAGACATTTATCAGAAATACTAGATTGTTTTATTAATAGTCCTTTTGACCATTTGTGTTTGCTCTTTTTCTCTCAACAAAACAGAAATGATTTGTACCATTTGATTCACTGGTCTAAATGCAATTCTCAAGTACTTTCAAGTATTGTCTTCTCTCTAGCTTAAAACAGAGAGAAGAAAGAAGGAAAAGAAAGAAGGAAGGGAAGGAAGGAAGGAAGGAAGGAAGGAAGGAAGGAAGGGAAACAAAGGAAGAAAGAAAAGAAAGGAAGGAAGGTCTGATATGAATGTGTCTAGTTTTGTTTCTTATTGTCCGATAAATTACCCCAGACAAGCAACCTGGGGAGAAATGGTATATTTGACTCATTACTCCAGGTGGCAGTTCATCATTATGGGGAATTCAAGGCAGCAGGAACCAGAAGCAGTCAATCACATTATTACATCTATACTCAAGAGCAGAGACAATGGATTAATATATGCCCCTCAGTGCTCAGCTCCTCTCTTTTTGAATTCAGTACAAAACCTGTCCAATGAAATAGTGATACTCATTCAAGGTAGGTGTTTGAATATCAATTAAACCAATTACAAAAAGCAATCTCTCACTGAAGCTCCCTTCTTAGGTGATTCTGGATATTGTCACCATGTTGACAATGAAAAGCCAACCATCAGAAGGGACCTTAATTTTCTCCTTTTTTTGTGTGTTGTTGTTTGTTTGTTTGCTTGTTTTGGTTTTTCAAGGCAGGTTTTCTTCGTGTAGTACTGAGTGTCCAGGAATTTGCTCACTCTGTAGACTAGGCTGGCTTCAAATTCAAAGATCTATGTACCTCTGCTTCCCTAGTACTGGCATTAAAGTTATGTGCCACCACAGCCCAGAGTCTCCTCTTTTCTTAAACCAAGAATACATTTAAGCATGATATAATAAGAATTTTAGAGGATGCTTGGCTTTTTCAGAACATATGTTTTTGTTTGTTTTAAATCTTTATGTCCAACAACTTCTGCTTATAATTCCACACGATAATGGGGTTAAGAAGACAGACAATATTCAGGGAGTTGAAGTAAACCCGATGTTTAAAACTATAATTTCAATTTTTCAATGCTAATGGCATTACGGCTGGTTGGTCTCACTCTTGCTTAGTTGTGAGTTTGCCAGGGCTACGCACTGTTTCTCGCACACACTAGATATTCTATAGACGCTTGTTCAATAAATGAAAATGCAGACTGGATTCAAAAGGCATCATTGAAATTTTATATAGGTCAATTGCAATGTAATTAGATTCTCAGACATGATATTCTGCAAAGACCAACAATGAGCGATATTAACTAGCCTTATTATTTGGGACTGATGGGTTATCTGCTATTTGTTTGATGGTTCCTGTGCCACATCACTGGTGTTTCCATTTGATAATGAAGCGTTGCATTTTCTAGAGAGTACGCCAGACACAAAGTAAACTGCTTAAGAATAACATCGAAGCAGCCTTGCTAAATGAGCCTGCTGGCCAATGAAGGCCAAATGAAAGGTTTAGTTTTCTGGTTTAATTTATTAGCTCCAAGGGTGCCCTATTTTTTATGGTGTGTAAAGCATTTATATGCCTATAAGTTCACTCACTGGTTTAAAAATACAAGGTTTATAGGAATAAAGTAAAATAAATAGGATAAATAGCTGTTTCTCATCTGTTGTCTTCTCTTTAAAATGTGATATTTAATTCTTCATCCAGAATGAATGGAATATGTCTACTTGGGTGAGCAGGAAACTGGATCTAAGGAAAAATGCCACATACAGTTTTACCCGAGGAATGTATATCACTATATCAATATCATCTATACCTGTTTCACCTATATCATCTATCTCTATCTGTCTGCCTGTCTCTTCTCTCCTTTCTCCTCTCGCCACTAGCTTTTCTACTCTCCGTTCTCCCTCTCCCATATTTTTCTATATTCATATTTGCATGTATGCACTTAGCTAGTGTAGTGCTGGAGAGTGGGATCAATGGAATTTGCACCTCCTGCTTATCTACTATGGGCTGATTATATCTCATAAAAATCTTCACTCATATGAAACGATTAGACAAAGTCTGGCAGATAGGGAATCAAAGTCGTGAGGTATGTCTTAGCTCGGTGCGCGCAGGGTATGGGAAGCAGACAATGCAGACTTTAACTCCTCAGACATCGTTGCTTCTCTACTCCAGAGTACTGTCATCAAGTCATATGGGTACATTGCTCCATATATACATGTGTGTGTGTGTGTGTGTGTGTGTGTGTGTGTGTGTGTATACACACACATTTATTTATTTATATAGAGAGCAAGTTGTCCATAATGACTGTGGGTGACAGTAGTTTGAACAGTACTGTTTTACCTAAGGAATGTATCAAAACATATATATGTATATGTATATAAGTATATACTTATATATGTTATATAAGTCTATATATATAAGTATATACTAATATACATTTCTCAGGCAAATGTGTACCTTACCAACTTATACATATATATGTATATGTATATGTATATATATATATGTATAAGTACATATATACTTATGTATAGATATGTGTGTAAGTAAATATGTATGTATATGTTTATACACACACACACACACACACACACACACACATATATATATATGTATAATGTATATATACTTATATATCTTTCCCAGGTAAAACAGTAATATCTAGAGTACTGACACCCACAGACATTTGGATACCTGCTCCATTTATTATACAGTTATATAGAAAGGAGATACCTGGTATAGCAGATACCATGGTAACATGGACTCAAAGCCCAGTTTCCATTCTACTTGTAAACTTCAAAGAACACATCTATTCTCTGTGGAATATTGAGGCACAAAGATGGCATTAAAACCCTGCCTTTTCTTAAGATAGCTTGGCATCCTTCCCACCCATTGAAAGAGCAAAACTATATGGTCTCCAATGATCTGTTTAGTTTACAGAGCTACAATGCTTTCATCACAGGACAATCAATAAAGGACAAATTCTACAAGCAGTATCTCCTGTAGGCTCATGTGTTTGAACCCTTAGTCCTTAGTGGCACTGTTTTGAGAGGCCATGCAAACTTGGGGAGGTTGGGCTAGGCTGGAGGAAGTAGATGCCTTGGTAGGAGAGGTCTTGGGGGTTATCTCTATTTCCTATCTTGTTTCTGCCTCTGTTTGCAGAGATCTAAGCAGGTCCTCTGACAACCTGCAAGGTACTGTGCTTTCCCTGTTGTAATAGACTATCCCCCTTCAAACCAAGAGCCCCAAAAAAGCCCTCTTCCCTGGAGTTGTTCCTATTCAGGCATTTAATCAGTATAATGAAAAGGATACAATCATACCAAGTCTATAGCTAACAGTTGGTTAAGCACACTTTCTCGGATGTGATAGGAGGGCGCTGTCCAATCAACAAATCTGAGCTTCACTAAAACATAAATTAGAAATAAAAGTTCAAATCAAACGAAAAATCAGTTTGTATTGCAAATGGACTAGAAGTTCTGCTCTGCTCTGTGCCTATGTTTCAAAGCTTAATTAATATATACAAATGCTAATGCATACAAATGCAGGTATCCAACTTCTTCCATCAAAGAGCGATCAAAGAGCCATCCTGTGTGGATGCCTCTTCATCGATTATGGCATGGTTTCACACTACCTAGTGTAATTTCTTTTCTCATTCTTGTGATAAAGTACTCTGACAAAATCAGCTTAAGAGAGAAAGGTTTCATTTTATCTCACAGCTCAAGGTACAGTCCCCTGAGAAGCCAAGGGAGCAGGATTTTTTTTTAAGCAACTGGTCTGTGATGGTTTGTATATGATTGGCCCAGGAAGTAACCTCATTAGGAGGTGTGGTCTTGTTGGAGTAGGTGTGTCACTGTGGGTGTGGGCTTAAGACCCTCACCCTGGCTGCCTGGAAGTCAGTCTTCCACTGGCTGCCTTCAGATGAAGAGATAGAACTCTCAGCTCCTCCTGTACCATGCCTACCTGGATGCTGCCATGTTTCTGCCTTGATAACAATGGACTGAACCTCTGAACCTGTAAGCCAGCTCCAATTAAATGTTGTCTTTTATAAAACTTGCATTGGTCATGGTGTCTGTTCACAGCAATAAAACCCTAACTAAGACAGAAGTTGGTACCAGGGACTGGGGTATTGCTGTGATAGGCCTGACCATGCTTTTGTTTGGAAGAATGTGGATTTTGGGACTTTGGATTTGGAAAGCCATGGAATTCTTTAAGTGGGGCTTCATGGGCCAGACTAGTAGGAATATGGAAGACAGTGGTGCTGAGGGTCATTTGAACTGTGTAGGCCTGACTGCCCAAGAGGTTTCAGTGGAGAAGAACTTTAATATGTGGCTGAGAGACTGTTTTTGTGATGTTTTGGTGAAGAACACAGCTGTTTTTTGCCATTGTCTGAAGAGACTGCCCAGGACTAAGGTAAAAAGATTTATATTAATTGCATCTGCAAGGGACGTCTCAAAGAAGCCCAACAAAGACTTTGTTCGCTGGTTAAGTCTGATAAAGAGAATTTTGAACAAGCATAGCAAGCTGAGAAAGGAAAAGTACAAAATATATAGTTTGAGTATTAAAGGGACTCTAGGAAGTGAAATGGAGCTGAATTCAAGGATATAAAACTGAATTAAAGGAGTGGTGACCTTGGGGGCAAGATTTACCCAGTTGAATTTAGGTCCAGGCATGATAGTACAAGCCTTTAATCCCAGGAGGCAAAGATAAGCAGATCTCTGAGTTCAAGGCCAGCCTAGAACAGAGCAAATTCTAGGTGAAGAAAAACTTTAATCCAGGCTTGGTGGACCACACCTTTAATCCCAGTGTTTAGGGGACAGGCATGCAGATCTCTTGAGTTCAAAGTCAGTCTAAGGAGCAAGATTCAGGACAGCCAACTTAGGCAGTGAAGGAGCTGGGAAAAAGGAAGCTAGTGATAATGTAATAGAACAAGGGGGGCCAATGTTCCAGCTCCTTCAAGCAGCAGAACTCAGCAGCTTCAGCCATGTGTCTCTGGCTTTATATTCAAGAGGAGAAAGAGATTCCTGGGACAATTGATGCTGGTTAGCTGGAGCTAAGAAATTAGTGGTGATTAAGAAAAGACCAGCATCACTGAGGTGAAATATAGGAAGTGTTTTCTGAGAGCACAAAGAAGCTGTATTCCAGAGATAGCCAAGTGTTTCACATGCTGCAGCTGTACTTGGTAACCTGTAAGAATCATCCAGGTGGTACTGGTTTTGAAGGCATGAAGGCATCATGAAGAACAGCTGAGGCTTGGTACTGTGAAAGGCCATGGAAGGCCATTGGTGAAAGTGTACCCTCAGTTGTAATTGACAGCCCAGGACTGAAGGGGTCATGCAAAGGAGTTGAGGCTTGGTACCGTGAAGAGAACCTATGAGAGGCTTTGGTGAAATATAGTTGCAGTGGAAGACCCTAGCATATTGGAAATGCCAGTACCATGGGATGACCACCAAGAACAGCAGTGGCAGTGAGTGGATCAATCTGAACTTAGAGTGCTACAGAGGACAGAGCTGGAGAATTGACACCAGCTCTTTGGAGATACACAGAAGATCATGTGTGGATCTCAGACTTTGGAACAAGAAGCTGTGAAGCTGAAATTGACTTGGGGTACCCAAGATGTTAAAGATGCCAGAGCCACAGGATGCCTGCCAAGGAAAGTTGCTTACAGGGAGTGGAACAAGCCCAAGAGAAAGAACCTTGTTGAAGTCAACAAAGATGAAAAAGGAGTTGAATATCTGAAGACTGCTTTGCCATCAGACATGGAGATGCAGAGTTTGGACTTTGCCCAGCTGGTTTCCTGCCTTGCTTGGGGGATTAAGTGATTGGATGAATCTCAAGAGACCTTGAACTTTGGACTTTTAACACTGTTGAGACTGCTATAGACTACAGGGTCTTCTAAGTTGGACTAAATGTATTTTGCCTTATGCTATATTTAAGTATGGCCCCCATAGACTCATGTTTGAACAAGCCTATGGGGGCCAGCGAGTGGAATGTGATGGTTTGTATATGATTGGCCCAGGAAGTAACCTCATTAGGAGGTGTGGTCTTGTTGGAGTAGGTGTGTCACTGTGGGTGTGGGCTTAAGACCCTCACCCTGGCTGCCTGGAAGTCAGTCTTCCACTGGCTGCCTTCAGATGAAGAGATAGAACTCTCAGCTCCTCCTGTACCATGCCTGCCTGGATGCTGCCATGTTTCTGCCTTGATAACAATGGACTGAACCTCTGAACCTGTAAGCCAGCTCCAATTAAATGTTGTCTTTTATAAAACTTGCATTGGTCATGGTGTCTGTTCACAGCAATAAAACCCTAACTAAGACATGGTCCCATCACTCCCACAGTCAGTGAACAGAGATGACTGCATGAATATCAATGTCCTTCCTGAATTCTCTACAGTTCAGAGTCCTCTGCTCAGGGAATGGCCCAACCCACAACTAAGATGGATCTTCTCATACCAATTAACAGAATTCCTCATAGGCAAGCTCAGAGGCCCATCTCCCATGTCACTCTAGATTCTGTCAAATACAATGAATACTCAGTGTTGTATACCTTATACCTGGATACATGGCAGCATCATTTGAAAACTAGGGTGTGAGAATGTCCAGGCCTCTTCTTTACCTAGACTATCCTTCTTAGTCCATAGAATTCCCCGTGTTGGCTTTTTCCTCATATTCCAAACTATCTCTGATAATTGTGAAAAAAAATTAAACCACTGGACAGATGTGGAAGTGAACAGAAACCACTCTGTGCAGATGGCATGTTGTAACATTAATTTTTTTTCAAACCTTATTTTTAATGATAGTTCTTAATGCTTTCACCTCCTTTTAGCCCACCATCCGCCAAAGGGAGTGGGAATAAAAAGATACAGGGAAAGAGGACCTGTTTAGAAGGGTTCCTTGGAGCAATTCCCATCTGTGTTGTCTGGAAATTGCCAGTTCAGTTCACAGGTTAGCTGCAGTGGCTCAGTCTACTCATAAATACTTCCGTGGATACACCAACAATCCAATTCAGTAGAGTCAGGTTAGCAGCAGTGGTGACAGGATCTATCAGGGACAGCCAGGCCTCAGCCTTGGCACAAATCATCAGGAGGGACCCAGTGGGACCTCAGGAGAAATGCTCAGCTGTGCTTCTCTCACGGATGTGAAGATAAATGAAGATGCAAGACCCATGGGTGTTACATGGCTAGCTCTATAAGCAAGTCTAGCTCAGCCTCCATCACTGTCCATCAAATCCTGTTTATACCTTCCGAACATCACATGTCCTCCAGGGGTCTTGCCTCAGCACTTGTCTTGCCTTAGCACATGTGTCTGTCTCAGCTGACATCACTCTGCCAATCAGCCTGAGTCAAGAAACTGCAGAACACCATCAGAAGACTTTTGGTACCTTTCTCTCTATGGAATCCCAACAAATGCAGCTCAACTACTCAGTGCAATGCAGGCCAATACTTGTATGTTGTTAGCAAAGAATCCTTCATCGTGTGGCCTTTCATGTGCTTGCTTTAGCAGAACGTTCTCTCTCCTGTGTCTGCCTCAGCGAAATGTTCCTTCACAAGTCTGCCTTAGTCTTTCACCTCTGACCACTTCAGCTATATGTTCCTTCACATGTTTGCTCCAGTGAGACACCAGCCGACCAACTTTCCAACGAATTCTTTGCTTTCCACTCCACAGTGTCCTAAAGATGTATCTCTTTCAAATGAACTAATGGAAAGATATACCTGTAACTGGGGCATAGGCCTTCATAGGCCCCCAGACCTTAGCACAACTGACTTCATAACGGAAGTGCCATGCAGGCTGTAAACTCAGCATGTAGACAGCACTATATGCCAAAAGCTAAAACAAAAACCTAATCCATCAAAGTCCATAGTTCTGGGAAAGTCTCAAAATGTACTAACATTACTTTTTAGCTTCTGTAGTTCCCTTTCTATCTAACTGTTCTTGTTAACTGAAGTATGTCAACCCAGAACATGGGTTTTGTGCTTAAAACTTACCTTAAGAAAGGCTCAGTGCTGTACTGGAACTCTTAGTATAGTCTCTGGCCAGCTAATAAAGACTTCCTATTGGCTTAAACCCATTTCTGAGCAATACTTTCTAGTGAATACCCAACAACAATTCCTAACCATAACTGATGCTATCATATCAGATATGATATTCAGTGAGCATTTCTCTCTTTCATTTTCCAATGTGCTTCTCTATCCTCCCTCTACTTCACCACAGTTTCTCACATACACACAAAGGATTTGTGTTTACTTAAAGAAAAACCCAGGTTCCCTAGGCTTCTTGATATTAAGGTAATAAAAGCTTAATGATACAGGAATAATGATATTATGCATGTTTGGTTTGCTTTGCTTTTGTTTGCAAGTTTAGGGCTGTGTTAAGCAGAGAGATTTTCACAATGCTAAACAGCAAGGCTGTGCCTTTCTTGTGGTTCCCAACTAGGGGAAGAAATTATGTGTATTTACCACATAGTACTACAGGGAGTACACAAAACAGAGGCTGTAGACATGTCAATCTTAGAGGAACATATCATGATCAGGTGGCAGGCTTCTTGGGGGACCTATTTGAAGGCATAAAATCCTTCCCCAATTGATAAAGGTCACAGAATAAATTGTAAACCAACATCCACAGAGACTGAGATCCATTTTCAAAAAGAAAAAGCAACTAATGAAAAGTTCTTGAGACTTGGCTCTGATAATAGGAGACATACATATGAGATAGGAGAACATGAAGAAAAACCTATAATTAATGAGAAGAGAGATTTTTCTTTTGACTCCCTTGATTAATAAGTACTGCTATTTATATGTGGGGACAAATTGGTAATTTATGGCATCAACTAATGTGCATAGAATTGACCACCTTTTGGGTGTGTTGGTGTGTGATTATAGTGTACATTCAAAACAGTTTAAATAATTTCCTTTGCATTGATAAAGATTCAAGTCAAAGCTCCCTCGGTGATCTTTTTTACTGAAATGTATAATACTTGACCTTTAAAGACTATTTCAATTGAGCTTTAGAGTTCCAGAGTGGGCAGGGATAAGGAGATGAACAGTGCATACTGCCTTGTCTGTAGGTGTGCTACCTACAGCCTCTAAACCTTGACTCATCTGAAATTTTCATTAATCTCCTGTTGTTTAGTACATCTAGAGCACACAACAATAAATTGTTCATTCTATTTTCTTATTTAGCTCATCTAGCCTCTCCATCTGCCTCCGGAAGGCTTGGAATTATCTCAGACACTTTAGAAAGATGTAAGCAAGCTGAGAGATGTAAGATGACTTGCTTAGAGGCACAGTGAATTCTCTGGAAAATAAAAAAAAAAACTGATATTGGGGGAAGTCCTTCCCCTCCAGCCTGATTCTCTATTGTGCCCCTCCCTTACCAAATATCCCTGAATCCAAAAACCTTTCATCCTAGCAACATCTCCTTATGTAAGCTTGGCAAATTCAGAATCCCAACAAGAAAAAGGCCAGGGCATTTATAGTTGTGACCCACACGATTGAAAGCTAGCTGGGAGGCTGGCAAAACACAGCGGCATGCTGAAGTTATTTCCAGAACAGCAGGCGTCTCTTCAAGCAAACCAGCTCAAAGATGTCAAACTTGCCAGCCCTTGTTCTCCAGCACAGTTCTTTTAAGACTGAGCAAATGGTAGGGAAAAAAAAATTTAATCTTCTCATATATCCGAATTAATTAACCAGCAAGAATTTATTACTTGCCATGAGTTAGGCTATAAAAGCTACCTCATCAGTAGCTTGGAATCTGGAGTTGAATTTTATAGGTTTGAGACCCAGCTTCATTATTTATTGGCTGGGAGACTCTAGGCAAGTTACTTAATTTCCCCATGCTGTGCCTCAGTTTCCTTTTCAAGAAAATGTTGATAATAATTAGACACACAGCATCAAGCAATCGATATAATTAATTGAATTCATTCACAACAGGTGCTAGTAAATCATGTGGCTCATAGTAAGGGGTTATAAATACTAGCTCCTATTATAGCTCTAGCACTTACTCCACACTCTCCTACATTGTCAATGTGAGCTAGGAACACACGCATTCAAGACGCTTTTGTTCAAATGAGAGATATCAAAGACATATAAGACAAGAGAAGTCACATACTATTGAATGCACATATACAAATGTATGTGTATTAGCCATGAATAGACCAAATATACAGCTCTCATTGACACCTATGTAGATAGACAAGGTTTAAAGGGACTGCAGGTTGCTCATGGGTAGACCAGTTGTCCATACGAGGGAACATTATTCAGCAAAGGTTTATGGAGTATTTGAGAGACTGTAGTCAAAATTTGACTCATTAAACTAAAATATTTAATAATGGAAATGTATTAAATACAGACATGATATTTTGATGTGAAATTGTAGGAATAAAAATCTGTTCTGCAGTTTCTTTTCTATTAGTTTCAGTGTGTCTGGTTTTATGTGGAGGTCCTTGATCCACTTGGAGTTGAGCTTAGTAGAAGGAGATAAGAGTGGGTCAATTCTCATTCTTCTGCATGCTGACCTCCAGTTGAGCCAGCACCATTTGTTGAAAAGGCTATCTTTTTTCCACTGGATGTTTTCAGCTCCTTTGGCTCAGGGGGAAAGTTCCTGAACAGAACACCAATTGCTTATGCTCTAAGAGCAAGAATAGACAAATGGGACCTCATAAAATTACAAAGTTTCTATAAGGCAAAAGACACTGTCAAAAGGACAAATCGGCAACCAACAAATTGAGAAAAGATCTTCACCAACCCTACATCTGACAGAGGGCTAATATCCAATGTATACAAAGAACTCAAGAAGTTAGACCCCAGAAAACCAAATAACCCTATCAAACAATGGGGTTCAGAGCTAAACAAAGACTTTTCACCTGAAGAACTTCAGATGGCTGAGAAGCACCTTAAGAAATGTTCAACATCAGTAGTCATTAGAGAAATGCAAATCAAAACAACTCTGAAATTTCACCTCATACCAGTCAGAATGCCTAAGATTAAAAACTCAGGAAACAGCAGGTGTTGACAAGGATGTGGAGAAAGAGGAACACTCCACTGCTGATGGGATTGCAAGCTGGTACAACCACTCTGGAAATCAGTCTGGCAGTTCCTCAGAAAACTGGACACAACGCTTCCGGAGGACGCTGCCATACCACTCCTGGGCATATACCCAGAAGATTCCCCAGCATGTAATAAGGATACATGCTCCACTATGTTCATAGCAGCCTTATTTATAATAGCCAGAAGCTGGAAAGAACCCAGATGTCCCTCAACGAAGGAATGGATACAAAAAATGTGGTATATATACACAATGGAGTACTATTCAGCCATTAGAAGCAATGAATTCATGAAATTCTTAGAGAAATGGATGGAGCTGGTGAACATCATACTAAGTGAGGTAACCCAGTCTCAAAAGAATACCCATGGCATGCACTCGCTGATAAGTGGATATTAGCCTAGAATCTTGGAACACCAAAGACACAATCCACATACCAAATGATGTCCCGAGAAGAAGGAAGGAGTGGACCCTGCATCTGGAAAGGCCAATGCATCAGTGTAGAATACCAGAACAGGGAAGTGGGAAGGGGAGGATAGGGGAACAGGGAGAGGGAGAAGGGCATATGGGACCTTTGGGACACAGGGAACCAGGAAAAGGGAAATGAAATGTAAATAAAGAATATATCCAATAAAAATATAATATAATATAATATAATATAATATAATATAATATAATTAATATAATATAATATAATATAATATAATATAAATAAAAAAATCTGTTCTGAATTGTTCTCATGTTTGTGTTTGGACAAAAGTCTATAAGACTCTCTTATGGAATTGAGATTAGAGGTAGGGGATAGGGTATGCTTGATGGCATTCCAATTCTTCTAACATATTGTATTTGTTACTTTAAAATGATTGAAATTATGTAAAAATGAGAGCAAACAACAGATATGACTGGATTTGAGGGATACTTTTATGCCTAGTCCTAACTATAATGATATGAAAAATGTGGGCATTAGACATATTTAGGTACAGTGAAGAAATGAATTTTTCTGAAGGAATGAGTCAAATGATCTATCATTGTAAAATGTCTTAATTCAAAATAACAAGCAAAAAGTAGTCGCAAAAGGAATAAGATTGGCTTGAATGGATTATAGGGACAAAATATAACCTTGGCTTTGTATTATGAAAGTTTCTACAAAAGTTAACAATCTCCTGTCTTCACAAAGACACAGAAAGTTATCTTGGGGGCAGAGTATCAGTGGGAAAGGGGAATCCAACATTTTTTTAAGTGGGACGGAATAGAATGATTGCTAAGTTGGTCTAACAAGATTCTTGCTAAAGGAAGGTCAAGAGCTTAGATATAAATGTTAAATGAGAAGGAACTTGATCATGTCTGAAAGAAGAGGAGTCTTTCCTTAAAAGAGATTAGCAGGAACTTTTACTAAAAGAGGCCCAGGCCTAGCCTGGTTGAAAAATAGAGTCTGAGGAGTCTATGCAATTTGGTTGAAAGTAGAATCTTTATTAGAGCCATGTCTATGGAAAGTATTTGATAGTTTATCTGTAAAATGCCATGTTTTACCATAATAAAACTCTATCACAGTCACCACCTAAGCATTTCAAGAAACAATATTTCTTTTTTTAAATTTTATTTATTTATTTATTTATAATTTATTTACATTTCAGGTGTTATCCCCTTACCTAGTTTCCCCTCTCCCAGAAACCCCCATCCCATCTCCTCTTCTCCTGCTTCTATGAGGGTGTTCCTCCACCTACCCACTCATTCTCACCTGCCCACCCTCGATTCCCCTATACTGGGGCATCTATAAAATCTTCATAGGACCAAGGACCTCTCCTCCCATTGATGCCTGACAAGTCTGTCCTCTGCTACATATGCAGCCAGAGCCAGGTGTACTCCTTGGTTGATGGCTTAGCCCCTGGAAAGCTCTGGGGGGTCTGGTTGGTTGCTGTTGTTCTTCCTATAGGGTTGCAAACCCCTTCAGCTCCTTCAATCCTTTCTCTAACTCCTACATCTAACAAGGACACATACTCCACTATCTTTATAGCATCCTTATTTATGATAGCCAGAAGCTGGAAAGAACCCATTTGTCCTTTAACAGAAGAATGGATACAGAAAATGTGATATATTTACACAATGGTGTACCACTCAGCTATTAAAAACAATAAATTCATGAAATTCTTAGGCAAATGGATGGACCTAAAAGATATCATCCTGAATATGGTAACCCAATCACAAAAGAACACACATGGTATGCACTTACTAATAAGTGGATGTCAGCCCAGAAGTTCCGAATACCCAAGATACAATTTATAGACCACATGAAGCTCAAGAAAAAGGAAGAACAAAGTGTGGATGCTTCAGTCCTTCTTAGAAAGAGGAACAAAATACTCACGGGATCAAATATGGAGACAAAGTACAGAGCAGATACTGAAGGAAAGGCTATCCAGAGACTGTCCCACCTGGGGATTCATCCCAGATACAGTCACCAAACTCCAACACTGTGCTCTGTTTTGGAGTGCTTCCAATGTTGGACCTTGATTCCACCAGCCCTGGCTAGGAATGATTCTTCAGTGCTTAATTCTTGACATGAGAGTGAGGCAATCGTCAGCATTGGGTATATTTTTATGAATGAATGAACCAAATAATCCTTAAGTAAATAAGGAAAGATATCACTGAAAAATCTCTTTACTCAAAATATCAAAGAACTAGTCATGTTAGGAATATCATAATAAGGCAGTCACAAACATTCACAAATGCGACATCTTTAATTGATAATATACACAGTGCTACAGGATTAGAATTGGAAGTAGGGATGCTAAGAAAGGCTTGCTGAAAGGAGCCTGATATAGCTCTCTCCTGAGAGGCCCCGCCAGAGCCTTACAAATACAGAATCGGATGCTTGCAGCCAACTGTTGCACTGTGTGGGGTCCCCAATAAAAAAGGATAGTTCTAAAAAGCTAAACCATGCAACTAGCATGCTAAGGAGCTTGAGAATAAACCTATAGCCCACATCTCTTGTCCCTACTTCCAATTCTAATCCTGTAGCACTGTGTATATTATCAATTAAAGATGTCGCATTTGTGAATGTTTGTGCCTGCCTTATTATATTATATTCCTAACATGACTAGTTCTTTGATATTTTGAGTAAAGAGATTTTTCAGTGATATCTTTTCTTATTTACTTAAGGATTATTTGGTTCATTCATTCATAAAAATATACCCAGTGCTGACGATTGGCTCACTCTCATGTCAAGAATTAAGCACTGAAGAATCATTCCTAGCCAGGGCTGGTGGAATCAAGGTCCAACATTGGAAGCACTCCAAAACAGAGCACAGTGCTTTGGTTGAAAGCAATGCAGAAGGCTGAAGCAATGGCTCCACCGTTAAAGACTTATCCAAAATAAAACCAAAAATAAAACCACGGGGATATGGACAGAGTAAGGTTCATACTGGGACAAAGAGACAGGTACAGCGAGCTTTCCGCTTGATCTTCTGTTTCCAAGGATGTCAGCTGTGTTTTTAGATAATTAGGAAGGTTTTTTACCATTTGCAATGTATTGTGCCTAAAGCAGTTCCTTCACATGTAGGAGAAACTGCTCAGAGAGCAGTAAGGTTAGGTATATATACTTTCTGTTCTGAGAGAGTCATGAATCTTCCAAAAGGGGATTAATGAAGGCTTCTTCTCATCCCACGATTTCTGCTTGCCTGTGTGACCTCCAACCCTGAAAAATCTGTCTAGGCAGAAATAGAATTACTATGAATAGACCAGTTGCATCTCCCTGAAAACACACCTCTCACAACCAAGAGCCCAGGAGACACTAGTGACTGTCCCCTCCACTTTACAACCAAGTCCAGGGTGAAGCAGACTCCAGATAGTTCAAAAGAACTTATCTGAAATGAGAATAAGTCAGATTTCTGCAAGTAATGGCAGTGCCAGCGTCTGACATGTGAATTTGCCCTAAAGATTCCAGGCAACCCTTCTCCCTTGACTTGTGTGCCCTTGGAAAGTGCTGCTGCACAAACTGAATGTAACTTCTATGCATATGCCCAAATCCCGAGAATTCTTGATGTGTCTTCTATGTGTATATAGAAAATGCTTTTTGCTTTAGGAAAGGGAGTTGGGGAACCTACTGATTTTAAAGACAGGCTATACTCACAATAGCACTGATTTTGAACTTTTACAGAGCGGGGAAAATAAATTTAGAGTCTTAAAATGGGGCTCCATGATGGCCGTTCACTGTAAAAAAAAAATCATGTCTGATGATTATCAAGTGTGTGATTTCACTGCACTAAAAGCCTTCCGAATCGGATCCATTTCTGAATAAAGATTGCAACGCTTCTCTTAAACATCTCTGCTCGGCTGGAGATGGAATCCTCAAGTACACTTTCTGGTCTTTTTAGATTCCTTATTGCATTTGCTTCTCAAATGCCATTTCTTTCATGAAAGCCTAGGTGATAAAGGGTAGCAAATATAACCCCAGGTTTCTGCCGTGAAAATGCAAGCAGGGTACAGGTTTCTATGGTGAGAGCTTCAGTGTCCTTTCTCTGTGGAGGCTGGGTCCTACTGGGATACTAATGAGAAGGTAACACCAGCAATGAAAGGCAAAAGATGGCAAAGCGTAGGGTCAGTGGAGAAATGAAAAGACACAGGCAGTTTTAGGATTTCTGTGCAATTGAAAAGCAAAGCTGCCCTGTGCTGATCTTTTATTCCATTCATTCCCTTGGTCTTATTTGTATGTGGATAAGCCGGACTACAGCTGGCTTCACCGGAGCCAGAAAGTGGTGGTGCTAACACAAGGAGTCAGGTGTTTATAATGATGAGCTTATAGATAGAGCAGTCCCTCAGTCAAGAAAAGGAAACACCGCTGACCACGAGGGTTTAATCCAGCAGTACAGCAATGCATCTATTAAAGCCCATTCTGGATTTGTCACAGGCCAGGTTTACATTGTTAAAGCTGAGCTCCTGGGTGTTCTAGAAGACAGTGGTGGTTATCGACAAACTGTAGCCAAAAGAATCTGCACACTGATCCATTTCTACTAAGAAATAAAACCACGTCCCAAAGTTGACTAAGAACAGCACAGTACTTCACTAAGGTCATATGTGTGTTGATGAAGATGAAATCAGCTGGGCAGGATTGCCAGTATCGGTTCTGAATTGGAGTAAAGTCAAGACATGAATTCAGGAAAGTGTAGGAAAAAGCACGATGAAAAACATTATCCTCTATTCCAGCTTTAGACCCTAGAAAGAAAGAAAGAATAAATAAATAAATAAATAAATAAATTTCTTTCAAAGAATAGCCAAAGTTGGAAGTGGAGCCTACTAGAGTCCTAATTGCCAGGTACTCTGGGAAACACTCCGAGGAGATGCAATCCAAGCCAGAACAAGATCTAAAAATCTTTTGGCAAAGCTGGGCAAGTGGTATCATGGAGTACTTTCTGGAAACATCAAGTGGCCATTTGTACATATCAGTTGAAGGAGCAGGATGTCATGTCATTGCTCTCAGTAGTGGGGGACCAAGAGATAAAGAGTGCTAATCAATCATGTGATGCTGGGACAAAAGTATGAAGATATGAACTATAAAAAATATTTAAAAAGTATAAAAAATAGAAAGTTATTAGACTGGAGCCCAAAGTCCAAACTAAAAATGGATCGTTCAGGGTAAAGGATGTGGGTCAGTTGACAAAACGCCTAATGTATAAGGTGTGGACTTAGGTCCTGGGAACCCCCATAAAGAGCCACATCTGGTAGCATATGCTTACAATCCTAGTGCTCACGAGGCAGGGCCATCTATGTTTTTGGAGTTTGCTGGCTGACAAGGTGAGCTGAACTGCTGGGTGCCAGGCCACTGTGCAAATCTGTCTCCACAACCAAAGTCAACTACTCCTGGGTAATAAAACCTGAGATTAGCCTCTGGCTTCCACATGCAAGAACACACAGATACATCCGTGCAAACACAAGAATGCACCACACACACACACACACACACACACACACACACACGCATGCAGAAATGGCGTTTTGAGAAAAATCAAAGCCCACAGAGAGATAGCAGGCCCCCAAATCCCCTAGTCTCAAGTTTGAATTCCAGGACTAAGCTTGTCCAGCCAAAGAAAGCAAGAAGGAAGAAAACAAGATGTGTCTGATATCTCAGACAATCCTCAGATTCTACCTTGTTTTCAAAAAAAGGAGGGGGGGAGGGCAATAGTCAAAGAAAGTGTTTGGGGACTTGGTAGGGGTGAGAGTTATTTTTGCCACTTGACTTTTAAATGCCTGCGAAATTGCAAGGTGGCACTTTGGAAGGACACATTCAGCAAGAACCTCTGTGAGCTAATGACTGTGGAAATGTAACCTAAAGTCTTATGAATGCCAAAGGATCACACATCTCCAAACCCCAAACTGTCATGGCACATGGTGGTGCTGCAGGAAGTGTGGGTCTTGAGTGGCTTAGAAGAGTGTATGCAGATTAATTCAAGATGTAAGTAGTAAGTGTCTCTTGGCTGATTTCTGCTAAGAAATGTTAGAAAAGTAGTATTCTGAAGGAACAATGACCAAGAAGGCTGGGAATTGTTTCCCGAAGTAGTCACATGACACAGAACAATTGCAATGTCATAATTACTGCCTTATTATTCATACAAAGGAATAACCTAAACATAAGCTTATTGTTTCTGTTAAAATAGTTTTAAAATCTCTCCGTCTGTCTGTCTGTCTGTTGTCTGTCTCTGTCTGCCTGTCTGTCTGCATAACATCTGAAGAGGCCAGAGGAGAGGGTCAGATCTTGAATCTGTAGATAGAGGCAGTTGTGAGCTGTCCAGTGGTGCTGGGAACTGAACTTTGGTCCTTTAGAAGAACAATGTGTGGTCTTGACCACTGGTGCTGTCACTTCTATCCCATAGCCCCTCTTTAATCTTTTGAGGTGTGGACTCATGTAGCCCTTTCTGGCTTTGAACTTATGTAACAGAGGTCATCTTGAATTTTTGAACTTTTTCTACTGCCACCTTACCGGTTCTAAGATGACAGACATGTTTCACTCCACCCAGTTTATATGTTATGGGTACAAACCCAGGGCTTTATCCATGCTAGGCGCTAGGCAAACATTCTACCAACTGAACTACATTTCTATTGGACAAAAGAAGCTTAAACTAAATAGCATTAATTTTTTTTAAGAAAGCTTAAAAATAAAAGAGCCAATAAATGCTCCCCTATGTTCCATAAGATTTTCCTAAAATATACAGTTACTGTTTTCAAATCACACACAGCTGAATACAGCATTTTTGCCCCCTGAATCCTGCTTGAAGTTGGGTTTACTGTGTAGTCCAGGCTACCCTCAGCCTCCTAAATGCTGATAGTACAGGCCCGAGCCACTTTACTTAGCTTAGAATCTTATCATTTCTCTTAGCCTAAACAGAGCCTTGATGTTGAACCCTGGCGTGGTCTCCTGCTTCCAAGGAACACTTCGGTCGTTCTTCCTTATCAGCCACATCCGTTTAAGGCTACTTAATACATAGTATTAGAACATGCTCGCTCATCCTTTATACACCAGGAAGGAAGTGGAGACTAAAGGCTGGATGCTTCACAGACTCTTCCTATGGGAAGCAGCGAATGGCTCTGCCTTATACACAGTGCTGGGCTCCAATGGGTCCCTGGAGGCTCCACGAGAGTTCATGTTCTCAACCTGTTACCGAGAACTAATTTAGCGGTAGCAGTCACTGGAATGAATATAACACAAACCAGCTCTTTGAGAGTTATGTTCCCAGTTTAAGAGAATGAGGAGTGGGGTGGGAAGAGACGGGCGGGGGGGGGGAGGTAACTCAAGAGGATAATAGGTCAGATTTGCATACAATTAAAAGCAAAGCTCTTCCAGTATTTCTGCTCAAACAGCTCCAGTCATTTGAGGACCCTGAGAACCCCCATATTTGATTCAGTTTAACTTTTTGAAGAGTTAACAAAAGAATTAAGAATGAAAAGTAATTTAGCTGTCTGGGATTATGATGATGTGGTAGTGTTTTGTGAGAAGTGTTTTGAACTGGAGATGAATGGTTGATATCTGTTTCTCCTCCTTCTCTCCCCCGACTCCTCCCTCTCCTTTCTTCCCCCACTCTTTTTCCTCCCTGTTTTCTTTCCCCCTCTTTCCCCTCCTACTCCTCTGTCTCTTCAGATCAGACACAGGAGAGTCTGACATATTTTTTAATTCCCTTTTGTAATACATACTTTTTGATCATCCATATGCTGGCAAATAGCTTCTAAAAAATAACATAGGGTAAACTCTTTCTTTCTCTCTTTCTTTTCCTTTTCTTTTTTTTTCTTTTTTTTTAATATCCAGGAAGCCAGTGACAGCCCAATTTTCTTCTACATCTGTGAAATCGAAAGGCCGGGTGTTAGGAGGGATTATGGAGAGTTTATGAGACAAACAGCATACCTCACTGTAAGCCTTATCTGGAGAAAGGCCCACTTTCCTCCCTAAGCCTCTGGTGGGCCGCTAGAGCTCAGGGCAGGCAGTAAAGGGTGCACGTGGCACCATTTATCATCCAGAATCATCTCTGAAATGCCAAACTTTATTTATCGATCTAGCCATTCTATGTTATCTCCAACAAGCCACGGGAAAAGTAATACATTTTGTATGGATTAATTCTTGTAATGCTACATAACATACTCCAAGAGATAACTCAAACATGCTTTGTCTTCTCATTATCTAAACAGACATGTCTCCCTTTAAGCCATCAACTGAGGTCATCACCCAAATGCCCTTGTGGAATATTCATTAATCGAATAACTAATTTGAAATGGACCTTCAAAGCATTATTCATTTCCCCATCATTCTCCCCACATCACTTTAAATGCTTTGTGGGGATAATGATTGGGCTGATGTTTAATTAATTGTGAAATTGTGAATTAAAGCTAAGTTAAAAGATAAATCATTTTTTAGTGCATGAAAGAAAAGGAGAAATTGGCAAAAATAGCCCAAGAGCTTGATCAGTAGTTTTCTTCGAGACTCTTGGCAAATGTCCCTTTATTCCCACAACAGAACCACATTCTAATTCAAGATTGACCTTTGTGATGCAAATCTTATTTGTCTGTTTATTCTTGGTGGATTTCAAATTCATCACATTGATGCTCTAAGCCACTGAACACAGATCTACGTGTGACTTGTTGTTCTCAGTAAATTTTACTGGAAAGACTGAGGTGTGGAAATCAAAGCCATAATGTTGTTTACTTCATGTGGTGGTCAGAAGTTTATATCTTTAAGGTGATGGAATTAAGCTTTCATTGTCAACTAAGGCCTCCTTCTCATGCCTGACTTTTTATCCCCACTCTGTAACAGGAACTCTGTTATTGCCTTTGCTTACTGGCTCTTCTCTTGGGTTAGCAGATGTCAATTAGGAACTATAAACAGTCTAAAAAACCTGGCATCTTTGTCTTCATATGACATCTGCTTCCTTCTACTGCCCTAAACCATCTTTATTTCCTCTTTTGATGTGTTCAAAACACTAATATAAGGGCCACTAAGATGTTTTTAATATTCAAAGGAACATTGCATTTGGTGTGTGTGTGTTTGTGTGTGTGTGTGTTGTGTGTGTGTGTGTAAGTTTGTGTCTGTAATCAAATACACTATAAGAAGCAACTTGAGGGAAGAGAAGTTTATCTTGCCTTACAGTTCAGGGAATGTAGGCCATCATGATGGGCAGAAAAGGAATGGAAAAAGGAGTGGCTTATCATATTAGGAGAGCATGAGAGGCTAGTGACATCAAAACACTTGGCACGGAGCAAACAGAGAGCCTGGCCTGAAGTCTGGCTGACTTAAATTTATATTCCCAGTGACCCACATTTTCCAAATATGTTCCACTTTCTCCAGCTAAGTCCCACCTCCTAAAGGTCCTGTAACCTCCAAACATTGTAACACCAGAGAGGGATAAGTATTCGGGTTGTTTATTGAGAACCAATTTACAGACATTACACATTGTCAATAGACTGTCAACTGCAAGCTTGTAGTGTGTCCTTCTCCAGATCACTGGGACAGTAATTATGGAGTCTCTGATCATTGCTGGAAAGAGGAGATGATCTGTGTCCACTGTCCCTCTCTAATTCATTTTTTTCTAGATATCACTTTGGATTTCACAAACAACAGGTCGGATAGATGAACATTTTATGACAAGAGCTGGAACTTTTCATCAGGCACCAGCAGTTTTCTTATTACAATAAGACTCTGAATAGCCAGTCTGGGATAATGATCAAGGAAACCATATCTTGACCAAGACTGAGTGACAAACCATATCCCTGGGCTTTCCCTGTGTAACACCAAAGCTCTTGTTAGCATCTTAAAGTGTCCTCAAGAGGCTGGTTTCCCTGTCCTTCCCAGTAGGGTCACTAATTATCTCTTACTTGTTTGGAAAGAGTAAATGGCCAACTGGGTTTCCTAGAGATTCTAAACTTAGGATTCCAGAAGCAATTGTATTTGTTACTAAAGTTTACTGTCAGGTACAGGCAATTATAGTCAACCTAGTTTATTAACATTATATAAACCTACTCATGTCCCTTATTTTAATTAGTATTTCCTTGAGGACAGGGTCTAAATTGTTTTTAATTTACTCAGTACTGTATGTGTTATGTACTTGTTTCATCAGAATTGGAGCATACTTTTTATAGGAAAACTTATAAATGAAACTTATATATGAAACTTATAAATCTTAGAACATTAAAACTTATAAATGAAACTTTATATGAAACATAAATCTTAGAACATTCCAGAAACATACAAGATCCTCAAGGCCCTCCACAAGGATATATGAGCAGTAAGAATTACTTTGAAGGAAAGACTGTCTAACCAGCTCTGGCTCTGACTGGCTTATCTGCTTACAAGTCATACAGAAAGCTTCAGGGATATAGCTTTTGTGAGTCATACGCTTGACTGGAGTGGGCTTTTTAGTGTCAGATTTGTCTTCAAAATATCCATGCCTTTAGAAGTAGCCCACCTTCCATACTTCTATAAACTCATTGGTTCACAAAGCTTGATGTAGGTGGAGCCATTATTTGACCTGTCATTGGTGTCTTATTTAGGGTAAATAGACATTTGCTTGTTCCCCACAAGAAAAGTTATGCCATATATTTAACACATATGTAGGCTTAGAGATTTCAAACTTTAGTAAAGGTCGCTTCAACCTCTCTTCTAGCTCACTGGCCAGGGTAGGGGAGAAAGATGGTTAATAAGACCAGAGGAATGTAGACATGTTTAGAAGTAGTTCTTTGGGCGTGATTCCAATCTTCATTGTCAGGAACCATCATTCTAGTCCAAAACATCAAACATGAATTAGTAGTAGCAGTTTAGTTCAATCAGCAAACACTAAACACATATCAGTAGTGGTGGTTTGATCCAAAAATAACCGCAAGGCTCTGCCAAATTGGTACAAGTGCATGGAAGCAGCTGGAATGCCATGAGAAATTATTTGGCATGTTTCTCTCTACAAAGTCATGACAAGCAAAGATTAGTGAAGACCAGCAAAGCATGGCATGGCAAACCAATGCAAGAACATTATCAGCAAAGACCAGTGAAGTGTTGCAAGGTGAACCAATGCAAGAGTGTCATCTATTACCTCTTAGGTTCTTCTTATACTCTTTCCAAACATCATGCATCCTCTCACATGTCTGCCTCAGCAAAACATCTTCTCATAAGACAGCTTCCTAAAAAACATCATATAACACAACTGAGACTCTAAAACTCCAGAAATTTCCAGTTCACATGTTCAAAACTTGAGCCTGGATTTGTGTTTGCTTTCCTATCTTCCTGCAACACTTGCTGTGTGTGTGTGTGTGTGTGTGTGTGTGTGTGTGTGTTCATTTACCTTTTTCTCAGGCAACTACTATGATAGCTACTATGGTATTCATTCCCCTCCTTCAGCTTACGATGTCCTCTTAGTAGTTATCACTACTTAATATTGTATTCGTTCCTGCTGTTATTTTCTGACTTTCCTTCTCTGACTAGATGTAACCTCCATAAAGAACCAAACTTATGTATTCTTTTCAGTGTTATTTTCCCTATGCTGGTACAAAGGGAACACTTGATGAATTAATTAATGAACTATTGAAGACTAAAACCTTTCTTTCTCCTATGCTTGCTAAATTCCAGAGGCTATTTTATGAATATTGATTGAGAATGAAGTGAACAAAGAAAAGCTATCCCAAGCATAAAGAGATAGATTAATCACCTGCTGGATCCAAATATGCCCAAAGCTAACATATCTATGGACACTGTCTATTCATTAGGCAATATATTTCCTTGTTTAATCTAGATGATTTATGTTCTTTTGCTTTCATTTTCAATCAAATAAAATATTAAGAAATAGACAGTTACTTGTAGGTCATTTCTGTGTTAGTTTTATTACCATACCTATAATACCACTTACTTTCCACTTTATTGATTTGTAAACATTCCTACATTTATCTATACAAAAGGCATTTCAGTATTTCTTCAGGCATTCTATCATCAAATTCTTTTTAAATATTTGTATGTACAACTAAATTCTGGAATTCATCTCTCTGAGTCTGGCTTACTTCATAGTTTACCTGATGCTTATCTTTATGTATGGCATTACTGGATGATGAAAAAAAACTTGAAATCCTTTCTGTGCCTAGGCTGGTCCCAAGGAACCAGCCAATGTAACTCATGTATTTTGGAGCCTGCTGATCCCAGGTTCTGGCAGACACAGTAATCACTCCCATAAAGACCATTGGTTACTTACAAAGGTCTAGTTTCAGCTGATAAATGTTACTATTAGCCCCTCTATTTACCAGCTATATAACATTATGCAAAACTCTTAACTATTCTTTATGACTTCCTCATCTTTAAATCCAGAATAACATAATTTCTGTTTTGCAGACTTAAGAGACAAGGTAACATAGCCAAAGTCCACTCAGCATATCATACTGTACATTGTAAGTATATAATATCTGTGGACATGATTGTTTTTATTTTCATAGAATGAGGCTTCCAATGAAATGCCAGAAAGCTGAAAAGATTGTATGCCATCTCATATGTTTCTTAAATGTTTATTGAAAGCATGACTGATTTAATTTTCCTTACCCATACTGCTCCCTGAGTTGATACACGTGTTTATCATCTATCTATCTATCTATCTATCTATCTATCTATCTATCTATCATCTACCAACTATTTATCCACCCATCATCTATCTAATCTATCTGCCTGTGTACCATATTATAATGCTTCATGGTGTTCATATTATGAATGTATTCTAACTTATTTAGTAGTCAATTGCTGACCATCACGTCAAGGTTGTTTTCCTATTTTGTACTTGACAAAACTGTAATAAAGAACATCTTTGTCTCAAAAAATAATGGAAAACTTTAGGAAGGATAATGGTTTTGTTTCTTTAACTACAACATAATAATTCCTATACATATCCTAAATGGGGTAATAATAACCAGTTAACAGTAGGAATTTTTATATAAAAGACTATAAACTTTGTTACCGGTGGAAAAAAAATCAACATTTTTATTGGCCTTTTCTCTTCACTTTTCCTATAGAGGCTCCGTTAAGTTCCAGGGTACATGGTCACTGTGACCAAATTCTTCAAATCTAGGTCTTCTTTTCTTCCCTGGGCACCTTGCATCCATGTTATATATCTATCTCTTCCTTAATATATTGAACCTGGAGCAAGCTCTCATCATATAGTTGGATTTTAATTGGAAATAGAAGCCATAAATGTGCTCAAATCTTTTGAAACTAACCAGTCCCCCAAAGACCTCAAAGATTTAACAATCTAACACTGAGATTAAATGAGTTTTCAAAACATCCTTCCTTTAAGTTTATTTTGATTACTTCTCTGCCCCTAGATCTTAAGACAAGAATAATTTTCAGAGTAGCAACCACTAAAAGTATCATCTTAAAAGATGGCTCTATGAATTGGAAATGAGAAGTGGGCATGGATGTTTGTTATCCCCTAGTTTCACCCCAAGTGTGAAGAGCAAGGACAGTGATCTACTCTGCCCTTCTCTCTCTGGTTTGCCAGAATTCCAATATCTTCAATCCATTTTATTGTTTGGGAACGGATAAAACCAGGAAGAGGTGTGGAAAAAGTGGTTTCAATATACCAGCTAAAAATAGACGTCCACTTGAAAAGTGTTGAGGGACTAGAAGGCTTCTTTTAACTACTTCCAAATAGTTCTCATAGGAGGGGTTTGAATGGTTATGTGCCCCTGGAGTGAGGTACATGATGTACAGCTTAGATGTCACCAACTGTGTTTGGCTGAATCACGCTTATTACTAACTTAGTGTAATAACTGTTGTGGATAAACAAATCAAACTCAAATCCACAGGTCAATTACTCTGAAGAATGCCCAGCTGATTTTCCTGTTTAAAAGAACATTAAAGCTTTTCAGATGAATTAGAGGCTTTCAAGAGATCAACTGATTTGACTAACACGTGAGTCTTGAGTTTTTGAACATGTAGGATAATGGTAAAAAGGT
Source organism: Apodemus agrarius (assembly GCA_964023405.1). NCBI lineage: Eukaryota > Metazoa > Chordata > Mammalia > Rodentia > Muridae > Apodemus > Apodemus agrarius. Next base: position 40,329,549 of record OZ030026.1, on the reverse strand, counting down.
CCCCAAGCCACAGGTGTTAAGGAAGAACTCAAGCTCCATTCACTTCACAGTGACATGTTCTTTATGTTCTTTAACTAACAATTCCATCTCTTCCTCAGTAGAACAAGGTTTTCTTAAAAAATGTTTAACCTGGTAAAAATCAATTAAAAACCAAGACCACTTTCCCTTAAGAATACCATTGTTTGGTGAAGTCCCTTTTGATTTTCTACTGAGGAGACTCAGCTCTAGGATCATCTAATGAAATGGAACAGTTGGCTGACATTACTGGCCATAGGGTGTAGCTCTGTGGTATAGTGTTTGCCTAGCATGTATGAAGTCTTCAGTTCAATACCTAACACTGTCTGATGAACTAAAAAAATAAAAAAAGAATGTTTGACAATAAGTATCCCATAACACTGGATGTCCGGAATCAGCAAAAGCTCCCTCCTCTCCAAAAACACAGAAAATCAGCACAGGGCTGCCAACTCCTTTAGTTGCCCAATCAACTGGCCAGAAAACTAAATGAAACAAAATGAAATTACTTGCTACTGTGACTATGATTTAATGAAATAATGGCCTACCAAATGCCAAAGAAGTAGAAAAGACAGGAAAAGACATACAGCCTGTGAATTGAATTCAATGAATTTTTAAAGTTCTCATTGTTCCTTCTGGTGGTATATACCTATAAATCCCAGCCCTGAGGAGACTGAGAATCTATGCTATTTTCATTCCTCTAATCTCATGATGATGGATAGAAGCCTGGCCACACACAGGTCTTCCACAGTCAGAGCTGCCACATGACTGGCATTGGGATAACTGCAATGAAGTATTATATAGAAACAGTGGGTAAAGGGCAGCCTTGGTGAAGAGTATCCTTTCAAAAATTTCAAAATTCATAAGCACCTGGAACCTGATCGTGATGTAGAATGTTAGAACAGAAATTCTTGTAGATATAGGTGAGTTGGGATTTTAATAATGATCATTTTAGATTTAAAACAAATCACTTGTCCCATAGTCAGTATCCATATTATTGTTTTTTTAAAGTCACTTTACATATAGACACATAGAGGAGAGACATTGAGAAGCTGAAGGAGTGAATACAGTTAAAAAGCTAAGGAATGCCAAAGATTTCCAGCTGCAGTGGAGGATAGAGTTGTTTGTACAGTTGATTCATTCTCAGAACCAACAGAAAACAACAACAACAACAACAACAACAACAACAAAAAACAATTCTACTCACTCCTTGATTTTAGTTTTCTGGCCTCCTGAATTATGAGCCCTTATATTGATCGTATTTTAAGCTACTCTTGTTTGTGGTGATATGTTACAGCAACCCCGAGACACTAATACCCTAGGTTTGTTAAATGTGCCATCTTGCCCAGCAGAGAGAATTCTGTCTCACAGTGGAAAAGTCAGCAGCATAACGCATCCCAATAATAACTCCTTGGACACATTTAGTCTTAGTATAAACTGGACCTCTGAATTTCACAGTGTATGAGCCAATAAATTCCATCCAATGAGCTCCCCCATGTTTAAACAAATGTGAACTAAGTTGCTCTCACAGATAGCTGAAAGACATCTGATAAAGATATTGCTTAGGGCTGAGAAAATCATATTCATCTTTAAAGGCACAGCCATCATGGCCTTTTCCTTACAAAGCCTTTTCTGGTCGCCCCAGTTCAAAACGCTAACTTCATCTAAGTTTCTATAGCACTATTCCCTCCTGAGCATGATACTATTAAGCTCATCTTATCTTCCCTATGAGACCTTTGGCTTCTGAAAGCAAGCATCCATCCTTATCTGCTTTGCTTTACCACACAGCTCAGTCCCATTTACATAGCAGGTGCATGGTACACGCTCGATGAATGGATAAATGAAAATGTGAAGGAATAAAAAGCAGGCTTGCATTGTTTGTTGCAGAGAACAGAAGAAAGTAGGTTTTTGTGATATGGGCTCACCTCCCATTCCTAATCATACCGAACACACAAATCCCCAATCCACTTGCCCATAAATTGTTCTGCTAAGGAAGCCAGCCAGGCCAGAGCTGCTGTGAGCTGCCATTGGGGTCAGCTCCTTTGCCAGCAGAATAATGGGTGGGCTTTTTGTAAAGGGCAGTTGCTGCTTCAGATCTGAAGTGTCTATTATATCACTCTTTCCTGCATGTAATCTTTCAGTGACTTCCCACTGCTCTCAGTAAAATTCTAAACTCATGCTCACGCCTTACAAGACCCTGTGAGACCTGGCTCTGCCTCAGCTTCCTAATCCCATCTCTTCAGTCTGCCCTGTGTTCTGGTTTCAAGAAGCAGAATGAGGGCCACTCCACAAGCCTCGCTCATTCTCTTTATTTTCTAATTTTCTTCTCTCCCTCCTCTCCCCTTCCTTCCTCTTCCTTTCTCTTCCCTTCCTGCTCTAGATTTTTTTTCTTCTGAAACTTTCGCTTCCCAGCAAGTCTTCTATTTTACTCATGCAGGTGTAGATAGTGATTTCCATATATATGATTTTTCTCCAGTGACAGTCCCTCATCCCTGCCAGTGCTCCCAGATGTTTCTGTACTTCTGTAGTATAGCTTTTGCCACAATGCAATGTGATTAGCCATGTATAGGATAATCTCTCTCATCTCTTTGAACCTTGTCTACGTGAATGTTTGGATTTCATGGCTGGCACCTATATTGTAAATAGCACCCATAGCACATGGGAAGGGCATACATTTATCAAATTGTCAAATAAGCAGACAGAGAGCTTGAAGGTGAATCTCTAAGACTGGCTTGAGCTTATTCCCATTCTGCTTCGCTCAATTTTCCTACTCAGAAAACAACCAGAACTTCCTACTTTGAGCAGAGAATGACGATCCAAAGTGTGTTGAGAGTGAGAGATAGCTCATTTCTAACATAATGTCATTGTTGTCACTAAAGGCCTTACAGAAATCATGGCAAGATTGCACAGGCTAATTCAGCAAGAAGAGGTCAGGGACAGAAGGGAATATCTAAGTATGTGCATAGTCCAGAAGGAACATATAGAACATATGTGTAAAGAGATAAGAAAATCAGTTCTCAATTCTTGTCCTAATAGAATGGCTGAGGCCTTTCTCCTGCATGAAGGCTAATACAAAAGAAGAACTTGTGTTTCCTTCTGTGTCTGAATTTAGTTGCTGTTTTAAGGTTTTCTTTTGCTCTCCAATCTTCCCCCATTTATGCAAATATACAAACTCAGGCCAGCATGGAAGAATCAGAAAACTCCTACCCCCACCCCAGTCTGTGGAGGCAAGGTAGAGTTTTGTTTAGATGAGCCTTTGAACTGCATCTGACCTTGCCTCTTACAATAACAGAGCTTAGTTCATTTTAATTCAAGTAGTATGCTATCCCTTTCATCTTCAAGACTTGCAATGGGAGTTGGTATACAGTATGAAAAAAGTATTTGATGAATAAATACACGAATGAATGAGTGAATGGATAGAAAATAATGAACTGTGAAACCATGTTACGATGACCCCTAGTCACCATAAAAGCAGACTTGGGGGAAAAAAAGGAAGATAGACAAAATAGATGGTATAGAGGCATCTTGGGACCTGCAGGAAAAGATACTTGAGCAAAAGAACTCAGGTGAAAGCATACATATTGAATCAAAACCATTGCTTATAAATCTCAATACTGTGTTTCAGTCAAGGATGAGGTTCTCCGATTGATTCTTTGATACCTCTGTTAGCTGATGACTGGCACACAGGATTCCATTATAAATCTAAGAAAAGGTTTGCAGGCAACTGTGGCAAACAAGGTCTGATTAGCCCGCTCAACGGTGGAAGGGTATAGACAGCTGCCAGCCACCATAATTCCCCCATGGGACTATGGAGCATAAGTAAATCTTATTTTTAAAAATAAAAATTTTTAAATAAAAGTTTTTAAAAAAATAAAAAGGGAGGAATTGTACCCTTCTCCCAGACTTGAGTGGGCTAATAAGACCTTGTTTGCCACAGTTGCCTAGCCCACCTGGGGTGGAGTCTTCCAACCAAGTAGAAGTCTCCTGGTTACCACACCCACAGTATTCGTGAATAAACAAGACTACCTGCTGAAGCTTGTTTTGAAACAAGAACCTAGCTGAAACTAAGGATGAGTCTTTACCTATGTAAACACAGAACTGAAAAATAAATTTTGAGCCTCGATCAGAACTTTGGTCTTGTCTTCATTCTTCTCTCACCCCACCCCCACCTTAATTCCAGCCTCCCTTTTAGGTAAACCCAGTTTACCCATGTCTGCTGCTGGGCATTTACAGGTGGCACCCAACATGGGGCCTGAAAACCTGGGGGTGGGGACTACTGAGAAAGGAAATGCTATCTTGGATGGAGTTCTACAGAAAACAGAAGAAAAGTGAAAATATCCAAGAAGCATGGTAAGCAACACATAGAATTAATGCTAGTGCTAGCCATTTGAAACAGTAAAAAGGCACATTCAGAGGGATATAGGCTAGGCTGAAGAGGTGTTAGCCCGACACCAGTTTTACCTAGGTGTGGCAGCATAATGGGGCAGGGGAATTCAGGCAATTGTCTGCAGTCAAGAATGGCATCATGGGGGCTGGGGAAGAGAGAGAGAGAGAGAGAGAGAGAGAGAGAGAGAGAGAGAGAGAGAATGAATATGTTTCAGAAAAGCAGTTGTCCCCTATCTGGGACATTTTAGCAAGAGAAGGAAAATGAATATGAGCTATTTCAGAGCTCTCCTAGGGACAGGAGGAAATCAGCAGATGTCCTGCTTCCTCTCTGGCTTCTACTTGAGATATCCTTACTTCTGGTTTGGTTATCTGGGTCCCTTTGGAACCTCAAATTCTCTTTCCTCTCTGTCTATTGTCTGTCCTTGGCTCACCAAATTAATGCTTTTGGTATTGATTTTAAAGAGAATGAATTGTTTAAAATTAGGTTTTGTTTTACAAAGTTGTAGTTATGCTCTAATATAGCAAGAGAAAATTAAGAATTATGTTTAGCAACTGCCAGTATTTCATTGCCTGCAGTTTGCAGTTTGACTGCAGGATCACGATTCTGAACTCACCTATAGTTTGTAATTAGGATGATTTCAAGAGTGATAAAAGTTAAAAAACAGCTGTGGCCAGTATGGGCCTGCTGCCCCTTTTATACAAGCTTTATTGGCTACAGTGGTAGAAGGCAAATTTAACCCCCCAAGGTTGGAAAGTAGATCTCAGTGGGGATTTATAAGGTATCAGACAGGCTCCTGATAAACTGTTTTAGGAATTTGTGGATAGACTATTAAACACAGCTAGTAGAGTTTTCAGAGACCTTCAAGGAGGAGAAATTAGAATTATGGCTGCTTCTCCCCATGGCATTATAACTGTACCTGCTAATAAAAGAATTGCTCAACTTGTTTTAGTTCCTTTGCATCCGCTACCTTCTAAACTTGTTAAGAGTGAGAGAAGACAATATGGCTTGTTTCATTGGATGTGTACTAGGTCCAATTTATTACTAATAGACGACCTAACCTTAAATTATTGATTGAAGGAAAAAGTTTTGAAGGATTAATAGATACTGGAGCTGATGTAACAATTATTAGAGGACAGGATTGGCCATCATCTTGGCCTTTATCAGGTACACTCACTCACCTTCAAGGAACTGGTTATTGTAATAACCCAAAACAAAGCTCCAAACTTTTAACCTGGAAAGATGAGAAAGGCAATTCAGGACAAATTCAACCTTATGTTATGCCATATTTACCTGTTACTCTCTGGGGAAGAGATCTCTTATCACAGATGGGTCTTATGATGTACAGTCCTAATGAAGTGATAACTAGAGAAATGCTAAAGCATGGATTTTTTCCCAGTCTTGGTCAAGGGCTGGGAAAAGATGGACAAGGCATTAAGACATTTGAAAGGCCTAAGTCTCACACTAGCACTAGAGGCTGGGGGTATTTTCAATTGTGGCCACTGTCTTACCTTCATCCCATGCTGATAAAATTCAATGGCTTAATAATGTTCCAGTTTGAGTTGATTAGTGGTCTTTATATAAAGAAAAAAATAGAAGCTGTCTCATCGCTTGTGCAGGATCAATTAAAGGCAGAATAGAGTCCCAGTCACCTTAGAACACTCAGATGTTTGTTAGTAAGAAACAGTCTGGTAAATGGGATTGTTACAAGATCTAAGAAAGGTTAATGGAACCATGGTACCTATGGCTGCTTTACAATCTTGGGCTTTCATCATCAGTAGCTATTATAAAATAGTAGAATATTATAAAATAGTAGTAGATTTGAAATGTTTCTTTACCATTCCATTGCATCCTCAGGATTGTGAAAGATTTGCTTTCAGTGGTCCTTCAATTAATTTTGAAAAGCCAATGAAAAGGTATCAATGGATAGTTCTTCCTCAGGGCATAGCTAACAGTCCTACATTATGTAAATAATTTGTGGCACATGCCATTCAGCCTATAAGACAGCACTGGCCAATAATATATATACATTAATGATTTTCAAAAGCTGTTAGGTGATATCAATTGGCTTTGTCCTTATTTAAGCCTTACTGCAGGAGAATTGAAACCCTTTTTTGATATTCTTAGGGGGAGTGCTGATCCTAACTCACCTCAGGTTTTAAATTCAGAAGGTTTGTTGGCCTTACAAATAGAAAGAGCTATTGAAAAGCAATTTGTTACTTACATAGATAATTCTTTGCCTTTACATTTGTTGATTTTTAATATGACTCATACACCTACAGGATTATTATGGAAAAAAGCTCCTCTTATGTGGATACATTCAAGGATATCTCCTAAACACAATATATTGCCATATTACGAGGCAGTAGCTCATATGATGATGCTTGGAAGAAAGCAAGTACTGATTTATTTTGGCAAAGAACCAGATATCATTATTCAGCCTTTTAATGTGGACCAAAATAATTGGTTAAAGCAGCATAGTATGGATTGGCTACTTGCTCAAATAGGATTTGAAGGCAGTATAGATAATCATTCTCCTAAAGAAAGGCTGATAAAAATTTTAAATGTACATAGGGTTATATTTCCTAATATGACATCTTTACAACCTCTACATAATGCCCTTTTAATATTTACTGATGGCTCCTCTAAAGGACGCACAGGATATCTTATAAATATTCAACAAATAGTCATAGAGACTCCTGGGCTTTCTGCTCAGCTGGCAGAACTTAAGGCAGTACTGTTTTTCAGTCTGTAAATGATGTTTTAATTTTTACTGATAGTCTATATGTAGCTCAGTCAGTTCCTTTTTTTTTTTTTTTTTTTGGAAACTTGTGGTACATTTCATTTTAATACACCAGCTGGATCTCTATTTTCACAAGTGCAAAAGATCATTCTTGCTAGAAAAAAAATCCTTTTTATATTGGTCAAATAAGAGCTCATTCTGATCTTCCTGGACCTTTAGCTGCAGGCAATGACTGTATTGACAGAGCTTTAACAGGAGAAGCTTTTGTTTCAGATCCTATTGCTTTGGCTAAACGTGATCATAATAAATTTCATCTTTCTAGCCATAACTTAAGGATCCAACATAAGATCACTAAGGAGCAGGCCAGAATAATTGTAAAAAAAAAAAATGCCCCGACTATCTTAAATTATCTCCAGTTCCTCATTTAGGGGTTAATCCACGAGGCCTTAGGCCCAATCATATTTGGCAAATGGATGTAACTTATTATTCAGAATTTGGAAAATTGAAATACATGCATGTCTATTTGACATTTGTTTAGGATTCATTTTTGCTTCTCTACATACAGGAGAAGCTTCTAGAAATGTAATTGATCATTGCTTATAGGCTTTCAATGCTATGGGATTACCAAAAATCACCAAGATAGATAATGGACCTGCTTATACTGGAAACAACTTTATACAATTTTGAAAAGAATTTAGAATTGAACATAAAACTGGAATTCCTTATAATCCAATAGGTCAAGGAATTGTTGAATGTGCACATCATACTCTGAAAAAATAACTTTTAAAAAAAAGGGGGAGGGGGAAATCACATACCCGTATTCCACAAAGATTTTAAAATTTCAATGTCAAGGAACTCTCTGAGTGTGGAGAAGAGGGCATGTTTGTGTTTTCTCTGCTGAATGCTGAAGGAGCATGCTAGTTGCCAGAGTGGTTAATGAGACATGCTGATGCTGGGACAAAGATTGTTGCTGATAATGAGTTTGTAGAGTGTTCTGACAATGATGATAGGGAAGCTGTATTGGGCCTATGTCCCTGATCCACCTTTTCTTTTTTTACAACCAACAGTATGGGAAGGCCTAGAAGCTGTGGTAATGGTAAACAACACTAAATTGATGGATATGCCTGCTGGAGAAAATTTCATTGTCAATGGAGAAATTAATTACCAAGGATTGGGAACCAGTTACTCCATATGCTTTTGTGAGAGGAGCAGCTACAGGCACTTTTGCCTTAGTTTTGCAAGAAAAGAATTATGAGTTTCTCAGAATAGCAATAGATACATATATAGAAAGGATAGAAACTTCTATTTGCAAGAGTCTCTAACATCCTTGACCGAGGTAGTTCTTCAGAACAGGAGGGGACTTGATCTTTTATTCCTTCAACAGGGAGGACTGTGTGCAGCCCTCCACAAAGAATGCTGTTTTTACAGCAATCATTCAGGAGAAATAAAGGATTCTATGGCTAAAGTTAGAGAAGGACGCACAAAAAGGAAAGAAAATGAAAACAGAATCAGGGACGGTTTTGTTGCTATTAATTTTTGGATCTTGTTTTTTAAACAGGTTGGTTGTTTCATACAAGATCACTTTCAACAAGCTCAGCTATTCACAATGGCAGTTGTTCATTGTTATGGAAAGATACATTAAGTGCAGATGCAGCATGCAGCTTTGATATGTCCTTCTTGGATTTGGTCTGAGTGGGGAAAGGTGTGCTATGAGGACCAGTAGTCAAAGACAGGCCACGATGTTCTATGACTCTTGATCAACCTAAGACAGAGGCATGTGTCAAAAGGCCATGTTTGTTCATATTAAACACTAAAAGGCCGCCTGGTTTGTGCAAATAAACACAAGCACGCTGCTCATGTTCTCAGCAACGGGTAAGAGAGGGTATAGACTGCCCGTGTTAGCTGATGACTGGCACACAGCATTCACTTATAAATCTAAGAAAGGATTTGCAGATTACTTGATTTAACAAAAGCTTGCCAGAAGTATTAAATCAGGTCGGGACTCATTATCGAAATTTCTTTTGGTAGAACTCTGCGAGTAAGTGATGAGCATCTTCTAGTTGGAAATAGTTTGCAGAAACCCCTAAGAAACCATCATGACATCATCTGAGCCATTCCCCCAGCCTTGAGTGGGCTAATCAGAGCTTGTTTGCCACAGTTGCCTAGCCCACCTGGGGTGGAGTCTTCCAAGCAAGTAGAAGTCTCCTGCTTACCACACCCACAGTATTCATGAAAAAACAAGACTACCTGCTGAAGCTTGTTTTGAAACAAGAACGCAGCTGAAACTAATGATGGGTCTTTATCTATATAAACGCAGAACTGAAAATTAAACTTTGAGCCTTGATCAGAACTTTTGTCTTGGATCCATTCTTCTCTCACCCCCCCCCTATCTTAATTCCAGTCTCCCCTTTCAGGTAAACCCAGTTTGCCCGTGGCTGCTGGACGTTTACAATCATCCAGAAGGCAGGGACCTTGCCCAGGATACTGATATGAAGTTAATCTAACTTTAATCCTTAGGTCATCTTGGCAGTTGATAAAGGCTGGATGCCTCATTGATGATGGTGACATTAGGAGTAGATGTGCTGGAGCAGGCCAGACCTTGTGAGTGCTTTGCAAAGAGACTAGTGTAAAGGAAGAGTATTCACTCACGCTAGCTATTAAGGGTTTCTTCCAGGCACACTAATGGGGAGAAACTGCTTTCGGGGATGATTCTTGCAAAATATTTGAGATCTTCTGATGACAGGTTCCTTTGTGTACTCCACACTTGGTGTCCTGTGACTGTATTCTCATGAATCTCATTTTCCACTTGAATCACAATGGTCCATCTACTTCTCTACTGTTTTCCATTTTCAGATAAATCCACTGGTTATGTACTGCTGCCTAGCAAGTTACCCTAAGCCTGGTATATTAATATCTATATTTTAAAATATGTATTATTAAACACATCATTTTTAATAATCACACATAATATATGATATAAATATTACATATGTTATGTAACATGATAGTATATAATGTATTAGGTATTATATGTAATATGATATTTTATGGCATATAATGTATTACATATAATATATATAATTATTATTTATTTTATTTTATAATTATTAAAGCATTATGGTTTCCTTAGTTCAGGTATCTGCGTGCCACCTGATCATGTCTTCCGAGTATCTCTTGCAAGGTGTCAAGTGGAGCTTTAGTCACAGTGAAAGACCTAAGAGGAGAGAGTTTGGCTTTTGAGTTCAAGCATGGAGGTGCTGGCAGGACTCATGTCCTTAGAGGTACCTAAATAGTTCTTTGAAGTTTCTTTCCTAGGCATGGACAATGGACCGGTTCAAAAAGTTGTCTCTCAGTGTGATGGCGTGCTTCTTTTATCAGAGCAAGCAGGCATAAAAAGGCAGATAGAACCACAGCTAAAGTTAGAAACCTGGCAAAATGGAAGTCAAAGGGGTTTACAGAGTAATTTTTAGAGATGCCTTCCTACTACCTGTACTGTATATTATTCATTATAAGCGAGTCAGTAGGTGCTGTTTACAGGCTTGCATGAGTGCAAACACACACAAACACACACAACACACACACACACACACACACACACACACACACACACTCAAGAGATTTTATAGATGATGGATACCAGCAGACAGAGACCACTGGAGGGCATCTAGGAAGAATGCTCAGCATGTAGAGCAAACACACGGTAGAAAAAAAAATTGGTTCACGGAATTTTGTCTCCACTCTACTCCTTCTGTAGAAAAGAATGGTTATGTGTGATTAAGGCACTTTCTGTGAGAAATTTCTCTGCTATAGGTTATAGTTTGGATATTGTTCAACCCCTCTGGAAAGGCTTGGAGTCTGCAGTGATAGTGTTGGGAAGTGGTAAAGCTTAATAGGCGGTGGTCTTTGGGTCCGTGGGGCTTCCTTCAGAAGAAATGGGGATACTCGTGAGATTGGTTATTTCCACATGAGTATTTCCACAAAAGCCTAAATTTGGCCCCAGGATCCGTGCTTTCTGCTGAGCCATGTTGTCTCTTACTGTGTTGTTTGCAGCTTTCTTTGTCTCTTGCCAGGACAAAGTGCAGCCAAGAGGGAGCTGAGTCGATTCCGGTGCACTGTCCTTGAATCTACAAAACTGTGAATGAATATAGCTTTTCTTTATAGCACTTTACAGATTAAAACATTTCATTGTAGACTAACAAAGTACTTTTAACTTAAGGGTTAAAGGAAGTTTGGTTAGCTAATTTTTTCTGCCATTTTGCAGGCTGCTTTTATATTTTGTGGGTCATTTCCTTTGCTGTGTAGAAACTGCTTGCTTACTTGCTTGTTTGTTTGATGGAGTCCTGCTTGTTTATTTTTTGCCTATTATTTTGTATCATATCAAAAAATACTGCCATCAAAAATATTCTGTTTTCTCCTAGGGGTTTTATGGTCTCATACCTTATATCCATATCTTTGATCTAGTTTAAGTTGAGTTTTGTGTGTATCATAAAAGTGTCTAGTTCTATCCATTGCCTATTGATATCTAGTTTTCTCAACATTGGTTATAATTGAGACTATCCATTCCCTATGTGTTCTTGGTGTTCTTAGTAAAAACAACAATAATGACAACAAGAAAAACAAGCTTGGATTTATCTTTGTGTCCCTATTCTATTCTGAATAATCCCTCCATGGGTACCAGGAAAAGAGAATGAAATCAGCAGTACCTTGTCCAAATAAATATGTTCCTGTGCCAACTCTGGCATTTCTTCCAAAAGCTAAGATAAGTAAATAATCAAAGTATTTGTTGATAAATGTATAGGCAAAGACATTGGGATATGTGTATATCCCAATAGAACATAGACCATCAACATCCAATGCAATCTTATTCAATGTCCAAAAAGGAATTGTTTCTACCATTTGTGACACTATGGGTAAACCTGGAGGACATCATGCTAAGTGATACAAGCCAGACATAGAAATCAAAGTATTTCATGATCTCATTTATATGGAAAATGCTTAAAAGAGTGAAATGCACAGAAATATAGATCTGTGGCAGTGAAAGGGGAAGCAGAGCTGTAGATCAAGTGAAAGAAAGATGCAATTGCCTTGAGATGCAAAGGTCTAGTGGTCTAGCATGGCAGAGGACTGGTTTTTACGGCTGCTGTGTATAGATAGAACCCTTGCTAAGAAAGCAGTCTTGACCTTTCCACAAAAGACTAATTTTGTGCGTTCTTAGTACGATAGCAATCCTTTTACTACACATAGCAAAACTTTGTATTGTACATCTTAAACATAGGCAATGAAAGTGAAAGAATTTCCGCATTTTACTAGATCTAAAGAGAATGAGAAAAGTGCTATATTTACTACATTCCAGATATGTACTTGGCATGTATTAACTCATTGAATATCCTTAAATGACTTAGAAGAGATTATTATCTCATTTCAAAAAATGGTGACCAAAGAGCAGAGAGAGAAAAGACTTGCCCAAGTAAGCTTCTCTATTTAGTGGAAGAATAAATATTCCAGGAAAGCAACAAAATCGGGAGCCCAGGCTACTGTGTAGTATACCTTATAGCTACCCCTTCCTGGGTGCTTCAGAGTACCCACTCTTTGGGGCTAAATTGTGCCTCCTCAGTCTCATGTAAAAAAGTCCTCTCCTCCTCTAAGATCTCAGATAAGGCCTGTCCTTGAAAAGACAACTAAGGTTAACTAGATCATTGTGGTGAGCCCAAATCTTCCTCTGTTATGAATGACTGAAAACTAAGAAAAAGGAGGGGGGAGAAAGAAGAGGAGGAGGAGAAGATGAATAAAATTAATATAATAACAATAATAATGATAACAACAACAACAACAACAGCAACAACAAAACGGTCCTGGAACATTACAAATGTCTGTCGTTTCTGCTACTAGTCATGGCATTTGTTATGGCAGCTCAGCAAAATGTAACTCCCAAGAGAAATGGTAATTCCCAGAATGGTGTGGGACATATCTTATCTGTGGTTCCCAGGATACCCTGGCACAGTCAAGTTTTATTATTTCAGGTGTTGCAGAAAGCCTTTGGGATTTTGTAGCCAGAGAAAAGACTTACCTTTAACTTGTAAAATTGGGCAAGCTCCATAATTTTGCTATGAAGTAGGAGTAAGATCATGGAGCTCACATGGCTGTTGAGGGAATTCATGAGATACTATGAAGATGCTTGGCATAGCCCCTGACATATATCAAAACTTGACTCCATCACACTTACACATCAGATGACACGTCACATGCTAAAGCAATTACCAGAGGCACAAAGCAGAAGTGTAGTGTGGTTCACTCTGTGTCCACAAACCTTATAATGAAATGACAAAAGCAAAACAAAACAACAACAACAAAAAAAAACCCTTTTAGTTATCCTTCACTGCGGACATTTTTAAAAACTGGTTCATTGTGGCTACTCTTCAGACTCACTCAGATCTTTATAATCATTCCATGTAAATGCGAATATCACAAGAGAACTCCCAATGAATTAGGTTACAGTCTCCTACGAATGCTTTGGATTGGAGACGATCCAGAAAAAAATTAATGCTCATGGTAACAAGAAGTTACCTCAGAAGGACTTTAACTCAAGGAAGTCCCTGCTTACTGAGAGAGAAGTCAGGCAGTAAAGTGGCTTGTCTATACACTGGACATACATGATTAGCATCCAAAATTCAGCCTTAGCCTGAGTCAAATCTAGAGTGCTAGCAAGACCATCACAATATCAATTCCTTTACATGCTATATTAATTAGGTTGCATTTGGATACCAACTTCAATTGTAGATGACTTTTCAAATGCAGAAATGAACAGAGTTTAATATCCATTGGATGACAAAGAGCCCAGGTAAAAATATTTGGGGGATGTTCTGGCAGAAGATAAGAGGATCTAGAGAGAAAAATCCTGTTTTAAATCCTTAGAATCTGGGCACACAAAGGGCATTTCATTTCTTTCCCTCTTGATAAAAGGACTGCATCTTAAAATTCAGTTCAATTCAACTAATGACTTTGGCTATGGACTGAACTTCATCCTCTCCCAAATCCTATGCCGAAACCTTAACCTTTCCATGAGATCGTGTTTGGTGAGAGGGCTTTTGGGAAGTAATTACAGTTAAATGAGGTTAACAAGGGCGAGGTTATCATCTGACAGAATTAGCTGCAGGGACTCAACCCAACCTGACCTCAGCCATCTTGAATCATAACCTCCACGATTGCCCGGGAATTACTCCAGAGTGTTTTCTTTATGCAGTTTTTCAGCCTACTACCAACAGACAGAGAGAGATTGGAGCAATGGGTAGAGCTTCCCCATGGAACCTGGGACAGTTCTGCCTGCCAGCACCCTCATGTCACAGCATGAGGTAAAATAAGACCTTTCTGGCTTGGAGAAGAATCACTTAGGTCCTAACTGCTAGCTAAGGCCCTCCCTCTGGGCTGATTGACAAGGGTCCACTGGTATTGTCACAGTCTTCGACCATGCTCTATCAGGAAGTCTTCAATAAACGACATCCTGCAACAACCCTGGATTTCATAACAGTGGATTTACAGATTATTGTCCAACACCCTGACACATTAAGACATTGGGAACTGTGGCTTAGACAGCCTTATTTCTTAAAATCTTTGTTTTTTCAGAAACTATGTGAAAACAATCCCATTGTCAAGTGCAGGTTAGACCCTCACCAACGATTGCAGAACCCGGTTTCTCTGGCTTTCAGACCCCAGCAACTTCAGAACTCTTACGTTAATGATCAAACCCTCCTTCTCAGATTGATGTAAATGTGCTGGCCACCTCACACGCTCAACACTTGCCCTAGATCCTTTATTTCTTCCACTAACTCCATGTCTCTCTTTCTGGCTCCTCATGATCACACGATCTGCTGCGACTTTCTCCTGAAGCCTCTTGGGGCAATCTTCATAGCTAAAACCTGTTGTCTGTCCCATCTTGTCTCCAGCTGTGTATCATAAAGGTAATGCCATTTTTCTTCTCTGTGGTTTGTTTTGGGTGATCTGCTCAGGCAGCTGAGTTTGCTGAGTATTTTATCAAAAGCCCCCTAAATATGATGTAGGAGAGTGTGCCAATGTCTTAAGCCCCTTTGGTAGCTGCTAGATTTATGAAAGACAGGTAAGAGGTGTTGCCTTATAAATACTTTCCAAGCTAAGTCTTCATTGGGAATAGGCTTATTTTTATCTTTTCACACTATTGGAAGACAATTCCTTGTCTCTCCTTGCAAAAGTCTCGGTGTGTCTTATTTTAGACCTCACTTAAAAGAATGATTTTTATCAAATTGGCCTCAAGAGTCTTTCACTGTTTCTCTTTCAAAAAGAAGAAAATGGTATGCTTTTTCTTGTAAAGAATGCTAAGGAATAATGATAAAAATCTACAGTCCTTCATCCTGCATTTTAAAATGCAAGAAGTGAAAATCAAATAAAGTAGGTCAAGGCATCTATGGAGCTAATAAACGAGAGCTTCTCCACATCAGCAAATATTAATGATGATAGGCAATCAAAAGTACTATAACTTCTTTTAGTGTAAGAAAATGTTACCAAGAGGATAGCACACTACTTTTTTTTTTTTACCTTGGCCAAGGAAACAGAACAAATCCAGTTTTACAAGTTGATAACTTATGACTTTATAGGCAGCCATTTTGTATATTTAAATAGACCTACTTTATTTTGCATTTGCTCAGACTGCGAGCAACGAGTAGACACATTCAACTCATTAACTCCGAGTGAAGTCTGTCTAAATGTCGCCTGTGATTCAGTGTATAAAGCCCTTAGGGATATGAAGCAATATTTAAAATTAGATGGTCAGAAGGAACAAAATGAAGGAGAGGGTGAGGAGGAATAATGCTTGAATTTGAGAATGGAAGTACCTGAGGGAAAACTTCAAGTCTCTGGTTTATTTTGAGATTGGAGAAGGTTATGAATATCCCCCATTATTCTGGGACATAATAGCACTCAGTTGGACAAATATAATAAAATGTGTAAGTAAAATTAAATGATGGAGCTATTATTCTTTCTAATAATAGAAATTCTAATATCCAAGATGCCGGCTACTTTCCCTCAATGAGAAAGAAAAACTGAAAAACCTCTAAAACAGCCCATCACTATCAATATAATGAACTAGTTTTTTAAAGTCACCCCATATCAATGAATTCCTTAACTAACTATTTGCATGATAAAGAGGAAGTGCTGCTGTTAGTTAATAGAGAAGAGGGATTGAGCTGATTGGTGCCACCATGAGCACTATCAGCCTAGGCATCTAATCTCTCATCTCCTAAAATATACAGCCCGCTTTGTTAAAGTGTTTATAACATCATTACTGTGCCTATATGAAATTGTAACCAGTACTTGATGAGATGCCTTATGTGTCTATTTTTCAAACCAGCTAAGGTCCCGATCCTCTGGAGTCTATGCTAATCTCTCCTTATTAAAAAACTAGCCCTGTTATGTCTAGACAATAGTGAGGGACAGTCTTTCAAAGTAAGAGACGTTGGCTTGCAGTAATTGCACTACCATTTTGAGGGCACTGGCAGCTAAATTTATCTAGGAAGTCTTTCATGTTCTATGAGCCCTCAACTCTGACTTTGCTGCTCCCCGTATGCTTCGTCCACAATCACGTTTTATCATCTCTTTGATCATTTTAAACAACATATTTTGATCATATACAACCCAACTCCTCCCTTTATGCCTCCCAGATATTACCACCCACTTCATGTCTTATTTATTTATTTATTTATTTATTTATTTATTTATTTGCTTTAACAACCCATAAGCTTCAAGTTGTGATATCTGACTTAGTAGTTCAGGGTCAGCCCCTGCCTGCTTTTGGTGTCAGATTTACTGAACATTTCTGTTGAACTTACTCCATGCCTTCCAGGAATTTCTAATTTAACCTCAGATATGTCTAAAGGGTTCTACTTCTGTCCCTGGGCTTTTCAGAACTTTAGGTCTACCTAAACTCTCCATCAGTAAAAAGAGTTTCCAACCATAACCAGCCGGTAGTATTTGGTGGATTAGTCAGGGTTCTCTAGAGTAAAAGAACCTATAAAATGTTTCTCTTTTTCTATAGAGAAAGAAAGAAATCTACAGATTTCGTTCTGTTACTCGATATATATGAATGGGATTTATTAGAATGATTTATAGGCTATGGTACAGCTAATCCCACAATGGCTAGCTGAGAACCAGAGAGGCCAAAAATTCAGTAGTTGCTCAATCCACAAGGCTAGATGTCTCAGATGGTCTTCAGTCTATGCTAGAATCCCAAAGACACAGGCTCTAATGCCAGTGAAGGAAGGATGTGCTAGCAAGAAGAGGACAAGCAGGTGAAGAACGAAACCTTCCTCCTTCCATGTCCTTATATAGGATTCCAGAAAGTGTGGCCCAGATTAGAGGTGGCCTTTCCCTGCTCAAATGATCTGAATTAAAGGCATGCCTTCCTACCTCCAAGATCCAGATTAGAAATGGATCTTTCTACTTCAAGTTAAGGAAGAATCCCTCAGAGGCATGTGCTCCAATTTTGGATTTTGGCTAATTCCAGATGAAGTTACATTGACAACCAAGAACAGTCATCATGCTTGTCTTCTGTATTTTTCCAGTCTTAACCAAAGATCATACTTCTTTCCTTTATGACCTTCTGGTTGCACAAGAAGAGAAGATGCAGGTACAACATAGAATGGCCTCTTAGAAACTAGGAGTCCTCATCCTGGCACAGTTATGTTCCTTATGGATTTCTTTTAAACAATTAAGACTGAATTTATAGGACTTACAAAGGAGGGAAAAGGGAGAAGAGAAGGAAAGAGACAAGAAAGAGGAGGTTGGATAGAGATGATTCAGTCAAAATTTGCCCCACACGCATGAGGACACAAGTACCCCAGAGCGCAAGTAAAATCTGGGTTTCATAGTCCCTATCCATAATTTTAATGTTCCTATGGTAAAGTAGGAAACAAAGATAAAGACCCTGGGCACCCAGTATTTCTGGCAACTGAAGTGTGGGTAGTTTCACCTAACTGAGCTCCTAACCTGTGTGACTGCATTCTAGGTAGGTAATAGCAGAAATAAATTAAATTTTCAAACTCCAGGTATGTGTCCAGAAATGTGTTGTGGTAAAAAAGAATCACACACACACACCACCACCACCACCACCACCACCACCACCACCACCACCACCACCACCACCATCATCACAACTACTATGAGCAAATAAATAGCTTTATAAAAATACAAGAACATTCTCTGATTATACATGTATATGTGTATGTGTGTATGCATGTGTGTGTAAAAAATAAGAGTTTAAAAAAGGAGAAATGTGAAGGCAACACTATATACAAGGAAATTATTTTACATAACACCATCACACATTTAAGGTGGTTAGCACTAACCTCCTGCTACAAAGAAAGAAAACGGTTTGGTGAAATGGTATCTTATCAACTCACCTACCCTATAGACAAGTGCTCTGGAAGACAAAGCTTGAAAATGTCATTTCCAGACTCTAATAGTTTGGAAGGCTAAATCCTTAGTTTAAGAAAAGTCTAAATCCTATCTCGGCGGATTTAAGTTTCTGAGTCTAAAGGTTTGGGAATTTAGGCATTTCTCTTTACAAAAACAAATTTAAAATTGTAAATGGTTTCTTGGTCATGAGAATGGCTATTTGTTTAGAATAGGCGTAGAAATTACAACAAAAGGCAAAAAATCTTAAATGCTTCCAAATATCACAGACATCTCAGAAGTAACAATGTATTAATGAAGTTCTTCACACATCTCTGTAATACTTTTGACTACATCCTCTCTGATTGCTTCTTCACATAACAAGAATTTTGAAGGGTAATTATTTCTAGAAAAATATAAAAGAAGCATTCCCTTAGCATTATTGATTGGCATGCACTTTAATAGCAATGATTTAGGATTTTTTTTTTTTTTTACCTTTAACACTAATTACCAGTAACATCTCATAAATTTGAGGAAATTGCTATCAAGGCTCTTTCCCATTTATAATCCTGATGCAGTTTGAAGTCTTGCACATTTGGAAGTTCTGATGAGTTGTATTTCTTTTTGTCATTATCACAGAGGCAAATGTTTGGAGTATTTGTGATTGCAGACTTTAGATTGTAATCCACATATTCTTGACAGGATTGTTGCTTTTCAGGCAACAAGGGTGACAAATAAGTCTTACCTGCACTTGATTCTGTCTTGCTATGTTTTCCACCATGAGCATTGCCTCCAGGACCTGCATACTTCCTGTGATAAAGCACATTATGTCATGCAGTTATGACCTGTGACCTTTGTGGTGGCATGGAGTAAGTTAGTGAGAAATTGATGGGACAATGTCTAATTATTTGTCTGCCTGCCTATCTATCTATCTATCTATCTATCTATCTATCTATCTATCTATAACAAGGAAGACAGAATATCTAAAGATGCATGACAGAGAAGGGACACATAATATTATGCCAGGGAACACATTAGTGTACAAACAACTGGACTTTCTCCCATCCGTCCTCCCCAAATGGCAACAGCCACACCTATGCTATCTGATTTTGAGGAACATATTCTATAGCAGGTCCTGGAGTAAAAAGAAAGGATCTTAGGACGTCGGAACTCAAGATTTGCAAGATTTTCACATCTTAAACAAAGTTATTGTACTTCAGGGTGTCTAAAGCTCACCTTGAGATAACCCAACTCTACCCAACTCTTGTACCAGCCAATGATTTCCTCAGTGCCTACGCTGGTAGAGAAGCTCAGCTGGTCATAAAGGTTAATTGATGGTGACTGAGCATTTGGCTGTCGTTTGAGAATAGTCATCGTCAATGACTAAGTGACTAGACACCTAAAGCAACAGGACACATTTCTCTAAATATTATGTCAACCGATAGTACAAGAAAAAACCCAAAACAGCATGAAGGTGGTCTCACAACTCTTCTAGCTCTTTATGGAGAAGAAGCTGCATTTTACATTTGGACAAGAAATTAATAATTTGTTTAACATTGTGACAGAACGATGCACACACACACACACACACACACATATGCACACACACATATATATGTATACATTTATTCATATGCACATATATGAATACGTATTTTTCTGCCCTTGCCACCTGACACAAAGTTTCTAAAACTACTTGTAATTTCTGACTGATGAGATGACAGGAACATTGTGCACGGAACTTCATGACATCCTAGAACACAGGTGCATCTTTTCTTCTAACCAACGTTTCTGGACTTCTTTGTAATTTCAAGATGGGCAATGAATGGGCAACAGAAGAGAAAGTTCATGCTTAAAAGCTTGGATTCTTGGCCCCATTCCTCAATCTCTAAGAATATAGACATGAGGAATTGAGTTGCTAATAAATTACTTTTGTATAATGAAACTCTGTACAAATTCCCAAAATACAGAGCTTGGAGATATTCTATCTTGGTGAATACATAACATCCACATATTGGAGACTGGAGGCATTCCATTTCAATGGAAGCCAGTCAATGGCTTCTGGTCATGGACATGTAAGTTCTCAGGACCTTTCTGAACCTGTCATATGTATCTCTTTGACTATTGATTTGTATCATGTATAGAAATAGCTTTGATATTTGATGAATTTAAGTGAAGAGTTTTTGATTTATGAAAGTTGTTGCTTCAAATCCTTGTACTCAAAGAGACAGCGATAGTAACATTTGATTTGCAATCAGCTTGGGCAGAAGTAAGTATTCTGGGCATTCAGTACTTCTGACTGGCATCTGAAGTGAGGGTGGTCTTATGCAACTGAGCCCCTAGACTATCAGGTCTATACCATGGGTAGTTAGTATGGGAGCAAAATTAAATCTTCAAACTGTCAAGGCATGCCCAGAAATTTTGGTGTAGGAAAAAGTTACACACACACACACACACACACACACACACACACACTTAACAGCCAAATCACTGTGAGCTAATAAATAGCATTCTTAATTTTTTTAGTATAGAATAGAGTTTATTCAGGGGCTGGGGAGGGGAGTCCAGAGGGTTGTAGAGGCAGAAAAAGGCAGAGAGAGAGAGAGAGAGAGAGAGAGAGAGAGAGAGAGAGAGAAAGAGAGTAGAGGAGTAGAGGCTAGCAATAAGCATGTGGAGAGAGGGGAAAAGGAATGGGGAAGGAGGGGGTAAGGGGGAGGGGGAGAAGGGAGGAGCAAGAAGAAGGAAAGAGCAAGAGAGGAACAAGAGCTAGCTTTCTCTTCTCTTTCCTTTTTCTTTTTTCTTACTTTTTATTGGTTATTTTATTTTTTACATTTCAAATGTTATCCCCACTCCCAGTTTCACCTCCACAAGCCCCCTATCCCCTCCTCCCTCCCCTTGCCTTTATGAGGGTGCTCCCCCACCCCCTCTCCCACTCCTGCTTCACTGGCCTAGCATTCCCCTATCCTGGGTCATTTCCTGGACCAAAGGGCTCCCCTCTCAGTGATGACAGATATGGCAGTCCTCAGCTACATATCAAGCTGGAGCCATGGGTCCCTCCATGTGTACTCTTTGGTTGGTATTTTAATCCCTTGGAGCTTGGGGTGGGGGATCTGGTTTGTTAATATTGTTGTTCTTCCTATGAGGTTGCAAACCCCTTCAGCTCCTACAGTCCTTGCCCTAACTTCCCACTGGGGTCCCTGTGCTCAGTCCAATGTTTGGCTGTATTGGAATTGGCAAAGCCTCCCAGAAGACAACTGAATCAGGCTCCTGTCAGCAAGCACTTCTTGGCATCCACAATAGTATCTGGATTTGGTGTCTGCATGTGGGATGGATCTCCAGTTGAGGCAGTCTTTGGATGTCCTTTCTTTCAGTCTCTGCTCCACTCTTTCTCTCCGTATTTCCTTTAGACAGGAGGATTTCTGGGTTAAAATTTTTGTAGATGGGTGGGTGGTCCCATCCCTCAACCAGTGGGCCATGCCTAACCTCTGGATATGGTCTTGACAGATTCTCCTTCCCCTTTTTTGGGGTATTCCAACTAATGTCATTCCCATGGAGTCCTGGGAGGCTCATTCTTTCCTGGCGTCTGGGACTTTCTCTTTGCTACCCCCAGTTCTCCATCTCCCATTACTACATACCTCTGTTTAATTTCCTGATTCTCTGTACATCTCCTTCATCTCCTCCCATACCTGATTCATCCCGTCTTTTCCCCTCCCACTCTTCTCCTTCTCTTCCTCCCAAGTCCCTCCTACCCTCTACTTCCCTTGATTATTTTGTTCCTCCTTCTAAGAAGGACTGAAGCACCCACTCTTTGGTTTTCCTTCCTCTTGAGCTTCATGTGGTCCATGAGTTGTATTGTGTGTATTCTTTCTTATAAATACAAGAATATTATCTGATATATGTGTGTATATGTGTGTATTATATATGTGTTAATATATACATAGATATGTCTATATATGCATATATATCTGTGTGTCTGTGTCTATGTATACTTAGTCATTCTCAAATTCTAAAGTTGTCTGTAAACCCTTCAACCTTATGATTGATCTGGTAGGATAGGAAGGGACAGTCCAAGTTTTGTTGTCCCTATCAGAATAATTAGCCCAATATAAGATTCTGTCTATTTAAGGCTGGTTTGTTAATTATAGTACAAGTAACAGAGGAATATATTTCAAGCATGGAAACAATCACACCACACTATGAATAGCCCACTTAGACTAACTAAGAGTATATCCTATGCTAGAGGTCTCCTGAAGCACATTATCTCTTCAGATGCTTCATAGCAACTGGACAAGTGATGACAGCAGATTGCAAAGAATAGCAGGAATGCTGGATGATTACATTAGAAAAGTCCCTCATTAAGCATGAGAGATGTAAAGATCACCAAGTCAAGAGCTGGACTCAGAATGCATAAAAATCACTTGCATAGTGTATTCTGACTGGAGTCGAGAACATATATTTGTTTTGCTTCTCAGATACACACCCTACATGAGGGAATCAGGTTTTTTGTATCTCTGACCACTTCTTAACCATGTGTGTGTGTGTGTGTGTGTGTGTGTGTGTTAGTTGTCAAAATATAGGGATGACAAATACAAAGGATAGATTACATAATCTGTTTTTCTTTTAGATGTATAATACATGAATTTTCTGTTCTTTGTCATTTCTAGGAAAGGGAGATGTGCCCATGACTCAGTGGTAGAAAATTTGTCTCCTGCTGAGCACAGAATAACCCCTACTATTAAAACATTCTAGAAAAGGACACTGAGTCATGCTTAGAGACAAAGCCAGTGTTTAATTTTTTTCCATGAATATAATTCATGCACCCAACAATTATTACCATGCTCTAAGGTCTTGTTTTGTTCTTTATTATGAAGAATAAATATCAGCTCATTTATAATCCTGCATACCAACCATTCGGGCAATTTTGCTAAAAACTTGTTTCTGCTTCTTCTTCTTCTTTTTTTTTTTTTTTTTTTTTTTTTTTTTTTTTTTTTGGCTGTGTAGAAAATTTCCATTTGGTTGATGCCTCCTCACATAACTTTTAATCCTGTTTTTATGACTCCTCCGTCATTTTAATCCCTCTTCAGTTTTGCATCTCAGCTGATCTCATCTCATATCAAAGTGTTTTGTGTCAGTGAGAAATGTATTTGGCCGCACAGTAGAAACCCCAGCAGCCCCCAACACGCTGTACCTTACAGAGAATGGGGGTTTTATTCTTTCCTGCAGTAAAAGTGTAGTGTCAGGCAGTAAAGTACACCATGGTGGTTCAGAGATGCCATTAGTGCCCTTACCAGGTCTGGCTATCTTCCCTCAATGCCCTGCACAGCATGAGGGCTTTTTTATGCTTGTAATCCCATAGCCATAAGATAGTCCCTGACTGTTCAAACCTATATTCAAGTTAGCTATAGAAATGTACAGACAAGGATTAAAATCATGTCGTACTTGAAGTGTAATCCCTATTCTGTAGAACATTTACTCTCAACTATAATAGATATGTGTTAACAATGACAATGTCATGTGTTTTGAAGGGCATAATGTGTTAAAAGCACACAGGTGCTACATTAGGTATGTTTTATTAAAATTCTTTGGAACATAAACAAAAAGTCTGTGTTAAAGTGAAATGTAGTTTTGTTTCCCATCCTCAGAATTTGAATTGGTCTTTTACATTACCAGGTTCAACAGACTATGAAGGGGTTAAAGGGAACCCTCATGCTTTGGAACTTTTTTTTTTTTTTGATGTCATATTAGTCAGGGTTCTCTAAGGGAAAAGATGATAGAATGATCATATTTCATAAAAGCAACTTATTGCCTGGCTTTTCAGTCCACCAGTGAGCTGTCTTCACATGGGAGAGAATGAAAACCTTACTTAATAATTAAGAGCTTTAGTACATACAACTTAGTACCCAGAAACTTACTTAGCACCTACTTAGTTGCCAAGGTTGGATGCCTCAATAGTCCCACTCTGACAATACAGGCCTGGAGGATTCCTGGAAGGTTACCAGTCTTCAGTGTATAAGGGTAATGCTAAAGAAGCTTAGCTATGATGCCAAGGAAGGGTGATAACAAGATCAGCTACAGAGTAGATGCACTTGTCAGCCAAAGGTGAAGGAAGGCAAAATTAGAGCCACTTCCACTTAGATGCCTTTATATCTGGGCCTGGGCTGGACAGTGGTTGTTCAGTACTGGTGAAGGCCTTTCTCTAGTTAATCCTTTCCAGAAGTACTCTTTCATACTCTGCAGACAGATGTGTCTTCAATGATTCTAGCTACAATAAAGTTCACAACTGAAACCAATGATCAGAACCCTCAGGCAGACATGCTAGAAAATGAGAGACATTGTGGAATAGACTAGTGATTCCTACCTGAAACTGCACAATGTGTTTGAGCCTGAACTGGCCCATTTTTAATTATAGGCATGAGTATGAGCCAGCCAAGAGAGCAGTGTGTCCAGCTGAGTTCCATCTAAATAGAGCGGCCTGAAGAATCATAAGAAAACAGATGCTTGTTTTAAGGACTAAGTCTTTAGATTAAGTTTTATGCCTCAAAAGATTATGAACACACATGAATTTCTCAGGGTTGCTTCACTCCAATCACATTTCCGTGTGTAGTTCCTGTGTCTTAGATGGCTACATTTCTATTCTAGATGAATGTTTATATCCCATTCTTTATCAATAGAAAGTACATTGTCTTTAGTGTCTTTGTATTGAAGTCTTGTAATAATTTCTGAGTGTTTAACAGTAAGTTTACTCAGCTTTGTCTTACCCAGGCCTCACAGGTTTTTTTTTTTTTCTTGAATTAATTCAGGAAATTAGCCTAGTGCATTCCTTCTTCTTACTGTTAGATGTGGATGAACAAACCCAGTGTAATACCCCATGGAATTCAAAACACTGTTACCCAAACTCTAAAACAACCTATGTGTGCTCCCGGGCTGACTTGAGGGTTGAAGATGAACTTTTCTCCCTCGTCCACCTCAGTGAGTGGGTGAAACTTTCAGGTCCCTAAATGCCTGCCCAAGTCCCTTTGCAAGCTCCAGTAATCCTATCCTTGACTCCCTGGCCTGCTGAACTAAGACTATCCAGCTGCCTTATTAGCACGCCCCTTGCTAATGCTACTTCATAGATTCTCCCCGCCATAGGAGCATGGTACCCATTTCCGTGTTTTCATCGGGAATGTTGAGATAAAGCAGTTCCAGCATGTAGATTTATAAGTTTACCAACCAGGAGCAGAGTGGTTCTGAACTGCAGGTAAGGAAGACAGAGAGAGCAAAGGAGACCAGCCAAGTACTTTCCAGAACTCAGAACTTAATAGAAATTTAAGTAAACCATGCTGTACCATAACTCCAAAGTTTTAATTCACTGGAGCCTCTTTATCTCTTGAGGTTCAAAGCTACTTGAGGGACTGACTGTAGCATCATGTGATGAATGCCAGCACAGGCTTTGAGAGTATGCCTGGTGGGTGCTGGGGAAAGCAGCTGCCCTACAATGTCTGTTCTTATTTAACATCTTCATTCATAAGGCAGAATAAGGAGCAGACAGCGCACTGATGAGATTCACAGATGGTACTCATTTGGGAGATATTATGAATACCAGAGATATCAGGGAAATGATACAAAAGGACCTGGAGAAGGAATAACAATGAGCCTTGACTTTGAAAATGCAAAGCAATGTGTCTGCGTATAAAAAAAGAAATCTTCAACATTTCAATAGAGGGGAGAAAACTGGAAGTCAATGTTGAAAGTGACATCAAGTTGGAAAATGGAGTTAGATTTTAAAAATAGGCCCTTTGAAATGCAGTCGTGAATTTAGCAGTATATTTCTTCATTTTCATAGAACTCCGAAGGCTGAATTCAATGTCCTTCCTGTGTGCTCCCTTATTCCTAATGTGTCATATTGTTTTTCTTAATGCTAGTTGATTTTTTTCTTCTAATCCTTCATCTTCCACATTTTTGAGCACAGGGACTGGCTAGCTTTGTTGTTGCAAACCTTGACCCTGGCTTACTGACTGGCACATCCAAGTCCGTGGACAATTGTTTTGTCCTACTATATCTCTTTACACGGTCGGAAAAGGACAGTGGCAGAGGGAGAACTCTGGAGAAATGGCGCTAGGACTGGACATCACTCAAAGGCTGACACACATGCTAAAGGCCTGATTCTTAGAGTAGTTGCTACCTGGAGGTTGTAGACTCTTTGGGGAGGAGCGTCTAGGTAGATGAGAGGTCTTTAGGGCTTATGGTTTTAAAAGATATTGAAGAATCCTGGGGCTAGAAAATTTTTATTGTTGCTACTGCTCTTTGTTTTTTGTTTTGTTTTGTTTTACCAGAAGCTCAAAACCAAAAGAGACAGTTACACAGACTGTAACCTTTAACCTTTTTTCCTCTTCATAATTAGCTTAGGTATTTCATTATAGTGATATAAAATTGAATGATACATTGATGATGACAATAGATTCCAAATATTATTTGAATACTATTCAAATTATTGTTTGAAGAGAGAAAAAATGAAGTCTTTAATAGCATTGGAAAGATACAAAGGAGATGCATTTCTGGCTATGGAAATAAAGTATTTGAAAGTTATAAATTATCTTTAATCTGTAGATGTTTATGTCAGTCTGGGCATTACATTAGACATACAAGAGATATAGCCATAGCATACAGTACAACGAGGAAGCTTGCAATAACTATTATTCTGTGAGTGTGGTTTCAGGGTCTCCATTTATACCCAAAGCCCCTTTAGAGGATACATTGTGTCAAAATATTTTCATAATTATACAAAGATGTTATTGCCTGTTTTATAGTCATTTTCTCTTGAGTATACCATGGAAGTTTCTGGAGGCTAAATAACAGGTACTGGTATCACACAGTGACTAATAGACCCTTTCCCTCTTTGATCTTCTGTTATAAATATGTTTGCAGTCTTGGATTTTTAGAACAGTAGACATAGCTATGATACATGCAAATATTTTAGGGATTCTAGCTAATTATTTAATAACATGATGCATTTCTTAGCTCAAACTAATTATGCATTCTTGGCAATTGTGGCTCTTGGAAAGAAACAAACATAAACCCATTTCACTAATTTTGCAGTTCTTTTCTTTGTGCAAGCTCCCAAGACCTGAGTGTCAGTATGAGATTTGTCTTGTTTAGTTGTTTGGGGGGATTAAATCAGAAAACATGAGCAAGGCGGAGCTCAATGCCAGTTGCACAGACCAGTCAAACGGTGGTTTGTCATCACTGCAAGGGAAGAATAAGATATGGAACTTCCAGAAGCAATCACAGGACCCTTTGGAAAAATCCCCAGATTCCTTGGTAGAATCGCATGCATCCTTCAAGGAGAGCAGGGGCAAGAAGAGACCAGGGCTTGAACTCCTCCTTGAAATTGGTGAGAAATTGATGCTCTGATACTCTTGAATAGTGGAGGTTGTGAGTTCATTCATTCCAGACCTACATGCAGATCAGAACATGAAGCACTATGTCCTGTCTGGTGATAAGGGCAGGAAAGACCAGCTATTTAGTTCTAAAAGAGAGCAGATTCTTAGCAATGACCTTTACCAAGGCAAACACCTGCTGGCCACACAGTCCTAGGTGGCATGTTACAGGAGTTTGTGATTTCCTTTCTTGGGTCAAGATAGTTGTTAAGGGTGATAACATTCAGAATAGTAATGCAATATTCTCTTCTCCATAGTTTTGTTTTCTGCTGTTTCCCTTACCCATAGGCAACACAATCTAACACTATGAAATAGAAAAACCTAGGAAACAATTTGTCTTAGATGTTACACTGGTCTGAGAAGGGCAATGAAATATCACACTACCCTTCTTTTCCATAGGCCAACATATCCTTGCCCTGCAAAACATGCTGTATACCTTACCTGCAAATGAGTTAGTAGTTATCTCAGATATCAGTTGATTCCAGTAGTTCCCCAATGCTTGTACACAATGTTCAGTTCAATCTGATATTTCAGACACACACTGAAGATCTCCAGATGTGCACCCTTGTGGCCATAATATGGAGTATCATACAAAGAAAGGCAATGTAACCCATTTTACATTGGCAACCAGGTCTACATTTTTTAAATGTCTAACATTTCTATATAAACAGTATTGTAGCTTTAGGGCTAGAAATTCTGGTGCTTTCCTAAGTAAACTTTTAATATAGAGATTATATGAAGATGTGAGGGCCCAGAAAAATCCAAAGAACTTTTCTTGTGATTGTCCAAATAAAGGAAAACCACGTTCTTATTTCAATCAAGAAAGGCCTGATTATGTATGCAGAGTAGATATTTTGTCTTACAAGTGGCTTGTGGATGAAAGATCTGAGTGTGAGATTTTACTTATCCCCAAGCATCTTATTGAGCAAACAGCCAAGACTCTGGTTCATGTTTTCAGAGGTACCACACCACTTGGACTACAGAATGACCCGTCTTTAGGGTCATCTACTTCCAGAAATGATGACTCCAAGAGTGTATCTGTGGCATTGCTAATGCTATCCCTACTCCTTTGTTTACACAAGCATTTAGGATCCACTATTCCCTTTCACCTCTCTGCACTACAAAAGGCTTGTAGTATGTCCCTGAGTATGAACTCCTGTCCCTTGGAAAAGGGGGCATGACAGAGATACATCCCAAGAATCTCTAAGACAAAATGCCCCAATGACTCTTTTCAAAATTGCATCTCTATCTGGTTGTTTTCACAGATATATTCCAGCAACATGCATTCATTTATATTTCACTTTGAAGATCTTAAAATAGAAATGTCATTTTAGCACAGAAATGCATCTACTACTAGATACCATAGACTGGGTTCTCATATAAACATAGACAAGTTCCATTTTGAGATCATGAAGGAAGAGGTACTTCTGGAAAAGCTTTAGTGGGCAACTGGGGAACATCAGGCATCAGATTTACATCTCTGTAACCTTCCTAATGAATACTTCCTTGTACATAAATCAGTAAAGATTTTGGAAGGTTCCTGGTGATTAATAATACTAAGCTTTTAATAGAGTTATGATATAAAGAGAGTCCAAATGACTTGCCTGTGACCCTATGAATGATGGAAAAAGCATGGTGAAGTCTTAGTCATATAGCATCATTTTAGAGATCGTGTATTCCTTGATCTTCTGGTGGTATCAAAGCCAAATTGTTCATGCTATTTCCATAGATCCTTTAGCATGGTATTATCCTAGACCATCCTGCCACCAATCCTTTGATCTTATTTCTCACACAGTTCAAAAGTCATCTAGGCAGCCCATTTTCCCTGCCCACAAGTCAATGCATATGTCAACACTAGGTATTTCTCAGTCATGTCACATGTGTGGTAGCTATCCTATGCTGCTTACCTCTCTGCTCTCCTCTGGTGTGGCTTTCATGCAGTAACAATATACCTCTGGCAATACTAGTATGTCTTTATAACTATCTCTGGCCAAAAAATCAAGCAATGTCACATAAACTAGGTCTCATACAAGTTTCTGTCCCATTAAGTTATTCAACTACCCAGGAAAGTCCCACTGACATCTTGAAATTCCTTGTGAAATGCATTTTAGGGTTTCACTCCCAATACGTGTGCATTTTTATGTGAACAAAGCACATCTGAACTTCGCAGAAAGAAATGTAAATATCATAGAAGATCAGTTTTGTTCTTGAGTGCAGCCCTCAAGTATGGCCCTTAGAGCATAAGCTATTTATACGCATGAGCCTTTGGTCTCCTGTGTTTCTGCCTGTCCAGTTTGGGAACTTGGCATATACTTCTTGGCTACTGAACTTTATATCTCATCTCTTATGTGAAAGTACTATTGGCTTCTATATGGGGTCTTCATGGTAAACTTTGTTAATGATAGTTCATATCATCCTAGTTTCTAAATAGGCACCTAATGACTCAGTTTGTCAAGAAAGACAAGGTTATTTGGCAAGAATACATGAATTTCAAAACCCCATAGTTCAACACAATGGTAACTTTTTCACTGAATAATATGCACAAATACTGGGGGATTACCTGAGTCCAATGAAGACATTCACCTATGTCAGCCTATGCCATCTCAGCTCACAGTTTGGTTGTGACAATTATCCTCATGAGTCTATCTGTTCATATGGTGCTCCGATGACACAGAAGCCAAACACGTTTGCTGAGTGAATAACTGATGGCATATCCAACAAAAATAAAAACATAATTGATAAATAGCATTGCTTTAATGGGTCCCAAACAATGACTTACACATATTTTCTTATTTAATAATTAAATAGACACAGCTTGTTTGTCCCTGGGGCAGACACGGCTGTCCATGGGGACTGATAGAGGTACACTTTTTAATATTCAATTTTGATAAAATTTTCAATTGGTTGTCTCTTTCAGAGCCTCAGTTTAGAGGGAATAATAACACGGAAGCTTTGAATCCAAAGAAATCTGAGAATGATATCGGGTATCTCCAACATGACATCATGGACGACTTAATGGGAGCTTGCTTTCATGTCTGAGCCTAAGAGTCCAGATGCATCTTGGCGCTGAACCTTTGAAGTCTGCTCATCCTCGTTTAATGCAATGATGTAACCCATACATACATTCAGAAGCCATTTGTGGGACAGTGCAGATGCAACGGCATGCAGTGAGAAAGACGCCCGGCTCTCTGAGTTAAAAATCTGTCCCACACATGCATTTATCTTGGACAGGCTCTGTTGTTTAAACTAAAAATAATCACAGCCAGTTCTGTGACATTCACCTGCTTAGTTACTCCTGCATAAAACATAAAAAACGGGAATGGAAATGAGGGCAAAGGTCAGCGGCACAGCAGCGGCTACAGGGGGATTATTTTATTTCTGTGCTCGCGTGGTCTCATTGTGTCTGTTGGAAAATCGTGCCTATGTGTTGGGAGAGTGCGTTGATTTCCTAAGCTATAATTAATATACTTGGGCTGTTGTTACTCAGAAAAGATTAGAATGTCGCACCCTGGGCTATCTCTCACAATGCAACCAGATTACCACTTAATGCTCAGAAAAGACTGCCTTTCCAGGAAGCTCCCTGCCATTATGCAGGAGACCCAGGCTGCTCCTTTTATTTCCTTGTCCTTTACCATATTCAAAATAGATATAAAGGTAAATACAAGAATGGATTTAATATATTCTCCTGAAATCCCAAATGAATATGCACAATAATATCTGTCTTGAGGGGGGAGACAAAAGAAAAAAAATTACTCAGAAAAATAAAGGCAAGACAAGTGAACATTAAGGTAGGAAGGGGCAGAAAAAAGCTGAAAAAAAATAGAATTTACATAATGAGCAAAAGGAAGAGGTTAAAAGCCTTTTATTCTTAACAATGGATTCGAGGAGACATTTCTCACACTCACCAAATGCAAGGAATATAGCCACGGGGTATTCTTTTTATTTCTCAAGAAAAAAAAGAAGCAAATATTATTATTTTATCAAAGAAGAAATTATTAAGAAGAAAAGACTGGGGGAAATAAATAAAAAGTTAAATTGTAGAGTCCTAAAAGCAAACATGAAGAAGTAAGATCTCTCACTTAGAACAGGGAGAGTGACTGTAATCTGGAAGCCATGCTTTGAGCCAGTCTTGAGAATTGCTCAAATCTCACCTGTTCCCACCCTCGAGAAGCAGCTGTCTACAAAGACGACAGTGATCAAAACTCCATAGAAGGGAAGTTTGAAATGTAGCTGATGTGCTCAGGCTGACAACAAGCACAATGAGCCTGAGAGATATCGTCAATGGCTCCTCTGTGAGGAGAGCGGCTCTGGTGCCCACTGTCCTCTCACAGGGGCTCATGAGTTAACACTGACGTTTGACTTGGTCAGGCATGCCTTTCTTAGCATCCCTAGGATGGACTGGAGTGGTCCTCCTGTGTGTGAATGGAGCTCAACTCTCCTTCAAACCACCAGCCACTGAAGGAATTCTACATTTCTTTACCTAGCTACTTTGATGATGCTTCCATACCCAGCCAATCCCCTAGGGGAAGGGAACACCATGTTTTGGGTCACCATTATGCCCACAGTAACTCAAATGACTCAATAACAGGTATGGCCTGAGTATGGACTGGACAAATAGATTTGGGGTGGTAGATAAATCCATTCATTTGCCCAACTAAAGTCTAAGCCCTGTCTGCCCAGTCCTGCTCATCACCTCTGTTATTTTGTCTGCTGCACCTTTATTTGATGAAATCTTTTGACAGAGATTCAGTCTTCAATATTCTTACATAGCTAAGTTTTATTTTTAGATTTACGAAACTGAGAATATTCTACAGAGATGGCCTCTAAATCTATACTCTACGAACTCAGTTTACTTGATAAGCATCATCTTGTGCTATTGTTATGAATGATAAGTCAGTGTTGACTCATGATTGCCTAGAGCCTGTATCAATTTCCAGTTGTTTTTTTTTAAATTAGATGTTACTTTCTTGTTCCTAGATCCCTTCCAAGTTATCAAATAATTTCATCACTTTTATAACTCCCTTAGTTTTTCTTGACTGCAGACTCATAATTGGACTCATGGGTTTAAGGCATCAAACTGCATGGGAGAAGTACCATTGCCACCCCAGCCTGCTTTGATGTCTGCACTACCATGGCATCAATGGTGACGTCATGCAAGTCCCATCCACTCAAATGCCATTACCACCCTTCAGAAAGGCTGGAGGTTGATCAGAAAACCCCCTTGCCATTTCTTCTTCTGCCTTGGAGAACACAACTGCAAGATACCAATATGGCACCAGAGACCAACTCTCACCTGACATCTCCACGTGGTAGCACGGGACTCCCTACCTCTCAAAATTGTAAGGAACATGTTTCTGTTATTTATGAAGTATTTTTCTAAGTTGTTTTAACAACAACAAAGAAAGATTCAGTGTCTTATTTCCTTTTACTAAAGGATGCTACTGGGAACCAATATTTGAGTGCTATGTGTTTATTTTGGTGCAATGTTATTGCCTCTTAGCCTTCTCACTGAAGAGCAAGGAGATAAATGTAAATGAGTGTCTTCTTTAACATACATCTCAGATATCCACATAGCCACAGATTTTTCCATTTGTAAACATTTGCACATAGGTGTGAAGCTGAACTTGAGTTCATCCTGGCATCTTAAATTCTAGTCTATAGTACCATCAATCACCCCAGCTTCCCCCACTTGCTCTTATGTAACCCCCACCTCAACAAGAGGGAAATCAGGCTCCCACCATTGGTCACCCATTTACTTAATTTCAGTACACAAGGATAATAATAGCTCCAAAATTTTTAGCCTATATCCCCATGGGATCCAACTTTATCAGTTATATATACTTATATGCTGTATCTTTGGCCTCTAATTTTGTAGACTTCATTTGTAACTCAAGTACGTGAGTGTCTCCTCAAACCTTATATCATTCAGCAAGGCTATTTCTTTCACTTGGGATGTGGTTAGATTATCACATTCTGCACTCTCTCCTACAATTCTCAGACACAGCGAATGAATGACCTCTGTTTGCATTCATTAGAAGTCACTCTTTGTGCTGTAAAATTCAGTGGCTTCTGATAACGCATATAGTCCCATATATAGAATTATGGTACCTCACATGATGATGATATCCATAACATACCTGGACATCATCTACACGACCTTCTCATTTGTATCCTCCAAATTCCTACTAAGCACTCATTTGTTTCTCTTTAAACGATTTCTTATTCCAAAATGTCATGTATTGGGAACCACATGGTGTATAATTTTCTTAAACTGGCTTCTTTCACTTAACAGCATATATCAAACAGATGTAGCCGTCTCTTTTTATAGCTATGTAGCTTATCTCGCAACTGGATGTTATTCCTTTATTTTGTTGTGCCACAGTTCATCTACTCATGTATCTCAGGATATTCTTGTTCCTTGAAGACTGAGGACATTATGAATAAAAGTGATGTAACTGTTCCTGGGCAAGTTTTTGTATATGATTTCATATCATCTGGGCAAATCCATAGGAGGAAAACTACCAGAAAGTATCTCCAATAATTCTTGATAATGTCTAATAAAAATCCCACTGACACACTAGCTAACGGTATATTTTTAAACCAGCACTACCCAAATACTTATTCTTTATAGTTTTACATTAGGCACTTTTGTATCTTCTATTCATTCATTCTAAAAAAAAAATCTATTGAACATTATTGTGGCCAGCTAGCTCTTCCAGGAGAGGAGGCTATGACAGCAAGATAAAACATTGGAAATAAAACTCTTATTCTTGTTAAGAAGACATTATAGGAGAAAGACAATGTAAACACATAAATGTTAATGAAGATAAGGTCTTATGTAGCTTGGGAAAGGTACAGTTGGTCAAGAGCAATGGCAGAGACATCCATTGGGTGACATTTGTTTCAGGTGTGAGTATGCAGTCAGTTCTTGGTATTATCTAGCTACTCGGAGTAAGAGTGATGGGCCCCGGTTAAGAACAGATGATCTTAATTACTGAATAAGACTGAACATGGGGGATTTGCTTTGGGACAAGACTTTGTATCTGTTGTGAAGCTATTTGTAGGAGAGTTTTACGAGGTCTATGTTCAGCAATTGGAGAAAAAAATAGTATCTGACTATGAAGTAGCTCAAAGTTAGACGAGAGATGAAAGCTGGAGAAGGGCCATTGAATTGTTGTGATCTCCGAATCCATCATTGTCTAAATTAGATTCTCTCAAGCTCCTCTATAATGTCGATAGCATGAGTCTAAAGGAATCCTAGGAAATTGTTTTGTAAGTGATAACAAATATAGTCACAGACAAGGTTTCTATTGCATGGTTTCAATCCAGACCCTCTGTCTTTGCTGGTCCACATGGTTGAGGTCACATTTGAGGGAGAGAGGCCCTCACATAGTTTAGAAGAGTTGGAACCAAATTCTAGCTTCGCAGATGGTCTATGAGCAGGTTACCCACTCCATGAGCTTCGTTTGGTCTCACTGCAGTATATAATCATGTGAGATCTATTGTTGGAAGGAATGAATAGAATGGCATGCACAGAACGTGCATTAGAGCACCTGGCATGCAGCGGAAGCCCGCTCATTGCAAACGAGTTGTATGCCAGCCTGCAGTGTGCCAGGAACAACACACCAACTGCATGGCTGTCTGGACTGTCACACTGAAGTTTCTAACATCTGTTAGTTGTGCAAATACTATATGCAGGACCTTGTTTAGGGTTTGCAAGACAAACATAAATAAATTTTGGTTTCATTAGGTAATGAGAAAGGAGCTTTCACAGATAAAGAAACTTACTCTGTAGGCTATCAGTAAATGGCAAAGGTCACTGAATCAGATATGGTAACCAATGGGACTTTGGTTGTCACCACTGCACTGAAATGTCTCTATAAATATATTTGCTCATGTACATCAGAAATAAAGTCCGTAAGATCAAAGAAATTAAGTTTGTTTTCCTCTACAGTGTCTTTCCAGGGCAGCAAAATTTACTCCTATTAAATTGAAAATCAGGCAAAGTAGTTTTTTTTTTTAAATAAATTACAGGATTCAAAGTCAAACATTAATTCAACAAAACAATTAAGTTTTTCCCACCTACAGTTTCCATTTTCTTTCTAAAAGAAAGAGGGCAGGGATATAGAATTCCACATTTGAAAAAGCCTTACCGACTTAACAGTTCCCTTCACCTTTATTTCAATAAATCTTTTGTTTGTCTCTTTATATGGTGTAAGGCAGTCTTACTTTCTTGCCCCGGATGACCTGGAATTCTCTGTGTAGCCAAGGCTGGCCTGAAACTCCAGATCCTCCTGCCTTTGCATTGTGTTGGAATTGCAACAGCATACCGCCATGCCTGGCATCCCAATTAATCTTAATATTTAAAGGGATCTTTTCAATAATTAAATTGGCCATTCTGAGAGACATTATGAGACAAGGGTTTTGCATTTGCCATGGTCCTCCTACCTGGCAGACTTGAAGGTTTTCGTAAAGAAAATGGTAATATATTGCCAAAAAGTTCCCTTACGTTGTGTGTTCATCAGTACTTGATACTTTCACTTAGGACGGCAAAGTGGCCCATCCATCACTTGCCTGGTGTGATACTGGAGCTTGCAGCACACCCAGAAGGCATCTTTCTCCCTTCGGATGTCCTCTCTCACCCCAGTCTTATTTTGCTAGCGTGAGTTGCTAACTGGAACCGCAATTGAATGCAATTTCTCGTCCATTTCGCTGATTACAACTATTTAGTGTGTTCTCAAAGAACGATGATTACAACTTGCTGGTTCTTAATGCTTAATTTATTTACATGCATGCCTGCCACAGTGTCATCTATTCCATCTCCCAGATGATGGCATAAAATCATTGAAATATGATGGGCAATAAACACGGCTATTTTACGCATTCTTCGGTAGAGAATAACACCCACTGTCATTCTTAACGGTGGCTAACCCATGCTCCATTGCTGTTAAACCCAGCCATAATGAAGGCAATGTGGGCATAAAACTTCTTTATTACTACTTTGTTCTGACAATACTTGCACAAGAACAGACTTTAAAAAAAAAAAGAACAAATTAGCATTTTTGTACTGGCATCTGAAGCCAAAACCACTTACCTCCTCTTTCTTTCCTTTCCTTTCTTTTCTGTTCTCTCTCTCTCTCTCTCTCTCTCTCTCTCTCTCTCTCTCTCTTCTCTCTCTCTCTCTCTCTCTCTCTCTCTCTCTCTCTCTCTTGCTCTCTCTCTTAAAAAATATTAGTTGGAAGAAAGAGTAGAATTTTGGAACTGTGACTGCATTGTAATCTTGTCTCCTGTTGCTGCCCAGGCGAGGTTATTCACATTATGCTGAATAAAGGCCACATTTGCATTTATGAGAAACACTAGCAGATTCTCCACATCTTTGGCAATTCTTATTTCAGTGATAACCTGAAAAATTAACTGGATTATTCTACTAAGACAGTTCCCCACATCATCCAAATTAAGGTGGGTTGGGGAAAAAGAGAAAAGAATTTTTTTTTTCCAAATTGTCAAAAGTCCTACCTCAGCGGAAAGGACTCTCTGCACTTCTTGTTTGGAGATTAGAATGGGAACGAGTTGATGAGGTTAGAAGGAAAGGAACAGGGTGTTTTCTTTCTAATTTCCCCATCCTCTCCTGTCCGAACAAAACAGCAGGAAAAAAAAAAAAAAAAGCTGGTGCCAGCAGCCAGGGCATATTAGCCCCATTCCTGAAGGATGCATTCATTAGTGAGCTCTCCGCACTACTTCTTATACAAAAACATCCCACAGTCTTCCACACCCTTCATTATAAATAAATAGACAGACAGACAGACAGACAGACAGACAGACAGACGGATAGATAAATAACAGCATCTGTTAGTTTATTTTCTCTTTTTTGTTTCCACTTAAAAATTCAACTAAAGCAAGACCCACAAACATCAACCTCTTTCAAATACACAGGGTGTGTTAAATAAAAACTAGATGTGTTCCTTCAAGGAGGTTGATGAAGGGCCATCAAAAAAGAACTGTTTGTACCGCAACTATTGAAAGTTCTAATGATGTTTGGCATCAGAAAGGTGGCAGAGAGAAAAACTCTCAAGGTAGCGGAGTACCCCGCCCCCACCCCATTGCCTCCTTAAGGAATTCAACCATCACGCCTGCTTCCCCCAGGCTTACTTCCACAGAGAGCCAAGGTACAATGACTTTTGGAAATTAAACACAAACAGATGCACAAAGTGGCCCTTGTGTCATGAGATTCGTACAATTTTATTCTTCTCTCCGCCTTGGATGGGACAGGTTCAGGCTCAGTGATTATCAACCATACTTCCAGACATGTAAAGGATAGATTCTGTTTCCTGCTCTCCACTGTTCTGAAAATGGAGTAACCACTGGTTCATTATAAGAAGTATCCATCTCTTGATGTTTTGTCCTGTACCTAAGAGCACAGGAACAATATGAAGCAGTATTGTAGATAGTGTTACTAGTGAGAAATAAAATCCAGAAGCTACAGTCAGACATAAAGAATTTCAGGGATCGTGAGACTTCCAGTTCTGGCATTTTCGAAAACCCTGTATGGAAGTGAATACTCCCTTTTGTAATGTCTTTTCTAGTCATCTTCCTGGTGTTATTGTTTGCTCCCTGCCTCATTAATCTTGTTTCTACATTCCTCCAATGGCAAATAGCAAAAAATTTCTAACCAAACGATTAATCAGTTCCTGTTACAGGACTACCAGCCGCTGCCCACAGAAGAGCCACTGTCCACAGAGGTACCTGATGCGAATGTTTGTAAAGTGGATCGCAATGGTGAAAGTCAGCTGCACCCCAAAATTGACACCCCGAGATAGCAGGAAGCAGTTTAAGAGACATGGCGCCCTCATTCCCATCAGCATCATCGGCTTCCCCCTCCTCTTTTTCCTTCTTTTCATAATAAGAAGGGAGGAATGTTGGCATCGAGACCTGAGACATCACATAGGCGACAGCGCGACCTATACACCTGTCGCCAAAGCAACAGCCACCATGTTCCCAGAATTCACTGGGCTTACCTTTACCTGCAACCATCCATATATATGGAAGTAGTACCTTCCTCTCTCACACACTCTCTCTCTTCCCCTCTTTCTTTCTACTGCCACCTTTGTCCCTTCCCTCCCCAATAAACCCCTTGTGGAACTGTTTGGCCTGGTGTGGTCTCTCTGCTGCTGCTGCGGCCACTCGCTGCCCCTGCCGCCGCTGCCCCTGCAGTCGCCTGCTAGTCTTAACAGTTACTGGAATTACAGAGGTCTCCTTGAAGTTCTCAGTTAATACATGGGAAACTGGAATGCCCTCATAGGGCTCTCAGACTCACTAATAAAAGGATTTAACAGTGGACTCAAATGGAAGCTCGGGGACAATTTTATGAGAGTTTAGGACAGTTGAGGCCAGGGAAGCTGCAAATCTCAGCAGGTGCCTGGAGAAGAGAGGGAGGGAAAAGAACAAGAACAATAAAAAGCTGCCACGGAGGTCAGAAAAATGGCCGGCCGACAAGGAGCAACATGGTAGAGAGGGTGGTGGTAAAGAGCAAGGGAAGTCCAAGATGCTGAAAAACCAAGATGTTGAAGAAAGCATGATTAGAAGAGAGGTAGGAAAAAAACGAAAGGCGAGGATACATTCTTCCGAATAATTCACCAAGTGGGTCGATGTTGGAAGCCGAATGACTGCAGCCTGGTAAGCTAAGAGACGGGAACTTACCATATCTCATTAAAGGACTAATCACGCCGCCCATCTCTTTAACTTGGCTTAAAGCAAACCTGGTTATCTAAAGGTTTCCTTTTACCTAGATGACTCCATCAGCCCAAATGACATGTTCCTCTAAGTCCAAGATTTTCTTCTTTGAACCAGAAGGAGTTTTTCTTTTTCCTACCTTTACAATGCTTTGTGTAGGACAGAATTCTTCAACCAGAAAAAAGGAAAAGGGAAATGACCTCATGGGTCTCAGAGATTCTCCATATAGAGAAAAAACAGTCTTGAAGGAGTAAAAGTCGGAGAATAGTTAGCTCCAGATCCTTTGTCTCAGTTGCCTGGAATTTTTTCATCACCCATTCATAAGCCCTATTTCAGCTTTCATAGGTATACCAACCAAAGGAGTGATCCATTCCTACCCAAGCTTGGGCACAAGGGGTATCCAGATCACTTATACTTCTTTGCATATTCCTTGGTGGAGTGGCTAATGTGAAAGTATCTGGTACATTGCAGAGAATGGTGGTATTTTCAAAGTGAGATTAGTGACTGAATTCCTAGAACCCACAACTGTTAACTTAGGAAAACCATGTCATTAAGTTCTTCAAATATAATCTTCCTGAAATTTCCAAGAGGTCCTATGTCCAGTGATGATCCCTTTAAG
Organism: Apodemus agrarius; assembly: GCA_964023405.1. Taxonomy (NCBI): domain Eukaryota; kingdom Metazoa; phylum Chordata; class Mammalia; order Rodentia; family Muridae; genus Apodemus; species Apodemus agrarius. Next base: position 40,289,227 of record OZ030026.1, on the reverse strand, counting down.
AGACACGCAGAGGAGACCAGGCACACAGAGGATGCTACCAGCATGGAGGCAGAAGGGAGATTGGGAGGGTAAGCCAAGGGCTACCACATTCTAGAACATGGCGGCAAGGAAGCATTCTGTTTTGTTGTCTCTAGATAGTGTATAACCAAGTCAACCACTTAACTTCAGGCATCTGACTGCCAGAATGGAGTGAATACACTTGTTATTTTAAACCACCCGGTGTATGTCAGTTGTGGCAGCTCTAGGAATCTAAAAATGGGGTCTCTGTGAAGTTCCCAATGTAGGCCTCTAGATATAGATGATTTCCAAACTCTTTCCAGGTGATTCAATGTACATAAAGGCTGTGAACCACTGATATCAGAGCTCAGGCTATTGGTTATTATTCAAGCTCATTAGCTAAAATTGCTCTCATCCAATGCTAAGTCAGGCCCTATTTAGGAAATTTCCTCCCTTGTGAGTCTGTCGGTATGACTCTTCTAACGGAAGAATAGCTAGAGGTTCAGAATCATCACGCTGGTGACTTCATAAAATCGCAGAGCAGAAGGAATAACTGTAAGAATCATTATGCAGCCCATGCCCAGAGATGTGGGTACCGGATCTAAAATGACAATCAGGCAAACCTAGCCACCGCCTGTGAAATTTACAGTCTAGAGAGAATACAAATATGTACACAGACAATGGAGTGGCGAGCCAATAGAGAAGAGAGTTCCAAGGGCACAGTGAGCACGCACGAGGCTGGGCATGGCTCAGAGCAGCACATGGACAGAGAGAGTCCTTGCTCAGGATGTGGCAGAGACAACTTGGTTAACATGGCTTTGTTTGGGAAGGCCCAGGGGACACAGACAGAAAAGAAAGAACGGATAAATTCAGAGACCGGGGTCAACAAATGGTCTGCATTCCTCCCACTTCAAACCTTGTACTATTGTTAAGTCCTCCTAGAGGCTCACATGGTTACTTAGTGTTTCCCGGTGGCTGCTTTGGCAACATAAGGCAAGGTGGCAGGAGTAGGGAGCGGTGGGGGGAAGAGGGGGTGACAAAGGCTAATAGGCTATTTAACCTATAAAGTCAGAAAGTGTATTTTCCAGCAGTGCCTTTCTTGACTCCTGAACTAGAAGCAAAGGCGTGTGCCCCCTGTCTTCAGAGAGAGGCCACAGGGATGGAGCTCGGCATGCAGATGGAGGGCAGTGCTGGGGAGCCTGAGACAGTCAAGGCATGAAATCTAAAGAGTGTGGAAACCAGGAGGCGAAGGTGGTTCTTCTTATCAATTGAAACGCTCTAGGGAAGAAAAATCAAATGTGTGTGTGTGTGTGTGTGTGTGTGTGTGTGTGTGTCTGTGGATGTACATGCTCATGTAGGTGTGTGTCCATGTGTATGTGTGTGCATACCTGCATGTGTATGCATGCATGTGTGTGTGCATGCCTCTGTCTGTCTGTATGTGTGTAGGCCTGTGTATGTGTGTTTATGTGCAGGCCCATGTGTGCACACATATCTGTGTGTGTATATGCAAGCATGTAAGTATGTGCATGTGTATATGTGTGTGTGTGTGTGTGTGTGTGTGTGCCTGTGGATGTGTGCATGCTCATGTGGGTGTATATACATGTGTATGTGTGTACATGCCTGCATGTGTATGCATGCATGTGTGTGTGAATGCCTCTGTATGTATGTATGTGTGTATGCCTGTGTATGTGTGTTTATGTGCAGGCCCATGTGTGTATGCATGCCTGTGTGTGTGTATATGCATGCATGTGAGTATGTGCATGTGCATATATGTGTATGTACATGTCAGTGTGTGCGTGTGTGTGTGTGTGTGTGTGTGTGTGTGTGTGTGTGAAAGGCAGGTCTTCATATCAGTAAAAACTCCAGAGAAGCAAAACCATCAGTGTGTATGAGTATGTGTATGTGTATACATGCCCATGACCCCTATATGTGTTTATATAGGACCATATTTATGTACTAAGTATTTTATATTTATACAACTTAATTATAATGAATTAAGCTTTGTGACTATGTGGGTTAGAAAGTCTTGGTATGACAGTCAGGCAGCTGGAAGAGCCAGGAGGGAGATGGGTAGCTCCAATCTGAAACCTGAGATGAGAGAAAGCTGGGCTGAAAGCAGGAGCCTAAGTCTCCAACTTGACACAGTCAGGCAGTAAGAAAATTCCCATTTATTCACAATGTTTGTTTCCTATTTAGTAGATTGGATAGTACCACTCCCTTTGAGGAGGGCAACCTATTTTCCGTGGGTCTGCCCATTCAAATCTTAATCTCATACAAAACCGTTTACAGACAGATTCAAGTACAGGTTATACAGCTGACAAAATTAAAGGCTAGAGTTTAAATGGGGGTCTCTCTGGGGCCACATCCTAGGCTTCCCATTCTGGGCTGGGCTAATGATACACAGGTGAAGCAGTTGTATGTGAGAACAGTCTGGGGAATTGAGGCAAATCCAAATCTGATGGAGAATCTGGAACTTTCTCTTCAGCCTCACATCCAAGCTAAGCATGCCCGACTTGTGGAATGGGTAGAGGATCACCAAGAAAGAAGTAAGTTTAGGGAGATGCAAAGGAGGCTGGAAACTTGGCTTGTATTATTATTCCTTCCTTCCCTCTTTCTTCCTTCCTTCCCTCTTCCTTCCTTCCTTCCTTCTTTCCTTCCTTCCTCCTCCTTATGCCTCTCTTCTTCTTCTTCTTCTTCTTCTTCTTCTTCTTCTTCTTCTTCTTCTTCTTCTTCTTCTTCTTCTTCTTCTTCTCCTCCTCCTCCTCCTCCTCCTCCTCCTCCTCCTCCTCCCCCTCCTCCTCCTCCTTCTTCTTCTTCATCTTCTCTTCTGCTTCTGCTGCTTCTGCTTCTTCTTCCTTCTTCTCCTTAATTATTCTTCTTCCTCCTTCTTCTTGTGTTTTTTAAGAGGACTTATTCATTTTTATTTTATGTCTATGAGTGTCTCACCTGCATGTATGTATGTGCACCACACTTGTACCTGTTGCCCCAAAAGGCCAAACATAGCCATTGGAACTGGGGCTTCAGAGAGTTATAAGCCACAATGTGGGTTCTAGGCACCAAACTCAGGTCCTTCTGAAGAGCAGTAAGTGCTCTGACCTACAGACCCCTCTCTCCATTCCTCATGTTTATTCTTAGCAGCAGGATGGATTTTTCCCCAAGCTGAAGCAAAGATAGGAGATACAAGGATGAAATGTGAATTCTTTGTCTTTGCTACAGTCCAGGTTTAGAGGACAATACGGGAAATGCAGAGGGAAATAGTAAGGTTGTTGCAAGTGTTGTTCACAGTGAAGCCCAATAAGAGAATACCAAATTACAAGACTGCTTGGCTGTTCATTGAAAACTCCAACTCGATGACCACTGTTTTAATAGTGTGACTATAACTAGTGCTCAGAGGTCTATGTATCTTCTGTTGCATGTCTGTTCCCCTTCCTCCTGTCCCATCTTTCCTCTTCCTCTCCCTCTCTTTCCCAGTCTCTGTCAGTCTCTGTCTTTTTCAGTCTGTCTCTCTGTCTCTGTCTCTGTCTCTCTCTCTCTTTCTCAAGAGTTCATATTTCTGCATCTATTTAAATTGGGTTTTAACCAGCTGGAGATTTGTCAGTAAATGGGGTCATAATAAACCCAGCACTAAAGACGTTCCTGGAGTTGAAGTAGCAATTTCACCGCCATTCTTTCCATCAGAGGCAATCTCCCATAAGCCTTTTTGATGAGTTTTGTGAAAACAAAATCCGTGTGGACTAGAATTTCTCAAACTTAGTTTCAGGTTAAAATTAAAGATAAACATTTGCTGATAGTTGATGTGATGGGGGAAAAGTTTTAAAGAAAAATCCTTTCAAAGTCTTCCATAACTGGAGATAATCAGCCATGGCTCCTGAAATTCAGGCTTTTTATGCATTAATCCCCCTGAATTCCACTGATGTGACCTACCTGAGAAAAATTAGCTCCAGAGTACAATTTAAGCAATCCAGTTGGTGAGTCGGTTCAACGTGAACAAATCTAGTTTGCCAATTATATGGCAGGCGTCATATACAGTGGATAAGGTATCCAGGTAAGAAATGGAATAACAGTCAACTCTGTTGTCACTCATGTTGCCAGTGGAGAGGAATGGGGAAGGTCACTGCCCTCACAATACACCTTTCTTCATCTTAGTAGACCTGCTTGCAAGGGTCATGGCTTCTTTACTGATCTTGTAGATGTGGGGATGGAAGATACAGGTTGTGGGAGCTACACTCTACTCTAGTAGGTATATCTACTTAACACTGCAACTTGCTGGTCTTCAGTCCATTTGACTTTCAGACCAGTCTAGTGACTAGCAGTCGTTTGTTTTTCCTCAAATCATTCAGAACTTAAACAGAAAAGCAAATAAAGTCAACACTGAACGGACCTTGTCTGAACTCGAGAGAGCGACATAGTGCCAAGAACATAATGACCTTGGAGAGGACTTTCAGCTCTGTGAGCATGCCAGTTAGCAGTCACCGTTTGTTCTAAAGACACAGTCCATGAACCAGGGCACAGTCAGCAGAAATGTCCCTGCTGGAGCCGAGTTTGAGCACTCTGCAGTTGCCATGTACATGAGGAAAAGCATTTGTTTCCACGATGCCTTTTTGTTCCCCCCTCAGAGAAGCTCTCTTGAGATTCTCCTGCCTCTTAACAGCATTTAAAAAGTTGGATGAAGCCACTGCCTGAATGAGGTGCTTTGTTTTTCCAACAATTCCTGCTTCCTCTTCAGGTCTTGGACACAGGCTAAACTATGTTTAGCACACTAGCACTCTGGCCTCTTCATATGCCACCATCTTGGTGAAATTTTGTTTGTTTTTGTTACTGTATCTACTACCACTGAGTCCTCTCATAGAATATCATTTAGTGCCTCTAAAGGTTTGTCTGTTTATCTATCTATCTATCTATCTATCTATCTATCTATCTATCATAACTATTTATCTATCAACTATCTTTACTTCTGTCTCAAGGCTTTACTGTTGTGAACAAACACCATGACCAAAGCAACTCTTTTAAGGACAAACATTTAATTGGGGCTGGTTCACAGGTTCAGAGGTTCAGACCATTACTATCAAGGCAGGAACATTGCAACATCTGGGCAGGCATGGTGCCGGAGGAGCTAAGAGTTCTACATCTCCATCTGAAGGTGGCTAGGAGAAGACTGGCCTCCAGGCAGCTAGGATGAGCATCTGCAACTTAAAGCCCACACCCAGAGAGACACACCTCCTCAAACAAGACCACACCTCCTAATGATGCCACTCCTTGGGCCAAGCATATTCAAACCACCACCACAACAGCTTATATGAAACTTAAGTCCACGTTGAACTTAGAGTGCCCTGTAGAGATTGTGTCTTGAGCTATGAAGCAGCCACATAAATGTGCAGTTTCTTCCCTTTGTTGAACCTGGTTTTGACAATAAAAAAAAAAAAAACAGAACAAAATTTGAGCCGGAATTAGTTTAAAATTGACTAATTTGATAAATCATTTTATCTTCTCTGAGACAAGGTGCATTAAAAAATAAATCTACACCACTCACTTATATAAGCCCAAAGAAGGGATGAGTTTTTCAGAAACATGCCTCATATTGCTTTTTAGCCAAAATTTAATTTGCTTCTTCCTGGGTGATGCAGGAGGACCTTACCACAGGTCAAATATTTGTTAAAATGTCTTCCTGTCTTTTAGCAAAAGCTAGGGAAAGGTTTACACAGTCTCAGTGTAAATAATTGATAATAGCATTTGGGGCAATTTTCCAACTTACATTTCCATCTTTAAACCAAAGTAAAAATAATAACAAGCCCAGGGGCAACCCGTGGAGATCAACCAGATGTGTGAAACTTACCTTTCCTGGGAAACACAGAACCCAATTGTCATCCCAGCTTGGGTTGAGACGAGATACGCTCTGGCACTTCAACGGGGGAGCACGTTTTTTCCGAAGAGTGAAAAGCTAGAGCAGAAAATCTTTCTTTCAGCCTGTACTTCAACCATCCACAGTTGAAGCTAGAAAGAAGCCTAGGAGGATGTGACTAATAGGTACATCCCTGCTTCACATTCCCCTGGAGTGGCTAGTCTCCCATCTGACTGGAAGGACTTCTGCTTGGCAGCAGTGACCTTGTGGAGCCTGGGCATCTATGAAGTTGGCACCTTGTGGAGAGAGACAGTCCAGGATGGTGCTTTAGGGAGGCTGTGTCAGTTCTGAATCGTTTACCTCTCAGCACTCTACTGTAACTTGCAGAAGATTATTTAGTGCCTCTGTGCCCAGTTTCTTCTCCTGTAAAGCACTGAGACTCAGTTAACCAAGGGCCTTTGTTGTTGTTTGGTTTCTGTTGTTGTTTGGTTTTGTTTCTATGTATATAAGTGTTTTACCAGCATGTACATAGATGGATGGACTGTATGTGTGTGTGTCTGGTACCCCCAGAACTCATGAGTACTGGATCCCTGGAGTTACAGACAGTTGAAAGCTGCTCACCATGGTCTTCTGTAAGAACAGCAAGCACTCTTAACCACGGAGACATCCTCTCTAGCCTCTTCCTAAATTTTCATTCAGATAAGCTGAAATAGTCTATAAGGCCTTTAAAATCATGACTGTTCCCTAGTACGTCCTGTGTACTGCTGTTGTTATGAGTGATGCTGAATCTGCTGGTGATTAGAATGGGTTAGAAAGAGGTCAGAGGGCTGGTATCCAAGCACGGACTGGCCTGTATTGACTTCCTAGTCCTGTTATTAGCAATAAGTACTGCCAACTACATGCAACTTAGTATCTCTAAGCCTTAGATTTTTCTTTTATAAGAGGGAAAAGATACAGTCGATCTCATAGCACTTTATATTAGTTTTATAGGTGCTATGCCAGATGTCTGGCAGAAACAAAGGCAGTGAGAAAGGATCTGTTTGGGTTCATAGTTTTAGAGAGTTCAGGGCTTCATGTTCAGCTCCTGTATTTCTGAGTTCAGCAGGATGGTGGCGGAAACATATGGTAGAGGTTACTCACCTCATGGTTGATAGGAACCAGTAAGACAAAGAGGGGTTAGGGATAAGATTCAGCCTCGATGTGTACACCATCAGTAAACATAGGCAGCACCCACTAGGGCTTCTAGAACTTTGGCAAATAGTGAAAGACATTTCCTATTAAAACTATCTAGTCTGGAGCATTGAATAGATGAAATGAATTTTAAAGTCCTGTCTTGTGGTTAGATCTCAATAATCATATTCCCTCTTATCTTCTTTTATATCCCAATCCCTACTATTCTTTGTGACTTTTCACAATAAAAGTCTTGATATAAAACTGATATGGTAGACGAAATCATGAGGAAAACGAGCAAATAAATGGTGGGGATGAGCAAGACTTCCTAAGCTCTTGAAGTCTGTCTAGAGGGCAATGTCTCTAGTCCACATTCAATCCCAAGGCTTTCTAGTGTAAGCCCCATTCCAGTACGGAGTGCTATTTAGGAATTAAAACAGAAAAGCAAACAGAGAAGAGCGTGCTTGTGACTGGAATGTGAAATGCTTGTGTTCCATGCTGGAAAATGAATGGGTCAAATGTCTCAGGGAGCCAGAAGAGTGTGTGAGGAGCTATCTAGCATTCCTGTATGGAGAACCTTCCACAGCAGGCCAGTGGCTGGTATGGTCTTGGAAGCCAGGATGCATTTCAATTGGTTGGGAAATGCAGGCATCCGAAGACTCTCTGTGGTGAGTTGCGCAGTGTTTCCTTCAAATTTCATAAGCCAGAAGCCCTTTCCAGCACATAAAAGTAGCAGCACATAGACACCTTACCTTCCAGTATCGAAGAATGAATCTGCTTTGGAAATGGAATCTTGAAAGGGGTAATTAAATAAGATAGATTAAATAGGGCCCTTAGTGTGAGCCCTAATCCAACAGAACCTGCATCCTAATTAAAAAAAAAAAAAAGTCAGGATAAAGACCTATAGATTGAAAGACATAAATAGAAGGCAACCGCCTCTAAGCAGAAAAGAAAATTCCAGGAAACAAAGAAATAGCAACAACAACAAAAAACCCAGCCCCCTAATGCTTCTATTTCAGCTCCAGAAACATGAAAACTAAAGTCTGTTGTTTAAACCAGGGCTCGTTAAGCTTTTGGACTGCAACTGGCTTTTTCCTAGTTATTTTAATGAAAACCCAGGTATATAGGTATATCATACAGCATATATGTATATGTATATGTATATGTATATGTATATGTATATGTATATGTATATGTATATATGTATATATATACATATATATGTGTGTGTATGTATATAAGTATATATATATATATCATATATTTTTACAGATAATTGAATTATGAAGAAATGTATTTTGAAATACTTCTTTGGTAGACACAAAATTTTACCATTTACCAAAGACAATATATAGCAAATTTGCATACTAATGAGATTCTTGTTTATTTTCCAGGAAGAATTAAATCTTGGATAATTATTTGAGACTGTAGGACTTAGAATACCTTCAGTGTTCTTCAGAGCTGACAGATATTGTGATTTTACCATTGTTAATGCTGAGAGTGGCACTTTCCATAAATAAGTAACGTATAAAATGGAAGAAGTATATTTAGGGACATTTCAGAAAAATCCTAATCCCAAACCACAGTTCAATCTGCCATTTAAAAATAAAGTCAACGTTTTAACACAACACAGACCAAAGGCTTCAATATGTGCTGAGGACTGACAGCAGGGAAGGCTACAAATCTGTTTTCCATAATGGTGTTTTTAGAAAAGCCCCCAAAAATGCATGTAAAATAAAAACACAATAGGCTTGAGCCTGGGCTGGAGTCTCAGGAATCATTCCTTGGCAGAGCACATGTTGTGTGTGTCGAGCCAGGATTTCAGTGAAGTCGCATGATACAACATAGAAAATGGCTGCCAGAAACACCTCGGTTTGTTAGGCAGTTTGAATTTGCGTGCATGTTGATTTTGAATCAACTTTTAGTTTTATGAGTTCAGAAACCCTTTACTCTTGCTAATTTGTGTGTGTGTGTGTGTGTGTGTGTGTGTGTGTATCTGATCTCTATCTGATCACAGTTTAAGAAGTTGCTGTTTCAGCAGCCCACTTGGGCTAAAACAATCAACCATCAAAGGTTAGAAATGCAGTGGGAAATATATTCAATGAAAGCCTAAGTCTCCCTGGAAAGGTTTGGGTAGGATTGTCAGCGATAACCACAACAAACAAATGGATAAGGATCCTGTCGAACTTAAGCTAGAAGTTGGGATTCCATGTATTAGACAAAAATCCATTGTCTCGTTAAAGAGATAGAGAAGCATCAGCTTACCTGCCTCTCAGGCCATGACGGCAGTGGTGGGTGATGAGAAGAGGAGACACCAAGACAGATGAGTCTGTTTGGAGGTTTTTCCTGCAGCATGCATAAACAGTGTGGAATTGTGTAGCTCAGAAGATTGAATCCTTAAGCACAGGAGAGGTACCACATGATTTTGAGAATGGTGAGGAGCACCAGAGGTATCAAGGAAGAACATCTAGGGAGGGACGTTAAAAGTAATTTGGGGCGAAGTGGATGGATTCAAACTGTACAGGCTGAGAGATCTCGGGGGTCCAGGCTAGTCCTGTGAGATCTCTCAGACACTGAGCCACCATACACTAGCTTATATGGGGACTATGACACATATATAGCAGAGGACTGCCTAGTCTGGCCTCAGTAAGAGAAGATGCACCTAACCCTCAAGAGATTTGAGACTCCAGTGGGGAGGTCTGGTGGGGTTGAGGGTAGGGGTGGGGACATCCTCTTGGAGACGGAGGAGAAGGGAGGAATTAGATAAGGAACAGTTGGAGGGCAGACCAGGAGGGGGATTATGACTGGACTTTAATAATAATAATAATAATAATAATAATAATAATAATAGTAGTAGTAGTAGTAGTAGTAATAGTAGTAGTAGTAGTGTAGTAGTAGTAGTAGTAGTAGTAATCATTATAATATATACATATATATGTATATATATAAACAAATTATACAGACTGTTGTACAGTTGTTGGAAAGTATTTAACCCTGGAACTCAGAGTAGAAAGCCATGTTTAGAAGAAGATCTAGACACTACCAGAAGGAGCAGAACTGATTGCCACAACAGCAGTGGGAAGGATGGGTAGAAACCAAAGCAACATCACAATTGGATGGTCATTGTCACTAAGGAATCCAGGACAGACAGCAGAGCCAGATGCACTCAATGGTGACGAGGTACAGGAGGGATGCAGGAAGCCCATTTGTCCGTGAACTTCCAAAAGAAGAGAGTCATCTAAAAAAAAACAAAAAAAAAAAAAAAAAAAAAAAAAACATGGACTCTGGAGTCACAAAGACATGCTGTCCATGTGACATAACCAACAGTGCTGTGTATGACTCTAAGAGAGAGGTAATATTTTCTTAGATGTGGTCTCTATTTTATTATAGTATTAGTAGTCTAAATTATGTGTATGGGGAGGCTATGTGCACATGGAAATCAGGAGAGCATCAAATCACTCTGAAGCTTGAGCTGTAGCTTAAAAGCCATTAGATTTTGGTGCAGGGAATCAGATTTAGGGCTTCTGCAAAAAACAATAAGTATTCTCAACTAGTGAGTCATTTCCCCAGCCCTTCAACAGACTTTTAAGATCTGTTTAGTTTTGGCGTCATTCACAGAAGGTAAAATGCACATGGTTCTGGATAGCCCTTTGTGAGTTTTGGTAACTTGCATTATAACACTAACAGAGTCAATAAAGTATCTTTTACTAACTTCCCAAATCTAATTATATCTCCTTCCACTCAATATCGATACTCAACCCCCAGAAGGCTTGAAATATTGTTCATCTACTTCTCTACTTTTTTTCAGACTCATCCCCTTCAGAGTTTCATATAAATTAACCAAATAATATAGTCTCTTGTGTGTTCATCTACATTTAAAAATGACATAAATGTATTTAAGATTCATCTATGCTGAAATTATTTTTTTTCCTGTAAAGTAGGTCTCACTGTACGTCCCTCTCACATTTTTACTGAATATATCCCCCTGGTCAGAGCCATGAGTTATTCCCAACATTTTACGACCACTAATAAAACTGTGACCCCTCACCGTGATCTGTAACGCCAGTTCCAGGGAACCTGATACCTTCCTCTGACCTCCATGCCAGGCACACACGAAGATAAAACACTCATACACATAAAATAGAATAAATAAATCTAAAATACTTTCTACTAAAATTTAAACATAATAATATTTTTCAATTGAAGCTTGTAACCACTTAGTATTAGCACACTGAAGAGCTCCTTCTTATCTCTATCTTCCATAAATTCAATTACACTGATTCACCCATATCCCTTAAGAAGATTTGTAATCTCACAAAAACCATTTTACCTGGGATCCAATTATGCCTGTATGAGACTCTTCATTTTCTTTTTAAGAATTACATTTATTTTATGTGTATGGCTATTCTGCCTGTATGTTATGTCTCTGCACTGTGCACATGCCATGCCCATGGAGGCCAGAAGAGGGAGATAGATTCCCTGGAGATGGATGTTTGCCATCATATGTGTGCTGGGAATTGAACCCAGGTCCTCTGGAAGAGCCAATGCTCTTAACTACTGAGCCATGTCTCCAATACAAGAGCTTTGCTCCTCACGGTTCTTTCTTTAATTTTCTACCTGCATGAACTGTCTTTTAATTGTCTACATAATTTAAAGGGAGTTTCTTTCATCAAGTTTCAAGTAATGCTCTGTTTCTTTTCCCCCTCTTAATATCAGATTGCTGAAGATCTTATCCAGCAAGATTTTCATTTCAAACATCATATTTTTTATTCCCACATTTTTTGGTTCCTTTTTGCATCTTCCATGTCCCCGCAAGTTACACTAATGTTATTTTCCCAAATTCCCAAGCCTGGCTAACTTCCTTGTTTGCCAACGTATCACCTATCATCGTCACACATAGGATCCGTTTAGGCTCACTGATTATTTGCCTGCCCCGCCATTTTTTTCGGTGCACGGTGGGAACTGGGTTTTTGCATTGTCGGATGTTCTTTTGTTTGTTTTGGATGGCTGCTTTGGTTTTTCCGAAACTCCTTTAACGAGTGCCTTTGGCAACCAGTCAGGCAGCTAAGCTGCTTGTGTGCTACTTTGATCCTTTGAGACTTGATTTTAATAGTGAATATGCAGCTACCCTTTCCTAAAAGCAAGCTGTGCCTGCCCCTCGGCTTCTAGGAAACACTGTGTGTTCATATGGCCACTCCATTCTGACAGGGGTGGGGTGGGGTGGGGGGTGAGGGGGAGCATAAGGAGGCCCCGCCCGTCTGTGTGAACCCAGGAAGAGTCAGCTTGTCACTCTCCATAATTGCTTTCGCTCTGAGAGTTTTCCTTTCGCTCTATTTCGGGGACTTTCATCTCATTCCGTGCAGACAGGTAAATGCTGGACATCAACTTCACCTCTGAGCTACTTTTAGGACCATTTTGTCCCACCATTTTCTGACATCCTGCTCTCAAATTCTAGTTGCCTAAGCTTTGCCCAGACTTTGATCTCTGCTTCCTTATCCCTGGGGTTCTGAGCCGGGGGACACACCACCTAAGTCCCTTCTCCCTGCCCTTTTAGCAAGAAACCAGCCTTGGAGGAAGATCAAGGCTTACCTCTATTTTCTTTATTAATGACCATAATCCTATGCTGTGTGCAGCTCAATATCTGAAAGCAGTTGCTAATATCACATGTTCACTTCTAATTTTTCCTGAAGAGAGAAAGTATCTGAATCCTGATATTCTCTTTGTGGCCAGAAGCAGAAATTATTGAACTTACTTTTTTTTCTTTTCAATGCCTGGCAAAAACCAAATAAAACATTTGGAATGTTTGTCTGTGGAGGGACTACCAAGTGGCATCCCTTTCCTTTTTAATAGAATCTAGGTTTTTGAGAAGTAGCTGTGAGTAGGAGGCCTTTCACGTATCATATCACTTTGCTCACACATCATGACATTTAAAAAGATGGAAACCAGCAGGCGGAGGGGGAGGGGATAGGGTGTTTTCGGAGAGGTAACAAGGAGGAAAGGGGATAACATTTGAAATGTAAATAAAGCAAATATCGAATTTAAAAAAAAAAAAGGATGGAAATCATCTTTGTAAATAAACAGCATGGTTAAGAGCCAGAGCTTGGGCTATGCAAGCACCAAGCCACGGTCCATCCTGCTGTGTCCCTCCCCTGCATTTGAGTTGCAGGGAGAAGAGATGGATTGGTGCTAGCCCATGAGGGGAATAACAGAGAAAGGATTTTTAAGGCTAAAGCAGAAGCTATAGATGAGAGAGTCCAACCTGGTAAAACCACTGTGGGTGGATAGCCCAAGACCCTCAATTATAGCTCATCTGTCTAAAAGGGTGTGTACATCCCTTCCTCAGTTTGCATTGCTTCCTGGGAATCCACCTGCCCTAATGTTGACTGATTTTCCTGGCCATCCCTGACTTGTTGAATATTTGCAGGTTTTCTCCTGCCGCTCAGAGTCTTTGGTTTGCGAGGAGGCCATGGCTGGGCTCTTATTAAGCTCTTCTGACTTCCTGTCACTCAGCTTTGCCCCTGCAGGTTTTCTCTGGAAATTTTCCATCTCTTTCTGTTGCTATTATGAAATAGACCTTTAGTCTCTGGGGTTTCTATCCATAGGGTTTTAAGCATAGTTTTGCGATTCCTATTATTAAAAAAAAAAAGATCCTTCCTCCATCATCAATCGCTGCCCAAGCGTGAGCCAATTTCCTTACTTGTATTTTTGGCCCCGTTTCCTGAGAATAGAACCCATCTGCCTTTCCTGCAGATGCTACAGTGGCAGCCCCCCTCGCATCTGGACTTCAGAGATACGAAAGCACACAAGGGAGCACACAACAATCTCTGTGAAGATCTCCTACTCAAATCAAATGCCTTCTTTGCTTTAAATTGGTATCTTCTTTGGAGGGTCGAATGGGCAATGAAAATCTTTTGTCTGCTGTCTTTATCTTTCTCCCTTTCGTGTCTCACTATGGACCTGGCTGGGTTCTGGCAACCGGACCTCATTCCACATTTTAGTTCTCGCTGGGTTCTCAGTGTGATGGAGGAGTTTGGGGCTTCAAAGACTGGTTGTTTTGTGCGTGCCTTCGTTCGTTGACTCCAAGTGGGGACAAGAAAGACTAGTGGATAAGGAAGCCGAGGGCTTGTTATCAGGTAGCAGTGACTCCCGTGCGGAAGGAATGGGAGTCTGTTGACACAGATATAGAGTCTCTGAATCCTATAGCACCCTCTCTGACTGTTCCAGTTTGTATCATTGGATCTCCCATTGGTTCTATATTTACCATAAGTGTGCATATCTATTTTATATATTGTGCCTTACCTTAATGACTTTACCTTCTTCCTCATTTTCCTTCTCCTGATCCTTAGAGGAGTTGTCTGTTGTGACAGCTTCTAACCAGATATCTGCGATGCTATTTTTTCGGTCCAGTCTCTCCCTTTTCTCTGAAATATCCCCAGACTGCAGTGTCTTTTCCGGTTATCTTCCTCCTGCTACTAAATTCCAACATCTAAACTTAAATAACAGTGTGATTCTGCTTCTACACCAAGGACAAGAAACTCAATGGGTTCCCTTAAAATGGGAAATTCTCATTCACATTTATTTTTTTTCAGAATTTTTCCTCGAGTGTTGCTCATTGTCTGCATGTTCGTCTGATGAGAATCGTATGTTCCAGACTCACTGGCGTCTTTCAAAAGGAAAGACGCTCCTTAAAGAAGGTTTTGTTATGCCTTGTCAAACACGAAAACATTTGTGCTTATTAACATTCTGCTGCTATTTTGGCATCTGCTGTCTGAGGCTATCACGCTTGTTTAACATACGGCACTAACGCGCATGGAGTCACCTCCTGGTAATTGCGCAGAGGCTCAGGATCAGAGCAGCAGGTACGATGGTACGGGCTTATCAGACCACCTCATTACAAGCCAACTGGCCGTTTCTCTGCAAGTGCACGCAAGCGGGCTGGCAGCCTGCCACCAAACCTCCTTGCTGTCAGCCTGTGTGTTCACATGGGGCCCAATTTGCAGCCCTCTCCACACCCCCCAGGGCACATTTAAACACCCATAGGAGCTGTCTCTGTTTGAAAATCCCACATCATGGGAAAGTGTCCATGAAACTGCCGAAGGGGTATTGGAAATGGGAGTAGTAGAAAGAATTGAGCCAATTATAATAAAAACAATGAAAAGAGCAGTAACACAAGTATGTTACATACCTATGTATATGTTTAAATGCACATACATATGTATGTACACATAAATGTGTGTATGTGTATTCGTGTGTGTGTGTGTGTGTGTGTGTGTATGTGTGTGAGAGATATTTCATTATACTTCAGCTTTTCTTAGGAGGCTGATTCTTTAGAATGCCAGTCATGGACACGCCACTCTTGGTATGTCCTAGAGAAAGGCAAAGAGAAAAAGGGCAGCAGGGAGCGAGATGAATATCCACAAGATGAATCAGGTTTTCTTCTGAGATTTGCAAGCTAGCACTGAGGAAAGGGAGAATACTCAGAGGAAGAGAAATTGTCCACTCTGACCAGCATTTCCCAAAATGCATTTGCTCAAACTCCCATTCTCTGGAGATTGACAGGTAACACCATGGAACAATACACTCTAGTCTCGAGTGAGGTGGATTTTTTTATTATTTGCTCTTTTAAACCTGGCTTAATCATGTCAAATGTGTTACCCCCACCAGGGCTTTTCTGATCTTTTAATGTGGTAATAAGTACCCAGAGTCCAACTATGGGAAAATTGGAGGATATATTTCTAAGTTTTCTTGATTACAGACTATCTTTCTAGAGGCAACTCAAAGCTGATCTTTAAGGAACAACTGGCCAAGGTCCTTTGACTGTGAGTCTCAGAAAATGAATATTCATGGTGTAACTTTGGGTAGAGTATGAACAAACACATATAGTTGTAGAAGTACCCTTATTGAACTAAAAGTTCCAGGACTCCACCATTAGAACCAGCAGGTCTCTTTGAAAAAGTTTTGGGAATTACCAGGCAGGGAGTATCTAGGGGCTTTTAGGAGATGTTTGATCTTGCATTTTTAATGGACAGGCATTGGCTTTCTGCTTACCTCCGGGGATGTTTTAGAGATAAATAACTGTTTGGTGAGGTGTTGGGATGATAAAGGAGAAATTCAACAATAAAGATGCTGACTGCACTTATTTAAGTACCTTCTCACGTTAGCAAGATGGCAGACAGGACAGGAAGCCAGACTTTGTCAGTATCTTCTTTAAATCAGGACGGAGCAGGCAGGCCACAGCATCAGAGCACTGTAGGGCTCAGCATCCCAGCTGGCTCCTCTACCCCCACCTTGGTACCCTCACCATGTCAGGTGCCCCATCTAAGCCTATCAACATTTACTGTGCTCCCTTTCCCTTCAATGTTTATCCTCTTTCCCTTTTAGCCTGAAATCTATGTAAGTATCCCTCAGATTTACAATCTAAATCTATACTTAATGCCTTTCTCTGACATAGTCTCAAGTAAGTGTGTGCTTCACACACACTCTTTCTCATCTGTCATAAACAGTTTGTACTCTTTTGCAAATCTGTTATATATATGCATACACATTCACATAGATATAGAGATAGAGAAAGATAGATATAGAGATAGAGAGAGATAGAGAGATAGAGATTATAGATATAGATATAGAGATAGAGATAATTATAGATATAGATATAGATATAGATATAGATATAGATATAGATATAGATATAGATATAGATCTTCTTTACACAGACAACATATTTGCAATTTATCTATCTGGCAAAAGTCAAACATTCTACATATATAAAGAGCATCTAGAAGTCAAATGATAGACAAACAATCTAGTTAAAATATAGGCAGAAGGGCTTTAAGAAGTAGCTTAGTCACTAAGTGGTGTTTGCCTTTCAAGCTTGAGGACCTGAGTTCGAGCCCCAGACCAGCATTAGAAATGTCTATCAGTAATGCCGAGTCAGGCAGATCTCTGCAGGTTTGCTAGCCAGTTGCCTGGGTTACTTAGTGAGACCCAGGTCACTAAGAGACCTTACTTCAAAACAAACAAACAAACAAAAACCAACCAACTAAGACAAATGGTACAGGGTACGAGGAACAAGTCCAAAGTGATCCTCTGCCCTTCACATACATGTACACACATGTGGATACAGGCCCTCCCCTCTTATGCATGTATGTGCACACACACACATACCACACACTCACATGCACAGAGAGAGAGAAAGAGATACAGAGACAGAGAGAGACAGGAAGAGACAGACAGACAGACAGACAGACAGACAGACACTGAGGAACAAGACTGTGTAGAACCCTGTGCACCAGCTGCCCACGACCTCCCATCTGCTCGGTCTGTCTCTTAGATGGCACTGTCGCTTCAGCACTGCCCATCCATTCGGTCGCTCTGTTGTCTTTCCTAGTACTCATGCAGATGGCACATCGCTCACAGTCATGCCTTGCTTATCAATGAGATAAGTCCTGAAATGTGTGCCATTAGACAATTTCCCTGTTGAGTGACTGCCAAAGCATGTACTTACACAAACTCAGACGGCTACATTGACCTATTGTCACTAGGTCACCCTATATCACCTGCAGTTTGACCACTTGTCACAGAATGTGATTGTGCTTAATTCATTACCTGAGCGTGTATAAGGTCCTTCTCCCAAAGAACATGGAAGCTCTTAGCAGCATGGAGTTTTATGTGGGTTTTCTTGCCACTCTTACTCTACCTTCAGTGTTGAGCACTAAGGTTGATGTCTTGTAAGGTTGAGCATCAGTAAACGTGTGTGTGTGTGTGTGTGTGTGTGTGTGTGTGTGTGTGTTTGCATGGACATACACACACAGGCACACATTATAATATATACACATATATGTTTTCTAGGTATGCAGACATATGGTTGTGCATTATCATATATGCACATACACAGACATGCTCTCTAGACATCCATATATGTGTGTGTGTTATAATTTATACACATATAGGTTTTCTAGATCTGCATATATATATATATATATATATATATATATATTGCTATATATGTGCTATTCTCTCTGCTAACCTAAGCTGATGTAGACTGTGTTCTGAGGGACTTCTTTGACTATTCTTGCAGTTTCTAAGAACTGAGCAAAATCAAAGTAAAAAGACAAAAATCACAAACCTACAAAATAGCAGTGTGGAGAAAATGCTAAGAAGGGGTCACCTGGGAAAGCTTGCCTGCCTGTGATTCTGGGGGTTCCCTTCTTTAGGCTAACTCAGGTGTGGGACGTGAAGGAAGGTGGCCTACCACAGCTTGGTGCATTGCCAGCCCCTGCTCTCAATGCTATGAGAACCCAGAAAGTGTCTCCCAGTGCTAAAGCTACCAGGGGCAGCCCACCCTTGAGCCTGCCCTCCTCCTAGCTTTTTCTGATATGCATTCAACACTCCTGTTAACTCGCCTTGCTCTACCTTCGGTATTCTTGCAGAATACAGGACCAATGTAATGAGCCTTTTCCTCCTCGGTCCTCTCCTCCAGCAGACCCTCAAATTGTGTCTTACCAGTGATTCCAGAGGGAAGAGGAGTTAGTTTTACATGATGATTTATTCACACTGATACATTCACTCCAGAAGCCTGAAAATATGCAGCCCTGCTGGTCTTCCTGACATCGCTGCCACAGTTCAGAGTATAATGCAGATGCCTTCTCTTCCTGGAAGCCTTTCCTGAGATTATCCATTGTCCCAAGGCAGTAGTTTGAGGATCTCACACCGATGCTTTACCTATTTGTGAATCAATCCAGGACAAGTGCAGTGTTTATATGTGTACATCTTCTCTTTCTCGCCTCTTGCCTGCTACGGGGGAGACATGTAACCAATGTGGATTAAGCTTCTCTCATTGTCCATTTTACCTGCCTCCCATTCCCACTATAATTAAAGCTTAAACAAATTACCTGGTCGTCCCATGGCCCAGGCAAGCTGACACATAAAACTAGTGATCAAAGTTTCCCAGCATTTTAAATGAAGAGAGTGCTGATTCTCGGAGCATGTCGTTCAATGCCATAATCAATAATTGCTCTTTAAATTGCAAACTGAAGCACCATCTTCGGTGACTTTGTATTTCTTTTACCTTTCCTTGTTAGAAACGGTTTTAGTTTGACCTCCAACCATTCATATTCCAAGAGCTTAGTCTTCAGTATGGTGGTAAGAGAGATGGAGGGACCTTTAAGAAGTGGATTCCAGTACAAAGTAATTGGCTCATTCAAGGAAGGAATTGGCATTATTCTCAGGGAACTCGAGGATTAGTTCTTCTCATAGGGATGTTATAAAGAGTGAGCCTGACCCCTGACCCCTGGCATACTTTCTGGGTTTCTGTCTTATCCTCTGATCTTTCTGTCCCATGGACTGCTCTGCCATCATGCCATCATACAACGCATCCTAGGAGCACCTTAACTGCAGCCTAAAAACCTTTGTATGTGACTGCTATGAACATAGTGGAGCGAGTAAGTGTCTTTATTACATGTGGAGAATCTTTTAGGTATATGCCCAGGAGTGGTATAGCTGGGTCCTCCAGTAGTACAATGTCCAATTTTCTGAGGAACCACCAAACTGATTTCCAGGCTGGTTGTATCAGCTTGCAGTCCTACCAGCAGTGGAGGAGTGTTCCTCTTTCTCCAAATCCTTGCCAGCATCTGCTATCGCCTGAGTTTTTGATCTTAGCCATTCTGACTGGTATGAGGTAGAATCTCAGAGTTGTTTTGATTTGCATTTCCCTGATGACTAAGGATGGTGAACATTTCTTTAGGTGCTTCTCAGCTATTTGGTATTCCTCAGATGAGAATTCTTTGTAATAGCCAGAAGCTAGAAAGAACCCAGTTGTCCCTCAACAGAGGAATGGATACAGAAAATGTGTTATATTTACACAATGGAAACAATGAATTCATGAAATTCTTAGGCAAATGGATGGACCTAGAAAATATCATCCTGAAGTAACCCAATCACAAAAGAACACACATGGTATGCCCTCACTGATAAGTGGATATTAGCCAGGAAGCTTAGAATACCCAAGATACAATTCACAGACCAAACGAAGCTCAAGCAGAGGATGGCCTTGTTGGTCATCAAAGGGAGGAGAGGCCCTTGGTCCTGAGAAGGCTGGATGCTCTAGTGTAGGGGAATGCCAGGACAGGGTAGAGGGAGTGGGTGGGTTGGTGAGTAGGGGGAGGGGGATGGGATAGGGTGATTTTGGAGGGGAAATTAGGAATGGGGATAACATTTGAAGGGTAAATAAAGAAAATATTTAATAAAAAAGAAAAAAACAAAACCAAAATCCTTTGTATACTACCCAGCAACTAGTATTTTGTTATAATAATGGAGTATAAACCAATATGCTGCCCAAGCAGATTACACCTTACCCTACTTTATCCCTTTGCAAAAATAAATGGCCCATAGTCAAGGAAAGTATATTTCTTAAAACCTAATGGAAAATTGTGTATCTGCTTATGTTTATACACATGTATATATCCATATATGTACATACATGTAAAAGAGTATACTTTCTGTGTGGGGAGAAATGGAATAAAGGAATTGAGCATTTTTTTCTTCTTAAAACCCCATAAAAGACGCTAAGAACAACAGACCTAGGTTTTTATTTTGTTATAATATAAAGGATGAATTTATTATCTCTAAAATACATATACAAATGTACAAGATTTTAAAAGCCTATTTAAAATGTTTCCAAGGTCTCCAAAGCACTCATTTGACCAGGAGTGAGGATAAAGAGACTCTTGTAATCAGCCGTGGAATTGGGTCTGAGCTGCCCTTCATCATATCGGAAGATCAAACCCGCACTCTGTAGAGCTGCACAGGACTGTGATAAGCTTCGCCCTACATTCCAGGAAATATGCAATACTTGGAACAAGATGAAAGATTCGGGGCTTTATCCAGAAGCAAATTACCTTTGTTTGTCACTGTCTTATAGGAGTTCAAGTTTTGTAGGTTCTACCGCCTCAGAAGACAGACAATCCCTAATTGGAAATAAAAATCTACGATTACCTCAGATATATGAGGACACTTGGTAGATGTGAGACCAAGGCACACAATCATATAAAGAGTGAATTTATAGAAATAACACAAATTTATATCACTAACTCAGCAGCATGCATTATTATTGTATTAGTAATAGTGTCTTTACTCTGATACATAGACAGGTAGCTCATGCCAAGAGTGTAGTGTTAATTACAAGGGTCCCTGTGATGTCCTGCCTATGGGTAGATGAATGCTTTGAAGAGCAGGAAGCATTTACATTTTTAAATTTTTTTTTATGGCATTGCACCTACTTTATAAAAATAAATTTATCTTTTATAATATTATAATTCAACTTTTATCTCAGTGCCAGTCTGAGATCACTTTAAGCAATTATGAATAATGATCTTGGATGCCTGATATCTAGTAGTTTATGTAGCCAGTGGCATCTTACTCCATAGAGACTTCCACATGTCGTGCCCACAATCTCACCCTAACTCCTAGAAGGCAGGTCATTAGCCATTCAGAGCCTTAATTAAAAGGAGTCCAAGCCATAAGATTGCAGGCTTTCTTTAGGAGGTAACCTTATTCCAGTGACTAACACGGGAATGATACGAACTGTTCTTACCAAATGAAGCTTTCCTTCCCTCATTAAAAGTGTGCAGTCAAATCAGATCCTGCAGCGAAGGGTATTAGTTTTCCAGTAGCACCAGAGAACTCCTTCACTTAGTAATATCAGCACATGCTCCTTAACCATCAGACCTTAAATGCAGTGGGAGGATCTGAGCTGAAGTATCAGAGACCCTAATTGAATTTGGATTGGGGGGGGTCCACCTCCACTAATCAATTAAATAATCTTTGGTAAGAGTTTGGCCTCCAACTTCAATACTAAATTTACTAAATAAGAGATTTATTATCATGTTCATGCATTTTGGGCCCAAAATAGTCTTTTGGTAAGAAGTCTATTATGATTAGTCAGAAACCTTACAATGAATAGAGAGAGAGAGCCTTACAGTTTCATAACTTCATCTAGAACCTACTGCTTCTTCACGAAGGATAATCAGCAATAACTAATACTTCTGGATATTTTGTGTATTTTTCCAAGCAGATAGCATGAGACTCATGTCTTTCACACGTGCACAGTCTTTCATTTGATGTGCTCTACAAAATAAAACCTTTCCCCAGAAACCCAAATGGAAAAAATGTTGCCCTACATGAGACCACAAAGAAGCAGAGTTGTCAGTATAAGACGATGGCTCAATGGGTAACGAGCCTGAGGCATAGGAATAAAGACCAGACTTCCAGTACATATGCGAAACTTGGTATGGTGGTGAGCATGTGTAACACCAGCACTGGGATGGGGGTAGTAGAAACAGGTAGATCTCTGAAGAACTTACTGGCCAGCCAGTCTAGCTGAACCAGATAGGTGCAGTGAGAGGTAATAGTTCAAAATGAAGGTGGAAAGCAGTAGAAGAAGATACCCTACACAAACTTGTAGATACCAACACACATACACACACACACACACACACACACACACACACAGAGAGAGAGAGAGAGAGAGAGAGAGAGAGAGAGAGAGAGAGAGAGAGAGAGATTCACTGTACACATTTGTGCACAAAGATAAAACAGAATGCAGGAGAAAACAGATAAATGTGATGCTGTAGAAATAATGCAGATGTTGATTATAAAGCATTTACCTAGATGATTTCAGAAGCTAAGTTCCAAAGTCTGCCCCTGACAATCTGAAGATATTGGGAAGAATGCTGTATAAGATCAAGTTCAAACCTAGGAGAAAGCCCGCACCTCCCGTCAGAGGAAATCAAACATAACAATAGCAAGTTCTCCTTGACTCGGGCATTTTGTTCTATCCAGGTCTTCCACAAGCCGATGAGGCTCATTGCTTTGGGGAAAATATTTCTACTTCCTTTAGTCTTCTAACAGTGTTAGTCTCATGCAAGAAGCTTCTCAGAGCATCAATCGGGACAAAGTTGAATCCAGGACATGGACACCCGCACCCCCTGGCCATTCCAGTTGGCACATAAAAGTAACCACCACAGTCATCTGCTCTAATTTCAAGAAAGAAAAAGATGTAGCTTTAGCTGCTTAAAGTCACCAGGGGAAAAAAAAGGCCAACATGATATCCTGTTCTTTTGTTAGCTCTTACCTATATCTGTTAGATTAGACTTGATCCTCTTCCTGTGACAGGTAATAAGCACAGTGATTAGGAAAGAGAGTTGAGATGATTCTTATTCATCCAAGTATATTTTCATAGCCACAGAGAATTACGAGCTCTGTCATCTCCCTGTTAAGGTTTTCTTACTTGAAGTATTGTCTCCAAGTACCAAATGAATTATCACTAACATATAAAATGCTCAATCAAACATATCAGTCTATCTATCTGTCTGTCTGTATGTCTACCTGTCATCTATCTATACAGACATATACAATAACAATCCAAAGAGATGGAACAGGCCAACATAGTTCACATTTGTCTGTTGTCTAAGCCATATTATCCTCATGATCTGATCCTGTCTATGGCACATGTAACTCAACCCTAAACTCCCGCCATAAAATACGTCTGCCAACTGGAATCAACTAGAGCTGGGAAAAACAACTTAAAGGAGGAAAGAGTTTTCATGACTTGAGCTTTCAGAAGTTTAAGTGCCTGTGTTTGGTTCCATCATTTCCAGAACTATGGGGAAGCAACATGTCACGTGGAAGAGTATGGCAGAGCCAATCTTCTCATAGCATGGAAACTGAGAAGAATAGGGAGAGCCGGGCATGGTGGCGCACGCCTTTAATCCCAGCACTTGGGAGGCAGAGGCAGGCGGATTTCTGAGTTCGAGGCCAGCCTGGTCTACAGAGCTAGTTCCAGGACAGCCAGGGCTATACAGGGAAACCCTGTCTCGAAAAAACCAAAAAACCAAAAAAAAAAAAAAAAAAGAATAGGGAAAGAGGAATAGAAACAGAAACGGGGACAGGGTAGGGACAGGGACAGGGATAGGAATAAGGACAGGGACAGGGAGAGGGACAGGGCTAGGGACAAGGAGAAGGACAGTGATGAGGACAGGGACAAAGGGTCAGGGACAGGGATAGGGACAGGGGACAGGGACAGGGATAAGGATAGGGAGAGGGAGCGAGATAGAGTCAGGGACAGGGATAGGGATAGGTACAGGGACTGGAGAGGCTGGGCTCAAGAAAAACCTTAAGAGGCACCTCTCCCATGACCTACTCCTCCAGACAGACCCTGCCTTCCAGTAGCCCACTCAACTCCAAACCCATCAATGAACAAATCCACTAATGATATCAGTGCCCTTATGACCCAATAACCTCAATACCACCACCATCCGAGGAACAAATTCAAAATACGTGAGTCTTGGGGGACCATTTCACATCCAAACCATGACTATGTGTTCCTGCACATTTAATGAAGTTTTTATTACATCATTAACATGAAGACACACGGCCCAAACATCAAGGAGAAATGCCAGTACTGCTCCATCTTAGCCAAAATCTTTCATTTAGAGCTGTGGATATTGAATAATGTTCTTGGCTCATACTTGTGGTTGGAAACACTCCATAGCATTTTCGTTATTTGTGGGCTATTACCAATTCTGTCTGCTAATTGACTATTAACTTCTTCTATTCTTAGCAGTTGGATCCCAAATATTTATCTCTTTCGACTGCAATGCAATTTCCTCTGGGCTATTCAGTTTCGAGGTTCAAACTTCCAGATTCTTTTTTATTTTATTATTATTATTATTTTTTTTTTGGTTTTTCGAGACAGGGTTTCTCTGTGTAGTCCTGGCTGTCCTGGAACTCACTCTGTAGACCAGGCTGGCCTCGAACTCAGAAATCCTCCTGCCTCTGCCTCCCAAGTGATGGGATTACAGGCGTGCACCACCACGCCCGGCTCAAACTTCCAGATTCTTGGTCTGAAAGATTAGACAAGGAAAGCCTACTTCCAGAACACCAGGGGTTAATGAAAACTGTATGTCATGACTTACGTGCCTCAATTGTTATTTTCTTCATTACATTGCAACGTGTCCAAATACTATGTACAATCATTCTCTAGATCTATCGCATTAAAGGACACAAGACTTGTGGCTTTTCATTCCTCCTAGACAGCCACTGGTTTCCCTTTAGCGGCTCCTTTGTCAACACTTTCTTATGCATAGAAATCATCCTTTTCAGGAGCCAAGAGAGATTCAGTCTGTGTGGGGTTCATGGCACAATGTTTAGGCTTGTATATATTCACTCTGTTTTGTAAAGTTTACCCATAATCACTATTCATCCCTGTCTGACATCTAAAACTATAGAGTCTTTATTTTAGCCTTTCTTGGATGGTACACTCCAATAAAAGGTCCTCATGGTCCCTGGAGGCCCTGGGCTTAATATGACTTACCTCTTGTCTCATAAGGAAAGTTTTAGTGAAGCATAATTATGTTTCTTCCCTTAAGCAGTATCTACAGTCGCTGTTGTAATTCAACAGCTAAACTGATTAGTTTTGACAGAGACTATAGGATACATAATACTTAGACCATTCTCCACTGGGCCTCTGTGGTCTCAATGCTTGCATATAGTCCTAACTCCCGGATTAAAATCTCCGTGACTATGTGACAATCTTAAGAGTATATGATTATACGATCTATGCTTCTATCATAGAGGCAGAACCTTTGTGAAGGGGTGGGGGTGGTGCCTTCTCTGAGAGGCCCAGCTTTGTCTCTTATTCTATATAAGAGGTCACCTTGAGGTGACACCATCGGACACTTACTGCCAGGACCTTGATTTGGGACCTTTCCGTTTATAGAACTAAGAAAAACAGATTTCCATTCGTCATTTCTAAGCTATCCAGTTTTATGTATGGTATTTTGCTATTGTTGGCTGTATAGATTAATGTATGGGCCTTTAAGGAAAATGGTTGCCTATCTTAAAGCTACACTTAAATATTCTGTCAGTCCCTTAGTCCTAAGCTCTTCTGGTCTACCAAGGCAAATGTACCTAGAGTCTTCTCTTTCTCCTCCTTCCAGGAATCTCCAGGATATGAATTAGCTTCCTCACTCCATGCATTTGCCCTTCAGTGTCTACTCCCTGTGATGTCCATTTCCATTTTTGAATCACAATTATGACCAGCAAATAGTGTTTCTCTCTGCTCATGTTTTAATCTACTTTCTCATGTCTCCTTTGTCAACTCACTGTCATATTAATAGAGTCGGCCAAATTAACCATCGGTACTTTTCAGAGGACTATAACAATTCTGGATATTTCAAGTGATTCTTCTTTAGTTCAGGAGCTGTGGACTTTAGGGACTCCCACGGTGAGGGTTAATGTTTGCAGGGTTGCAGGAATGTAAAGTTCCTAGAATTCTTAGGTTCGCCACAAGCTCTTGGAGAATTTCAGAACTGCAGGAGGTCACCGGCAGACCCATGATAGGCAAGAAACCGAGTCAGTTGCACAACTGAAAAGTAGCTGAGGGGTAGCCGAGAGCCTCAGATTCACTGAAGCTGCATCTGGACAGTTCTCCCCACGAGAAACAGCACAACTGTGTCTTTGTCCATTCTATTATCCCCTTAGCAACAAACACACAAGAACTCAGAACTCTTCTGACAAGGGAGGCTGGGGAAGGTATATCCCCTGGCTTCTAGGCCCTTGAATGCAGCAGATTTACGAGAATGGCATTGCCTTATCAAGAGTCTAACAAATGTGGGTAAACTAGGGTTTTTAATCTACCATACTTAATTTTATAACCCCACTTTTCCTTCAATATCATCCAAGTTCCCAGGGCGGCTGTTGAAGTCTACTAGATACAGCAATGGATTCTGGGTCCCGAGACTTGAGCTGGACACTGGGTTTGGAGTGATCTCGCGTACTTTTGTGGCTTTGGCTTCTTTGGATCAAACATAAAGAGTGAGCAAACAAGCCGACAAAGGTGAAATCACAAAAGCTCATTTTTTATGGGTGCCATGAAGAGATAGATCGTGCATGTTAACACTTCAACACACTGGAAAATGCCGCCCAAGCAAAAGGTACAAGTGTGTAGGTAGATAAATTCTGGCTTACATTTTCTTACTCTAAAGCACAGCAATGCCTGCCTCCACATAGTGCAAGTACCTGTCAGTCTCACCTTGGATTTCTTTTCCTATCTATGGCTCATGCACCCTTAGTGCTGCAACACGCACCATCATACTGGATTTCATTCTTTCGCTGCATGTCGCAAATGCTCTGACAGAGAAGATTCCTGGGCAGCTCTGCTGAGGACAGTGCTTTGGCAGCCACTTCCTCCTGCACAGCCTTGTCTAATACCTAGACTAGACCTGGAGACTGCATGACATCACTTTTATTTTTAGAATTCCAATTGAGAGGGCTTACTCAGAAGGTCAGTCTCAGATACAAAGCATTTTTTAGAGTCCAAAACGAAACACGTTACAATCTACAGTAAGAAAAAATAAACTTTTTGCTAGTTTGAAAATAGGTCCTATCTTTGTCAGTGTTCATCTTATGTCTTAAGGGTACCTTCTGCCTGTTCAGATATTTAAGGGCTATTAAAATAATGCAGAGGGGATGTTGTATACCAGAAGTTGAATTACGGTCTGTGTTTATTTCTCCTCTGAAGAGGGGGAATCAGAGTAACACATGGGAATCATAGATGGTAGATTCACTTAGAAGGTTAAAGAAGAGGACATTCTCACTCTTTAGTTCTTTCATGCTTCTACGGCAAAATACCCAACAAAAACAACATAAAGGAAGGAGGGTAGGTTTGTTTGTTTGTTTGTTTGTTTGTTTATTTTTATTTTTTATTCTATATTCTTTGTTTACATTCCAAAGGCTTTCCCCTTTCCCAGTTCCCCCCTCTCCATATATCCCATAAGTCCTCTTCCCTCCACCCGTTCCCCAATCACCCCCCCTCCCCCACATTTCTCTGTTCTGATACTCTCCTACAAAACTGGATCCAGTCTTTTCAGGACCAGGGTCCTTTCCTTCCTTCTTCTTGGGAATCTTTTGATTTGCTAATTGTGCCTTGAGTATTCAGAGCTTTTGGGCTCATTAATATCCACTTATCAGTGATTGCATTTCATGTGTATTCTTTTGTGATTGGGTTAACTCACTTAGGATGATATTTTCCAGATCCAACCATTTGCCTACAAACTGCATGAATTCATTATTTTTAATTGCTGAGTAGTATTCCATTGTATAAATATACCACATTTTCTGTATTTGGTGTAGGTGTTGTTATTTAGTTTGTCCATGGTCCACATATCAGGAAAGGCATGGTAGCAGGACCAGGAAATGGGTAGTCACATAGTTGTCCCAGTCAGGAAGCAGTGATGAATGTCTGTGCTCAGTTGCCTTCTCCTCACTCTTGGAACTTATCCCATGGAATGGTGCCAGCCACACCCAAAGTGGATCCCTCCAAACCTCAATCAACTGAATCCAGATAGTTCCTCACAAACACTCTCAGGCTTCTGTTTTCGTGATGCTTCAGAGACCCTATAATTTGACAGTTAGGGAATTACCAAGTTCCTAATGGCAAATTGATGTAGCTATTAAGGCAGAGTCTTCATTCCATCATCCTCAGAAAGTATGCACTCAAAGTTTGTATGCTTTGTGAATTTACAACAAGCACTTCTCCAAACCTTGGCAGGAGTCATGGGGAGATGAGGAAGATGGACTCACAAGGTAATGCATGTTAGAACAAATTCCGACAGGGAAATAGCTGCTGGAAAACTTACGGACCAGGAAAAGGTTTTCCGAAATGTGGTTGTTGGACTCTTGGAAATACTGGGTGCATGAGTTCAAAACTATTTTAGTAATGTATAAAAGCTTCATTTGCTTTTCTTTATTAATTTGGACAGTCTCCAGTAATGACATGACTCTGTGATGTGTCCAGCTCAGCACGGGTTCAGTGACACCAAGCTGAGAGTAGTTCACCACAGCCTTCACTTTGTACTTGTAAATTTTGATTCTTTTAAAAATACAATTGATAGAGCTGTCAAAATTACTATTTTACTAATGCTGACCCTTGAACATAAGTCCTTTTTGTATTCTGTGTGGTAAGCATGAATAGAATTTGTAGCTAATTCATGCCAATGAAGATCATTGCCCTGAAGGAATCCCTCCTGGTGATATGAGTTGCCAGGCGAACTAGAGGATTTAGCCATGGAACATCATTTTTATTTAAGAGAATCACCAATAGAGAAACTATAGCTTTGTTGACTTGGGAGTAGGTGGATGTTTTGTGAATGACTCTAAAGACTTCCCTGGTATTAGTGTTGAAACTTTAGCACATTCGTGGGCGGCATGGGAGCCCCTCACTGAGGGACAAACCAGAAAGATTGGCCACTGTAAGAATGCTATCACCTAAGCTGGGCGTGGTGGCGCACACCTGTAATCCCAGCACTTGGGAGGCAGAGGCAGGCAGATTTCTGAGTTCGAGGCCAGCCTGGTCTACAGAGTGAGTTCCAGAACAGCCAGGACTACACAGAGAAACCCTGTCTCGAAAAACCAAAAAAAGAAAAAAAAAAAAAAAAGAATGCTATCACCTAAGGAAAACACTGACAATTTATTGATGACCACATTTGAGCTTTGAAATCAGTGTCAGAATTCTGAGGACCTTGTAGAACCATTGCAAAGTCAACAACTTCCCAAATCTTCAAGACTCTTGTGAGATGAATGTGATATTCTTAAACGTGGAATTTCATACTGCATCATGAAATATGTCAACATTTGGTGTAGCTAAATGGTTTCTTGGACTGGTATTCTTGAGCAAAGTTTTGGATGGATAAAATCTCAAGTATGAGATGGGCGTAGGCTGGGAAACAACTGCATCAGGGATGAAGAGTTTGAATACTCAAGACACAATTAACATATCAAATGATTCCCAAGAAGAAGGAAGGTGAGGGCCATGGTCCTGGAAAGGCTTGATCCAGCATTATAGGGGAGTACCAGGACAGAGAAATGGGAGGGGGGTGATTGGGGAATAGGCAGAGGGAAGAGGGCTTATGGGACTTATGGGGAGGGGGGAACCAGAAAAGGGGAAATCATTTGGAATGTAAACAAAGAATATAGAAAAAAAAGAGTTTGCTCACAGGGTTGCCTTCTCTGTACTACAACTAGTCATTTAGACAGTCATCAGGGGGCTTTGCTATGTTACCAAAGAACCGCTACAATCCTCTGAAAAAATGTTAAATGCTGTGATCTTCCCAGGAGTATCTAAAAGGTAGGTTTCCTTCACCCCAAAACAGCAACTCATGACATAGTAAATACAGAAAAAGATTCAAGACTCCAGTGGTATCTTATAATGTCACAACAACAACAACCACAAAAGATGCAGAAAAGTACAAAAATGAAAAGGATGACAGTTTTTAAATAAAATGATAATTTACTTTGGAAATCCACGTGGTTTTCACACTAAAACATTAAAGCAATAGATTTACTATAATTCCAGCACATTGGTAAATACTAATTATAGAAACATCACTTAGGGGGATAATTATTTTTCCTAGCGATCTCGATTTTCATTATCCTGGTTATGGTTTAGAATAAATTATCACTTCAATGTAAATGTGTATGGTCCTAATCTTCAATATGGTGTCATGTTGGACCACATGGACTTCAGAAACAAATCTTCTAGGTTGTGTCTTGCCTCTTTCCCTTTAGTAGTTAGCTAAGTGATTCTGTGACTTGCTTTTAGTTTTTTTTGTTGTTGTTGTTGTCATTGTTATTAATATTGGTACCTTAATATGGAAATTGTAATCACACTATGAAAGTTACATGAAAGACACATAGTAAGCAAAGAACATAAATCATTCTAAAAATGTGTTAAGTTATTTTACTTAAGAATGTTGAATACAGGGGCTGGAAAGATGGCTCAGCTGTTAAGAGCACTGACTGCTCTTCCAGAGGTTCTGAGTTCAAATCCCAGCAACCACATGGTGGCTCACAACCATCCCTAATGAGATCTGACACCCTCTTCTAGAGTGTCTGAAGACAGCTGCAGTGTACTTACACATAATAAGTAAATAAATCTTTAAAAAAAGAATGTTGAATATAATTAACTCTGGTTTAGTGACAGAGTGCACTCCCTAGCCCATGGTTCTTATTCTGGAATCTTGGTTTTGGGAATATGGTAGTGTTGAAGTGGTAAAAATTTTAAAGGTGGAGTCTAAGTGGAAGATAATTAGGTCACAGGGCTCTGAATTCAGAGAGGGTTAAACTGGTTCTGGGTAGATTAACTCATTAGAGGATGGTTGTTCAAAAGGCATCTGGCACCTTCTTTGAATTCCTTTTACTGAATACATTGCCTGCTCACTACTCTCACAGGAGATCTTTTTCTGAGCTGTGATGGTGGCCATCATGAGGCCATAACCAGAGCCAAATACATTCTTATACTGAGCTCTTGAACCTCCAGAGCTACGAGCTA
This sequence comes from Apodemus agrarius, assembly GCA_964023405.1. NCBI lineage: Eukaryota > Metazoa > Chordata > Mammalia > Rodentia > Muridae > Apodemus > Apodemus agrarius. The sequence goes on along the minus strand of OZ030026.1, from coordinate 40,257,836 downwards.
AATAAATCTCTTTTCTATATAAAACATCCTACCTCGTGCATCTTCTTACACCAACAGAAAACAGGCCAAGACAATAGAGAAGAGAATGGTCTTATTTATTTTTGTTTTCATGTACAATAAATAGTTCTGATACTAAAAATAAATATCTGGTGAATAATACCGAAAATACTTTCAGAATTTTAATTCTTATCACATATTTGCATGGTTTAGATCAGCAAATTCTTTCCTATGATAGAGCCAGAACAGAAATTAATATCTTTCTCTTTTTGAAAATGAGGAAATAAATAAAATAAAACCAAAAACACTTTTCCCAGTGATGATACATGATAATCAGTTTCAGTGTTGGAACTGGGATTGAATCTGGCCAGTGGATTCATATCCCATCTTGCTTTTGCTGAAAAAAAAAAATTATAGGAAGTATTGAGACATCCCATTTTCATACAAAATAATGTTTTTCTAAATGAAAGTTATTTCAACGGAAAAACTAATTTGACTTTTAATTTCTCAGATGTATACTGTTTTCCCAAGGTAGAAGAATCATCCAGAATCAGAATTATTTTAAACAATGGGCGCAAACAATTTCAAGATGGTGTTTGCCTCTGAACAAAGGATAGCAATTTGAGCTCCATTTGTCAGACAAGACAGAAAGGCATAAAAGATGAATTATGGCCTTATTCTCTGAGTATAAATGGAATCTTTCAGATCAAACTGCTCCTCTGTATGCCACGAAGAAGTTTAGAAACAAATTCACCATGTAGAGTATCAACAAACGCTTTTCGGGTGAGGCTGAGCTCCAGGGTTGAAGTGGGTAAAGATGTACCGGAAGTCACCGCCTACCGCAAAGTGGCTGGAAACAGAATCCTGTCGCAAGCTTTGAGGCAGCATCTGCATCTGGCCTGAGTCCTACCCCATCCATCCCTGAAGAAGGAGCCTTACCATTAGTTCAATATTGTGCACTTGGCCACACGCTATTTTCTTTTGAGTCCAGTCTTCCCTTTGTCCTCTCTCCAGCTCCTTTTGTGCTCACTTTGAGAATCTCTGTGGTCTCTGTGCCCACTCATCTTTTCATGCTTATCTGAACACCGACCAAAGGTCAGATGGAAGAGTGTCTGGGCCGTTCTGCCCAGTCCTGCTTTCTGCACACTTCTCCTTTGCCTCCTCACTGGCTTTTGGATATTGCTTCTGGCCTTTAGTTATGGGCTCGTTTTGTTTTGGATTGATGATACTGCAGGATCCTTTGTTCTATAGCACGGGGTAGGCAAACCATAGCTTACAGGCCAACCCTGGCCTGCATCCTACTTCTGCAAATGAGATTTTATTGGAGCTCAGACACGCTTGTTCATTTTTTGTGTGGTCTGTGGCTGCTTTTGCGTATCAGCATTAGGACCGTATGCCCCAAGAAGATTAAATATTTAA